>JAUDJH010000033.1:4200000-4744527 GCA_036320925.1 Automeris io
TAAAGTTCTTTTGCTAAAAATTATATTTGGGACTCTACAATCTAATAATAATAATATATCCTCAAGTTGTATCCCTTTCGGGGTGACTAGAGATACATTAGTGGCTATATCCACTTTGTGCTTATATGTTTTGTCCGTGTTCAGTAGCGCAGCTAATGGCAATTATCAGGGCACTTACATATTACAGTTCCTTTAACTGACATGCGAGTTTCTTCACGAAGTTTTCTTCACCGGTGAGCATGTATTGCCTAAATCCCAAATAAATTTGGAAAATCTCGAGCAATGCGAGCGATGAGTCAAAGCGAGATTACGGGAGCAAAATAATCACACTGAATTTAAGGACGTCATTAGGTATTCTTAAATATTACATGTAATCATTTTGACTTAACGTCTGGCTTAATGTGTACCAAACAGATAAAAAACAATTAGTAAAAAATAAAGCAATAATTTATTGCGGCACTTAGATCACCGATATCTATAATCTAGGTGCATAATTGCATACAATACTGACACAACATTGATTGCGAACTAGCCATTCTATTAGAAAATACCTGTATATCGGTACTTTAAGCCAGTTAAAATCACAAACATAAAACTGAGGTTACGAATCTGTTATATATTATATTTAATAGCTTAAACTGCGATTAAAAAATAAATTTAGCGACTAATATTATAAATATTTCCAATAGGGGTAAAATTAGGCATTATTTATATACAAATATTCATTAAATGTCGTTAGAATAACAATAATACGTCTCAATTCGCAACGAAAGGCTAGTAGTTATTTTAAAGCAAGTTTTATCTCTTGATAGCATGTTGATTAATAGGTGATTAGTGGTTGTGACGATTCTTGCAAGGCAGTAAGGCGTTATGAACGGCCTAAGGTGCTTCAGTTATCAATACCCAGATACTACATCCTGCTCCTCTCTGGTTGTGGCGGTTCCCCGTCCCATTATATTAAGAGAGTTTGGACGAAAAGGTGCGCTCGCTGGCTGAGCACCTACTGTGCTCGCTCCCTAAGCCTGGTTGAGCTGTATAGACCTGTCCCAGCGATCAGTAGATAGTCCGATCCAAAAAAAAAGGCGCGCTTGTACAAGCGCTAGCATTCACGCATGAAATTATATCCTGGGCGATTGACTGTTCCCGAATATAATTCATCAGCAAGCTCACCTTCGCCGAATGGTGCTGCACTCTACGCCCAGTTGATATGATATAGAAACGTCACTAAGAAATCGGCTAGGATTTATTCATCATGTTTATAGTAGTGCCAGTACCAAAAACAATCTTTTTTTTTAAATAAAATATTTCAATGAGACTTTAGTGCAACCTTGATGACTATGCCAGCCTCGTAAGGTATATCCAAAAACAATCATTAAAAAAAGTATAAATTAACGGCAATCATTTGCTTAACATCTATAATTCTAATATTTAAAAAAATCATGGATTTCTTCATTAAACAATAAATGTTTAGTTTTTATATTATGTTCAGTCTATTTTTACATAGCCAACAAAAAAAATTAGACAAAAACGGTGTTTAAAAAACATGATCTCTTACTTAGAACATAACTTTTCACGTTTTTTTTTTACACTGGCTCGACATAGTGACTACAGAGTGCCTGATGGTAAGTACAGTGTAGTCCAAAAACGAAAGCGACTATCAAAGGATGAAAATCCATTGACAGTCTACATCGTCATTTCGGCCCACATATACCACGACTGAAGGTCTCTAGGTATATGAGCTACTGGATATGCACAAGCTGATCCCGAAACGCGACAAGCCGAAACTGGTCACTATGACGGGCTTTACACCCATGCACTGTGGTCGCGATCCAGACGGGCACCGGCGCCCTACCACCTCGCAACGTGTTACGTGTTAACACGTTTCCTCCTTAACTGATTTCGATAGATGAATCAATTTCCTAGATACGGCTCTTAGTTATTTTCGGCGTCGTTCTAATGGAGTGAGTAACGAATTCGAGCACGTGGTTTTGTATGTCACAAACGTTTTAACAGAACTATAGTGTGCAAACGAACATTTCGAAAGAGTCAATGCATTGGGACACAACTAAACGACACAGTTAAACAGCGTTCAGAATAACAGTGTGCTTTAAATAATTTTACAGAATTCAAGTCATTCAGTATACCAAAATCATGGATTTCATTATACAAGATCTGAAAATTCCGAGAGAATTCATTGAGAAAATCAATTAATTCACAAATGTAGTTTTATTCTTTTATCTTACCATTGGCTTGCGTCTAACAGGATCCATTAGACTATAAGTTTATCCTGAGTTGGATACATTTTTCAATTATTTTTACTATTAAATGTTTGGTTTAAAAAAATGTGGAAAATGTATTCCTCCCTTTCACATTCGGCTTGTAATGAACTGGGTTTATAAGGTAACAAGGTTATTTAATAGCACAAAGTATAATTTAATAGGTACTTTGTAGGTATCACCTTTATATAAACTGCGAAAAGAACAAAATTAGATGTGAATATTTAGCCGACCATAACACAAAAACTACCCAACAGGATCTAAGATCAGTTTCCTTAAATAATAGCTCGAGGTCACAGAAATTACTAACAGCAATATGAGCTAAAGCGTTTCTTAATATGCAGGCAAAACCGCTGGCAAAACTAATATACTATAAAAGGAATGTCGACATATATACTGTCTTTAACCGCAGCGATTGCATCGAGATAATTGCCGGTCAAAATATATTAATTAACCACTCCGAATGAATCACGCTTAGGCATTGCGTTGTCAGCGGGCAACAAGCAGCCTTGTGAACATTGTCATAAAGATAAATCGTGGAGAATGGACATTCCTCGCATAGTTTGTTAGTCCACTACATTTTCAGTTCCGTGCGTAGGAAATTTATTCACCTTTAGTTCCTGTCATACTTATTTTTATTGTAGCTTGACAACCACTGGTCTTCATAAAGTTACTAAATAGTAAAGGACTCCCTCCTTACATTGTTGGTATATCATCGATTTATACAATGCAGAGATGGACAAAATGTAGTTATAATATTAATTTTCTTGCTCTGTAATCATGATTAAATGCATTTAAAACATTAAGAAATCATGAATGTGTATGCAATCTGGGATTCTGTAGTGTTTAAAACATAGATGAGGAAAATGCAGTCATATTAATGGTAAAAAACGTAAAATGTAATCGTAATCATTTTTATTAATCTGATTACATTTTGTCCATCTATGATACAACGCAATGCACTTTTAAACCAGGTACCAGTGGCACACAACGCAATGAAGCTTAAAAAGGAGTACATTGTTATACTTCGCCTAAATATATCAACTTAAAATCTGGTACTTACCAGAATAGAAGTCTCAAGAATCCAAATAGGACCAAATTTTACATCAATATATGTATGTAATGAAGTATAACAAGATCCAGCTTTATTTATCGGCAAGACGTAATGCTATTGGCCAGGAACGGCTTTTACACCTTTAACGGACGAGAGGGGCGAGCACTTTAGCTGCTCATCCAGCAAGTTATGGGTTGGGTGGCAACGTAAAGGCATCCAGTGTGTATTAACCTTGATTTAGACAGCCAGCCAGGAAAAGAGCCTAGCGATGACCTACTAGCGTTTCGGAAGCGACTACCTTGGGAAGGAACGCCGAAACAAACTCAAGGCTATCTCGGAGTGGATTTTTTATGCTTCCCTGAGATACACGCCATTAATAGGTATCTACATTATAAAAAGATAATTTACTTCTGTAGTTAATTTTCATGAGATTATAATAAATGGAGATCATAATGCGCTAAATTATGTCGACGATCAGCTTATTCGTTTTTGTTGCTTCGACTGAACAAAATGTTGCTGGCATGGTCCTTACAACGTCACTGGGTGAAAAGGAGAGTTTTATAGACGCTACCATAGTTTTATTTAAACTTTACTCAAACATTACAAATTGTATTATTAAATTAATGGTAAGTATACGGTAAGTCACTAGTTTCCTCAATTTGGACTTGGCTCTGCACATACAATGGCCATAGTCAAGCTCCTAATATATATTTAGTTTGTTGTAAACGATTTTTTTAGCAAAGTCAAAGTAACGTCTACAAATTCCAGCCTTAAGGCGCTGGGTTGGTGGCAATGCAAAAACGTCCCAGTCGGTACGGACTTCAGCTTCCGCGGCCAACCAGGGTAGAATAGCCGTTATTTTATACTTTGCCTGTAGTATCGACTAACGTTTCAAAATCGACTTCCTTGAGAAGTAATGCTGAAGGAAACTCAAGGGCGCGTCGGCGTGGAGCTTGTTCGTGATTTTATGAAGTTTCAAGTTATGATGCTTCAGAAAATACTTGAGAAAAAAATTAGTTTGCATTTACGGGCTTGTGTTAGTAACGAGTAAAAGCGCGTAATTTCTTACAATTTCGCAACGCGGAATCAACCGATCGAGGGCACGCAGGACCGGTACCACGGCCGGATTGACACAGGAGGGGCTTGGAAGGGCAGAGGGGCCGGAAGGGGGAGCTCGTAAATGGGTCGCCCAGGCTGCATTCCAATGCGGTTGACATTCGCGGAAAAACAGGCAAGTGAACGAATACAAACGCTAATATTTGATGTTAGACCTCGAAATATCAACCGATCAAAATTTGTATTAATACCTGTACATACGAGTATTTTTAAGATTCAGGGATGTTTTTCATAATTCCGTGTACACGAGACATGTTTTTTGATTATCTACAACTAAACTCAGAACGTAAATTATACTTAGTGGTAAAGATGAAGCCGATAATGGAACCCCCTTGAAAACCAAATACCTATTCACTTTTCTCTCAAAGACTTACAATTCATAATAACCTGAAAATATGGTCGCTAGGAGCATTTTCCACTCCTTTAATATTGTTCCTTTCCACTCCTTGTATATTATATTTGTTATATCAGCTCTAGAAGATAAGTTTCTTCATTTATATTGCGATCAGCTAAGGAGTGGAAAGTGCTGTTCTATCACGTCTAAATTATCGCGTTTTTTTTATTTGGGAGCCTATAAAAGAAATGTGATTAGGCTTTTCTTGGAAAAACACGGTTCACCATTGTTGTCATCTTTACCTTTCGTAAGTTAGGATTAATGTCAAACGTTTGCCTGTGCATAAAAAAGTATCTAAAATAATATGGAAATGAATCGATCCTCGAAATCGGAACATTGAGTATTTTCTAGTTTAGGTATTTTAGAAATTAATCATCAAAACGCGATATTATATGCAAAATATCGCGGTTGTATGACTAATAAATGATTCGCAATTAATAAGAGTTGTAACACATGTTTTAGATATATAAATATCACCTGCGGTGCTGTAGTGATATCTACTTAGGGGTATTACCCAAAATCAAGGAGTATTACTTTAAATTTTAATATAAAAAGAGGTATTTATAGAGGCAGAAATAAATGGGATGGGGTGGATTTATAAATATGTTTATTTAAGATAAAATTAGGGCAAACTGTACCATATAAAAAAAACTTATATAAATTTTTAACAATACTGTTTATGAAGATATGTATTATTTAGGATTGCCAATTTTATATGGTAGGTGTTTCCTATATTCGCACTAATAAAATCGTTTCTTTATTCATAATGCGAACAGCTGTGGAGTAGACTACGCTTCTTACGTCTGTTTTTTCAAGTTATTATGACTTGGAACCCATTGAAAGAATGAATTGGCATTTATTAAGTATACAGGTTCCATAATCGGCCTTATCTACAACTTCCACCAATCATGACATGCGCATAACCAGGAGACAGTTTGCTGGTAGAACGTAAAGAAAAATTATATTTAGTCCGATTATATTTTATGTATAAAAGAGAAATATTTAGAACCCATTTCTTTTAGTTAAATACGAATTCAGTAGGCGTGTGATTTTAGGATTTTAAAAATAAACTTATGTACATAAAACCTTTCTTAGCCTGATAGCTAATCGGGCTTATAGCAGAATTCGTAACATAACGTTACTTGTAACGTTGAAAGTCCTGGGTTAGATTCCTGGTACTAGCAAACTTATCTGTGAGGAGCAAAATAATTCCTTGCAAAACATAGATATATATTTATACTATATGTATGTATATCTCTGTCTAGTAACCATAGTAAAAGCACACGCTTAGTTTGTGGCTAGGTCAATGTGTATATACGTAACTGTTATGTTATACAAAATATTTTCAGGAGTATTAAGGGAGATATTACAACAGTTTTAGGGGGATTTCTTGACTGGAGTTGGCTTCACTGAGCATCAGTGACTTTCAGTATCTCGGCGCCGTTCTCCAAAGAAGGCCACACCAAAGTTTGTGAACGTAAAAACATATCCTTCGCAGCGAATAGGTACGACGGTCGCAATATGTATGCCACTTCGGGACGCATTGAAAGCACCTGAAAGTGTCATGGCCGAATTCGGTAATTGTTTTTTAACAATATCGCGTACGTGGTTCTCGCTTGTGATTTCATATTCAATTATTTTTAAAGAGTATTATTTTGTAATTTTTTGTATTATATTATGTTTATTAAATATTAGGTCCTTACATATGAAATTGGCGTTTTGTATGGGAGGAACAAAAAGTCGAATATTTTTTAATATAATATATTTAATTAATCAAAGTATGAACCATTATTTTCTATGCACTTTTGCCATCTCATAGGTAGTTCATTGATCCCTTTACTAAAAAAACCAGTCGGACAGGAATCAATAAAATCTTTGAAGGCGATTTGGACTGCCCCATCGGAGTTGAATTTTTTCCCTTGCAAGAAGTTATCCAAATTTCGAAAAAAATGGTAATCTGTTGGAGCAAGGTCCGGGGAGTACGGAGGATGTCTTAGACTTTCCAATTGAAGCTCTTCTAATTTAGTAGCCGTCTGTTGCGCAGTGTGTGGTCTAGCGTTGTCGTGAAGCAGCAGTGGCGTAGAGCGATTGACCAGCCTAGGTTGTTTAGCCGCTAGCTTTTCCATCATGGTTTGCAATAGCTGACAATAGACATCAGCCGTAATAGTCTAGCCAGATTTGAGAAAACTGTAATGAACAATACCGGCACTAGTCCACCAAACGCTTACAAGTAACTTTTTTGGGGTTAATTTTCGCTTGGGGCAGGATTTGGCTGGCTGGCCAGGATCCAACCATTGCGCTGACCGCTTCCGATTATCGTAAAGAACCCATTTTTTATCACAGGTAATGATTCGGTTTAAAATACCTTCATTATTGTGCCGGTTTAGTAATGTAACGCAGCAGTCGACGCGCGTTCGCCGGTTTGCTTCAGTCAATTCGTGAGGTACCCACCTTTCAAGCTTTTTAATCTTCCCAATTTGCTTCAAGTGAATTAAAACAGTTTTATCACTAACATCGCAGCCTGCAGCTAACTCGGACGTGGTTTGCGATGGATCCGCTTCCACAATAGCCTTCAACTCTTCATTATCAACTTGAGTCTCAGGCCGTCCACGGGGCTTGTTCTGCAGGTTGAAATTTCCAGAACGAAAACGTTGGAACCAAAAACGAACTGTGTTTTCTTTTGCAACACGACCGCCATACACATCATTCACCCTTCGAGTTGTTTCCGCAGCACTAGTGCCACGGCGGAACTCGTACTCGTAAATAATGCGATATTTTAAGTTTTCCATTTTGTAAAATGAGTGACGCAAACAGAAAAAAACAGAAGAAAAAACAAATGAATGACGATCATCGAAGCACAAATACATGAGTCTATAGCTGTACAAATTTGAATTTGGAATTCCTTACCAAAGAGGAGAAATTTGTGATTAAAGTGGCCAGTACGAAAAACGCCAATTTCATATGTAAGGACCTAATATCATTATGAGTTCTAAGATACGCCAGTATTAACTTTATTAAAAACTGGAAAATATTTGACACATTATTGAAAATAAAAATGATCTTAAACATTTTTTTTAGTAGCAGGCAAATTAACATGTTAAAAATTAAATCTCAAGGTTAATACAGTCTTATGAGAATCTGATATTATATGAAAAAGGCGCAAAAATGGAAAAAGATGAAGAAGAAGATGAAAGAAATGTCATGATATGATTTTAACATTTAGTATTATTCCTTTTGATAATCATAATTATTAATTTAATGTCTGGCAAATAATACACGGTGTTCATTGTATTGCTCGTATATTCTCGAACCGGTCCAACGGCTACTATGACTGAATTTTCCGGTGCCTAAATTAAATCGACTTAATTGACACCCAAAAATAGAAGTAAAAACTGCCCGGAAATTGTTATATCGTGCGATCATATTACCTAGCGGATTTTATATTCGACTTGCAAGGACTGTGAGCGCGAATAACATCCATACATGTTTACGGATCTATATTATTTAGGGTATTTTTGGATATTTATTGATCAATAAATTTAACTGACTTTAAAAAGGAAATAATATTCCTAAATCATTTTTTTTTTTTTTATAAAAAATGGTTTATTTTACAATGTTTTGTTTTCCCTTGGCAACAAGTTTAGTTTATTTAACGAGTTTCGCCAGTTGCCGAGGAAGATGGCTTAGCCTTGCCCTTGGTACTCGGCAGGCGGGAGAGGGAACACCCCGGGGTTTTAGTCGATGCAAGTCCGACACACCGGGGGGCAACCCTCATCGTCTGAGGTCCATTAGGGATTTCCCCTGGGTAACAAAAAGGTTATTTAACGAGTTCGAATCAAACTCGTTATTGCAATGAATATGACCACAATAAATGTACTATATGAAAGATCTTCATCAGATGTAGAATATATTAAACCTAAAGTAACCTTTGTGTTTATCTTATTGAACAAAAAAAAAAAAACATCGTTTTCGGTCTACACACTACGGATATGTAAAAGATAAACGATATATTTTGCTTTTGTCAATTCTAGCTTATATCTCCGAAGAACTATATCAGACCTGCATCATATTAAATTGGACCAACATCATGATATACCCTCCATCGACTAAAAAAAAATATCAAAATCGGTCAATAAATGGCGGAGTTATGGGTAAACGTATATAAAAAAAAAATACATACAGTCGAATACAAAACACCCTCCTTTTTAAGTCGCTTAAAAAGTGCCTAATAACCATCTGATAAAAAGTGCCTACTATTGTAAGAAATGACGAAATACAATTATAATTCGGCCAGCATCTATTCAAACCAGACGCCACAACAATCCACGAGATCGGTGACTCAAAACAACGCACCAAGCAGCCTTATTCGTACAAGACCTGTTCCAGACGCAGCCCTGTGTGACTCAGCTGGCAATTTTCGCAGAAACAGACCCGCGACAGCAAGCCGACCCGGTTGCGAAATCAGCGAGGTAAAGATTTCGCTTGTTTTGGCCTGTTTAAGTCTTGAACAATGACTTGTTGGCTTGAAGACCGTGGGAAAAAGGAATTACACGTATGAATGAAAGGTGCTATATTTTATTTGACTTGTGGAAAATTTAGTAAAATCGTTTCAGAGTTAAAATTCATATCTTCACGGGGTTCCTTTACATTGCTACTCCACAAATTCATGGCTTAAGCACCTTTACTCCTTGTCGTATATAGATCTTATGATAAATCAACATACACGTTATTTTTATATATAGAATAAAAAAGCCAGTCTGCAACATATCCAGAAGTAACATTGCTATCATAGACTTCGAGGTGCGCAGACGTGTCCCAAGCGTGTATACCTTACATCATTTAGTTGTTTAATTGAATACAACCATAAAGCACCTCAGTACCGCATTTGTGAGATATTATATATTTTAGATATGCAAGTGAAAATTGTGGCTAACACGAGGATCGCGCGACGTCACCGCGGCACTGTTTTATTAAAATATAATGTTTCTAATATAGTTTAAAGTCGTTTTAATTAACGATACTGTAAGGTGACGCGATCTTGGTTTAGCGCTGAGACGTTTAATGGACGCAGAGCACCCCAAAGGTCCTCAGTACGTCAAAACCGACGTTACACTCCTCTCTCGTCTCTCACTCAAGGCCATAAATTCCCTCAAAAATATATGATAGGTCTATAGAATTTTGAAATGTTCAATAAACCTTAGTCAGCCTAAAACACTATCAAGGAAACAGTTGCCCAATTCACCCATATCAAAATAATTACAACCTAACTGTTAAGAACCGTAGCTATTACGCGTTAATACAAAATCAGTATTGCAGCAGCCTGACTCATACCTTTACTGGACCCTAACGAAACTAGACTTTAAGTTTATCGTTCAGCCTTTATCGTTATCATCGAAGTTAATCAAAATATTGACAGTGTAAAAAGCAAATTAATATAAAAACCTTTAAAGGAAATTCTTAGAACAACTGCCATTAGAACTTAAAATTTAAATTGCTACGTATACCCTTGTATTGTCGTTTGTGTGCGTATATCTACGGTGATGTTTACGAATCACTAAGAAATGCAGATTAAGACTTCTTATTGGAAGGCCTGGGCGAAGCAGCACTCGGAGTACTCGAAACAAAGGTGTGAACTAAATAAAAAGGGAGACTAGTAAAAGAAAAACCGATGATCTATAATTTTGTTAATGGTGTATTAAAGTGTACCATGTGCACGAACTTTTAGAGCCAAAATAGGATACGTTAGTCATCTTCGTACGCACTAAACCACCTGTGCACTTCCAAGGTCGCCGTAGCCGAAATCGGCATTGAAAATCATCAATAACGACCGATCCCAGATATCTTTTATGGATGTTGTGGTTTAACACGTAGTAATCACAGTATATTCAATGCGATAGGAGTCATAGCCAACAAGTTATATTATAGTGTGTCTATTCATACTTTCCCTAAACACAGTTACAGCGATGTGCATAGGATTTCGCATAATTAATTTGAATATTATATTATGGTAATAAATATTATATTGCTTTCATAAGACAGATAGATTGCGTCAATATAGAATAAATATGATTACAAATGGTTCCTTTTTTGTTTAACTTTAAGCAATTTATTCCAAACTTATTTATCGTCAGGGCATGCAATGCTTTCATGCATCTATGGAATCAATGCTACTGCACACTTATCACTGTTTTCGGTACTTTTATACCAGCAATAGAAGTTATAATCAGAATGAGAAAACAAAAGTGAGAATATTAAAGTTTTTGGATTGCTATTATTACTAAATTATTGATGTACATACATATTGTGTGCCTACGTATTCCGTAATATATACTTAAGCACTACAAAGGCAGCCTAAGTGTTGCAAAACAATAAAATCATATAAAACAACAGTTTCGACTTCATAGTAACATTTCCCGTTTGGTGAATCATAGTTGTGTACCGAAGTGTCCTTGTACTGATGACGAACGAATATTTTATAATCATTGCTCGTCGCTTTTTCCGAATGCTTTGAATAATACCATGCTCTGACACATTTGACTTTTAAAAATTTTTCTTCTATGTTCTTATCTCACTTTTTAGTACAAAAATAGATTTATCGCATATTACTTTGGTTAGTGTTTTATTGTTTGTATCATGGCAAGTATTCTGTAGAATTGATAGCTTAATTTCACTCTTCCTTCTGTAATAGAATCACACGGGTTGCTTTAAAAGCGGTATTTTCTTCTTTTCGAATAGGACTATATGTTAATGGCCGGGACAAAACCTTCACAACTAAACCGGGCGAGAGAGCAAACACTGATGTGCTCAGCCGGCAAATTTATGGGTTGGGTGGCAACGCAAGGGCACCCCTGTGGGTAAGAACCTCGACTTGGGCCGCCAGCCAAAATACGAAAGCCTAACGATAATCTACTAGCGTTTCGGAAGCGACGACCTTGAGAAGAAACTCCAAAAGAAACTCAAGGTTGCGTCGGAGTAGCGTTTAGCAATATCCCGCCGCTGCCATCATCAAGCAAAACGAATGGATTTGTATTTATTTTTATGGACCATATTCCGATGTAGCAGCACGTGCTGCTTCCTCGAAATTCGCTCCACGCATATCAACACAAATCAGCTCTTTTTCTTGCTGCTGGTCAAGATAGCATGCTGCTTCGGTTTGTTCAACATACCACCATTATATTTCAAAATATTCATAGGCATATGCAGGACGGCACAACAACGGCAATTGTTAATAGATTTAGACTCGACGGTCGATGCCATTGCTTGATTGTACTAAAGCGAGGAACTTGTTAAAGTATGGGTTTTGGGAGTCGAAGCTGCTTGCGTCCGTAGGCTTTACCCTAGTTTCCCTACACGTGGCTCCTGGGTGGTGCTAAACGAGCAGCAGCGAGGTGGTAGAGCGTCGATGCCCGTCTGGATCGCAACCACAGTACATGGGTGTAAAGCCCGTCATAGTGACCAGTTTCGGCTTGTCGCGTTTCGGGATCAGCTTGCGTATATCCAGTAGCTCATATACCTAGAGACCTTCAGTCGTGGTATATGTGGGCCGACATGGCGATGGAGACTATCAATGGATTTTCATCCTTTGATAGTCGCTTTCGTTTTTGGACTACACTGTACTTACCATCAGGTACTCTGTCGTCACTATGTCGAGCCAGTGTAAAAAAAAAAGTATATCAGAACACTTTTGAGATGATAGGATGATTTACCCGAACTGAGTCCTTAGCACAATACACAAATGCAAGGCCGTTATACTGCCACGCTTTGGGCTGTTGCGTTGAGGTTCAGGTTTACGTCGAGTTACTTATATAGCTAGAGATTTTCTGTCGTGGTATATGTGGGTCAGCACGGATAAGGCGACTGTGAATGGATTCTCATTCCTTGGTAGTCGCTGCAGTTCTTGAACCAAACTGTAACTTTCATCAGATGCGTTGTGATCACTTTCTTGACCTAGTATAAAAAAAGAACAGGTGCTCTTGCCTGACATATTCGTACATGTACGGTGCACTTTATTCTTACCAAAAGTATAATGCACTCGTACATTGAGCCAATATAAAAACAGTGCTATTAATGTAATAATATCAGCATAATAACCTATTATTATGAATCAGAACTGGACATTACCTCCCATTAGGTTTAATAGATTTTTTTGTAAATATCCTCTAATAGTGCATTAAAACTATAGGATAATTCAAAGGCCACGCGGTAAAGGCTCGTGCGGCCATGCATTGAGCCTTTTACTTTATAGTCTGTCGCAACACGCATTATGTACCGGGGTCAGACTACATCGCGAACGGATGAAATTCGTCAGGTTACGTTCACCTAAACTGTGGAAATCGGGTTTTGTAAATTATTCAAATTATGTATTTTGCAATTCGATACGAGATACGAGCGTCTTGAATGTCGAGTAATTAACTTAGAAATTTAATAAATGCCGAGGCGAATAAAGCTGCAATCGATGCTTTAGCTATTTTTAGGGGTCCGTACCTCAAACGGAGAAAATACATTCTTGTAAGGCCACTTTTTAAACCGTCACTTTTTACTTAGGGATGCGTCGAGATTTTCAAGTTTAAATTATTATTACATACCCAAGTCTGCAGTTCTTTGTAGCCTTAAAAAAATAAAATTTCTGACTCAATGCAATCAAATGGTACGACCGTATATGTCATATTTTATACACTCGTAAAATAATCAAACCCTGTACAGGGCTCTCCCAGTTGACCTAGAACCAGAGATGGGCAAAATGTAATCTGATTAATGATGAACGATTACAAAATGTAGTCGTAATTTTAATTTTCTTGCTCTGTAATCATGATTAAGTTCATTTAAAACATTAAGAAATTATAAATGTGTATACAATCTGGGATTCCGTAGTGTTTAAAACATAAATGAACAAAATACAGTCATATTAATGGTAAGAAACATAAAATGTAATCGTTAATCATTTTTATTAATTTGATTACATTTTGCCCATCTATGCCTAGAACCATAAACCTAAGCTACTAGTTTGAACAGATCCCTCGTTGCGTAAGCCAGCTGCCTTTTTTTTTAAACTTTGTCTCGCTGGAAAGCAGTATTCAAGCTCTTTTCTATTCTATAGTTTTAAATTATAAGCCAAAAAGTAAAAATACTAACTTTACGAACCTAGACTACAAGTTTAACAGTTCTCACTCCTCTTTTTCACCATATGTTAGGTATTTCTGTATTAGGGTACGATGGGGCTGACATACGTACACACGTAAAAGTTCCTTAAATAAATAGAATTTTTAAAAAAACTCCTCTTTTTGTTTTTTACCGATTTCTAAGTAATAAGGACTTGGCGCGTTTGTTTCGTATAATGATAAAATTACAGTCTCCCTACAACCCTTTTTGGAGAGCAGAAATATACTAGTCGATATGCAAACTTTGCTGTTTTTTTTTTCTATACGTAGTATAAATATTGAAGACGCAATTGGTGCAGAACTGTGTGTTCGCTCGAATCGTCTAAACCACACCATGGATTATAATGAGGTTTTTACCATTATTTAAGAAATTAATTCCGGATAGTTTACTATATCTTTGTATTTAGTTTACTATATATATTGAACGGTCTGGTGTGCTTCGCAAACTACACTGTTATAAAAAGTGTATAACAAAAACATTAGTTTGTTGCAAGTCATGGATGTATATGTAATTGTATAGAAGTATATCTCAATCTGGTACCCTTAGTACAAGCGCAAGCTTATTTTAAGGCTAGATTCATGTGTGTAATTTTACCTTTTTTTTATACAATTTTATACAAATTTTACAAAGTCGGGACAGGAATGTACTTCTTCTACCCTCTTTTGTTATTGATAATTTGAATAGTTACACACACACACTCAGAGTATCAGCATTGGCGGTGGCGATGATACGGGGCTACAGTACAGTGTCATGTGAGGCGGCATGTGTCATTTCAGGGTCGGTCCCCTGGGACCTAGAGGCCCGCGCGCTCGCGTCACTTTATACATGGCGCGTGGAGCAGCGGGCCCGGGGCCAGTGGCCGGCCCTGTCCGAAATAAAAAGGAAACGGTGCCTATTGGATGCCGAATCCGTTGCAGCATGGGAGACCAGGCTGGAGCACTCCAGTGCCGGCCTGCGGACTGTAGAAGCCATCCGTCCAGTGTTACGGGAATGGCTCAACAGGCGCCATGGAATCGTCTCCTACCGGTTGACGCAGGCACTGACCGGACATGGTTGTTTCGGTTGGTACCTTTGCCGAATAACCGGTAGTGAGCCGACCCAACGCTGCCACCACTGCGACGGATGTGCTGAAGAGTCCGCTCAGCACATGTTTGACGGGTGCCCAGCCTGGGCCCCGGAAAGGGATGCTTTAACGCAACAGGTAGGAAATGACCTGTCGCTGCCCACACTTATTCGGACTATGCTCGACAGCGACAGGTCATGGAAGGCGGTCCTCCTTTTCACAGAAGAGGTCCTTAGAGTGAAAGAGGAGGCGGAGCGTGAGCGAAAGAGGCAGGCTTCATCTTCCCTGTCCTTTCCGCCCCTCCGTCGCCCTCGCCGTACTGGACGCAGGAGGGAAGCCTACTCAAGGCACTTCCCTCCTTAACGGATTAACACCTGGGCGGCGCACTTGAGGGAGTGCGTCGCCCAACATTTCCAAGGCGAGAGCGGTGCGCGATGTGTTCCCGCTCACCGCTCGAAGAAACTGAAGGAGAGCGGAATGGTGCCTAGGGGCCTTCCATCAATAGGCCAGACGTCGCCGGGCGCTGAGGAAGCTGGCACAGCCTTGCCCTTGGCCCCGGCAAACGGGAGAAGGAACACCCCGGGGGTTTTAGTCGGTGCGACTCCGACACACCGGGGGGTGACCCTCATCATCCCCTGACGGCCCATAACGGGTTTCCCCCGAGTTAAAAAAAAAAAAAAAAAAAAGAGTATCAGCATTATCGTATAAAACCCGTTACAGTATTTATAATGAGTACCAAACGCGAAGGTTCAAAATGTGTTATTGTAAATACTGCATTTTGTATAATGTTTTCTATGGGTTGTCAGTTTGTATTAAATTTATAACTTAAAAAATACTCTCGTACGCAGGTGGAAAGGGTCTGCTGGTGCAGGAAAAGATAATAATAAATTATAAACTGATTACTGACCTAAGGTCATAAATATTACTTACTGGACCTCGGGTAACTCGATTCTGTCGCTGCAACACGAATGGAGATAAGTTATTGTAAGTTCTTAAAAAAAAAAATAACCGTTTGCGTTTTGTATCCACAACCACGCCGCGCCGTGTGGTATAAATCAAACTAAAATTGCCGATAATGGGTAGTGCACGCAATGCAAACCGTTGCAGGATGTCACACTTTCTATTGCAGAAGCCAAAACTTTCATATTCGATTTTATAAAATAAGTATCGAACTGTGTACCATATTTACTTCACTTTCATTATTGCAATTGTAATACCTGTACTGTAAAT
This sequence comes from Automeris io, assembly GCA_036320925.1. NCBI lineage: Eukaryota > Metazoa > Arthropoda > Insecta > Lepidoptera > Saturniidae > Automeris > Automeris io. Next base: position 4,216,293 of record JAUDJH010000033.1, read on the forward strand.
AGTTGTAATATAATAATGTACCTGCTAAGGCCTATTATTGACCCTATTTGCGACCCTGATAATCTTGCGTTAGAGTCGCGGTACCCGAAAACTGCACTATGATGTGCAGAATAGTTTGTCCCGAGTAAGGGATGTATATATTTATGTATGTACATCCTTGTCTAGTACCCATGGTACTAACACAAGATTCGTTTGACGCTAGATCAAAGTTAATTACCTTAAGCATTAAATATTAATTCATGTTAGGAAATATCAAGAGCCTCATTTCTCAATAAAAAAAACTTTTAAAATACCTTACTATACACAAATAACTTATAACTACATAACTGTTACTAAGCAAATATTTTATTGACTTAAATATACTTAGTTTGAGTCTGGTTGTTCTTGATTGAAATTCATGTTTATAAACGCATCCACGACACGTGAGTAAATCAAAGAGTAAAGCAACGTTTTAATAAAAAAAAAAACTGTGAATTTTATAGTGTAATGCTTCAGTGAATACTTTTTTCACTCACTGCATATAAAGTAGCAAAGCTTTGTCATATTTTTTTAAAACAATTTGTTCCTTGGCATCAGTAGCGGTGTAATCACTATGCAGAATCATAATAAAAAGTATTAAAAATTTAAACGAGTTTAAGTTGTTGTTCCTTAAAAGATTTTACGAATTCAACGTTCAAAATACATTACATCAGCGGCGAGCTGTATGTGGCCCGCTAAGAATTTTCCTGCGTCTCGAATCCATTTTGAAAACAGCCAGATAACGAACGTCTTATAAACCGTTTTTAAAAACGCGCGCTACACAACCCCTCCCGGTTTAGTTGTGAAGACCTTTGCCGGTAAAATGACGCGCGCCATTTCGAAAAAAAAAGGCGCTCTCCACAACTGTACACGCATTTATGCCGATGTATTTATGTCACATTTAGACAACTAATGACGGTTTTAAGGAATTTGTTGGTATAAAAAAAATTGAAATCATCATTCCGGATAAATTAAACTGCTTCAATTAAATAACGTTTTACACAAGTCTAAACTAGATTTAATTTCATGATAAAGTCGTCCTTAAATTCATGTCGTCAAAAACCTGACAAAGGAGTTAATGTTTATACATTTTTGTAATAATATACTTTTTAATGGAAATTTAATAAATATATTGTCCTATAAAAGTTTTGTTTTATTAAGATTTTTAGTAGTTTGTCTTTTTTAAGATATAAGAATTAAATTTTGCGGCCCACCTAGACTACGGTCCTCATGCTTTGTCCACTAGTGATTTTCAGTTTGACATAACTATACTGTTTTTTTTTTCGACAAGACTATTTTATGTTTATGGCCGGGAAAGACTTTCACAATTACTCCGTGCAGACTATATTCCATTTTTAAAAAGTTTAAAGGAAATAGCTAGAGACCATCCGTCGTGGTATATGTAGGCCGACATTGTGATGGAGGCTCTCAATGAATTTTCGTCCCTTGGCGATCGTTGCTGTGTTTTGACTACACTGTACTATCTATCAGATGCAATATAGTCACTTTGCCGAGCCAATATAATAAAGAGAAATCTTTTTATAAGTGTGTTAACATAATATGCACAATAATTACAAATGGCTGTATCAAAGTATCATATCACATAACGGTAGGAAAGGTTATATCTCGTGATCGCATCGCAGCGATATCTGTGTCGCGAACGGGAACCGTGTCACAGCACTACCGCTAGGGTCGCGCTGATGTGCTCTACTACACAAAAGTGTGGGAATTACAACCTTTTATTTATAGGTTGTTTGAACTTTTTGCCTGATACGCGTCCACAACTAACCAACCGTAGCTACACAGCTCCGTATTGATTTATCATTTACCTAAAAACGAACGCAAATGATAGTTATCCACACGTTTTAGTACTGGTTCACCCTTCACTTCAGAGATATACCTATTGGGTGTTTACTTCTACAGAGCGTAACAAATATCCTGTCTGATCTGATAGGGGCATATTTGTGTCACTATACCACCAATAAAATACATAAGAAAATTATATTATTTATAACCATTAAGAAGTTTATTTATAGCATATAAAATTAAAAATCTTGAATTAACCCTTTCGCTACGGGAGGCCTCGCTGCAAATTGTTTCGCAAGAAACGGAGCTCCGTGCTGAAAGTGCGCACATCAAACGTGCGCAATTCTAAAGCATTCAGGGCCAAATTTTTGGCTCAAAAGATTTTCATTAGTTTTCTGAAGAAAAATAATACGGGTGAATAAAAAAAAATGTAATAACCGATCGTGGATAAGCAGTGTTTTTCAACAGGTGATAACAGTCATCTGTCGTGAAAAGGCGGCGTTTTTTATCTGGTTAGTATTGTCACCGATATAGTAGGGTAGGGGGAACATGCGATCTAACCTCAGATTACTTAAAACCCCTTGGCCGCTTGGCTCGAGTACGACTCGTGGTGTGGGTCAGCGAGCGGCGGGACCTGGTCCAAAAGATCGGAAACGACCTCTCCCCGCCAGCAGTGGTGTCGGCCATGCTGGCAGGGTATGACAACTGGAGGGCAGTGGTCTCCTTCTGTGAAGGCGTCATGTCCCAGAAGGAGGCCGCAGAGCGAGAGCAGCAGAAGGCCGCTCGAAGAAGACACCAGGGTGCCGGCAAACGCCCCGGCACGTCATTCCCAGCCGATCGGTCGATCCACGACCGGTTGGCTGATGTCTTTGGGGTCGTGGACGCTCAGGGTGGGGGCTCTGAGCGACTGGATAGCGACCCTCGAGAAGTGGGCAGAGCATTGTGACGTGCTCTGCCTTAATACAACGTGCAGTATCGTGGAAGGCAACAACTTCCCCCGAGTCTGTGCCCAGTGGGCGCGGCGCGACGGGGCTGTGGGGAATTGATTACAGAACCCACAGTACCCACCAATGCGCAGAAGTAGTCACCTTGGGTTTTTTAGTCGGTACAAGTCCGACCCATTTCGGTCGCGCAACCCCCCTGTGCGGCTGAGACGGTCCTATGAGGATTCTCCCCAAGTAAAAAAAAAAAGAAAATTACTATTTGTACCTAAACATTGTCTATTATTTAACAATTCCTTTCGTTGCATTGAAATATACATGTCATGATAAGTATACACAATATTTTGCCCCAGTTCGGATATACGGGTGAACAGTTGAATGGCACGGCGCGCGAACGACTTTCTTGTTTACTATGGCACGCGCAATTGGCAGATATCGTGTAGGCCATGGGGTTAACATTCTCAACACTAATCAAGTGATTTAACTGATAAACGGTGCTTGTGATCTAAGGCGTTCATGACATCTATGACGTCACGACCTACTAGCAAAACTCTTTGCTTTCCTTTTTCCTTTGTTCACGAGGTACACACGCTCTCAGTGTTGCCGTGTAATTTTCCTTATTTAATTAATTTTTATTCTTGTTTCATTCGGGTATATTTTGCTCTTTAACTAAAAATGATAGGCTTTCTGGTGCATTATTTCCTCTGGATAATGACACGGAGCTCTTCAAAAAAGCACTTAGGGTGCTCAGCCAGCGATTTATGGGTGGGTGGCAATGCAGGGGCACACCTGTGGGTACGGAACTTTACTTGGGCGGCCAGCCAGATAAAAGAACTTGACGATGATCTGCTAGCGTTTCAAAAGCGACTACCTTAAGAAGAAACTCATGGCTGCGTCAGAGTAGTTCATCACTTTATTTATCCTTTTATTAGCACAATAACATATTATGTATCAAAAATTATCACTTTCAGGCACAGTATGATTATCCTCACACACAAGGTATCTATTTCTTAATTTCCACACATATCATGCGTTTTTTTTTGGTAACCGGGGGAAATCCTACATTGGACCATAAGGGTCACTGTGAGGGCAGCGACCCCGGTGTGTCAGACTCCTACTGACTAAAAACCCCTAGGGTGTCCCTCTAATCACTCCACCCAGGCCTGGGAAACCAAATTCGTCTAGTAGCCCGGGGAACGAACACATATCATGCGTGCAACAACCTTATAATAAGGCTATATTTACCTAAAGCACATTGGAACCTGAATTGGATCACTTGGAAATAGATATTTTCCAAATATAATTATTAAAAGTTACAATCACTATAACTTACAACTACCATAATAGCAATTACAACCAAAATTTCCAATTAATATAATTTGTTAAAATCGTCGGCGCAGTGGCTCAGCGATCGTAGTTGGGGTCCGAAATTAATATTTGTTTGCTCTACACTTTAGAATAATCTGTTCCTGGTTCAGATGTTTGTGTATACATAATTAATGTTTATATGTCGCACCTACGACGTAGTTGTAAAAATAATGTGAGATTCGAAAAAAAGAGGATTCTTTGTCTACATATACAATAACGAAGTTTTGAAAATAATTAGCTAGTCTGATACACTTCGTTCTAAAAGGAAAACGTAAAAGTATAAACCTTTACTTCGTCTATTCGTTTATGAAACAACATGCTATTACTTCGAATTTAGTTTACTTAGGTTTTAAATCCTTGACCTACATAATATTATAGCATATTAGCTCACAGGAATGACAATTGAAATTTTACTTATTTTTTTATTCGAACCTTAATTTTAGGGCATACTAATTATTCCCAATTTACTCCCTATGGCAATGGTAAATTACACAAGATAAATGAAACTCTGAGCAAAAACGGTTTACAAAGATGACGCAATTCGAAATCAAAACGAAAACGTTAAATTCGAGAATTAAAAATTCGAAAGTTAGCGACTGAAACAATCGACCGCTCGCGACCTCGATGTAATTTAAAAAAAATGTAAGAACACTCCTGGAGAAAAAGTGATGTTTCAGAATTTTTTGCATTTAGATTAAAAAAAACGAGCGTTTTTTTATTTCTAATATATAAGTAGGGTTTTAGACAAAGAAATACACAAAAACAGCCATATTGAATAGTCTATAAAATAATCAACACAAAATATTGTTTTTTTTTTTCTTATATTTTCTATATGTTTAAACAGGCTGTATAGCCTGTTACTCACGTATATGCGTGAGTTCGTTGTATAACATCTTTTATTCTACAAACAAATTGAACACCCATATGATTTATTTCTATAGAAAAACAGATGTGGCTAAAAATTTCGAAACATACGGTCAAAATGGAGATATCTATTATTCTAAAATAAGCAGTAAATCTGTAAATATTATGAAGAACAGAAACACATATCGTATTATAATAATCGTAATATATGACGGTAATAACAATTCAGAAAGGTTTGAGGAAAATGAGAAGCTCAATTGATCAACATGGCTGAATGGTCTTTGATCTTTGTTCCTAAGGATCAAATCTAATAAAAAATGTTACAAAAGAGGTTTTAATGGAATTTGACAGTTGGCATAGAGTATAGACGGCGCGCGAAGGTCCATGCTCCCTCGGCAGACGCGCGATGACTCAGCGGCCGCGCGCTTCCGCCTGATAGCAAGGTCACCGGCCGCGACGCACACTGGCGCACCGTCGCACTCACACTATCACGCGAGAAAGTAGTGAGAGTACAGTCGCATTCAAAATACTTTGTCTCGATTTTTGTTGCGTGTCACTACACATACCCACACTACGGATATTAGATATCGTTGGCTACTATCCATATTGGCGATTGTGCCTTTATAAACCGTCAAAATATTCCAGCATAATACTCTTTCAACCATACAAAACACAATAAATTCCTTAAACAGTAAAAGTGGGATTTATTATAATTAACAAGAAAACTATAATAATAAAACTGGGTCTACTTTTACGATCAACTTTTTATTTCTTCGGTATACGTCCGAAATATCTGAGAATCTTACGTTCGAAATAGATGTAAAAAAATAATTAATTAGAGCATACGAGTAATGGAAAGTGACAAAGGTATCTATCGAAATTGGGCGAAAACAAAAGCGAGACTAACCAATGCTAGTGGTATTTGCACTGACCGTGGAAGCAGTTCTAGCTTTGTTGTCTACCCCCTAAATGAAACGGCGTGATCTTAACAAAGTCATTGATATGTATTAGCCATAAAAAACATAATCTGAATTTTAATTATTAGTTATTTTCCTACGTTTATTTTTACGAGCTTTGTTGAACTAAACAACACACGAAGATGCCGTCAATATAATTCTATTTCCGTTGAATGTAACTTCAAGGCTATTAACGTTATTGTAATCAGGTTCATAGATACCTATGTATTTAATATACGTAAATTCAACAGGATATAGTAAGTTCCTTCCGGCGTAAGCAGAGATACATTCATCGTTATATCAACAATGCATTAGTTTAACGTACAAAAGATGTAAATGTATATAAATAGTTACACATTACTAAGAATTTCTTTGATGTGCTCGATTCATAACAAACCGTTAAAGTTTAACGAATATGTGCAAACTTAGGAATTTGAAACTAAATTAATTTGTAATATTTGTACATACTTAAAAAAAGTGTTAAAATTCGTGAAAGCTTTCATACTTAAAATCATCTTGTATTTCTTACCGTTACATTAATTGAATGCAAATCTAACAGTACAAATATTTACTTAAAATACGACACCTTACACCGGGGTCTGCATAATTATAGCCCATAAATGATCTTTTTATGAAATTATTAGCGTATGGAGGTACTCTTTGCTTCAATAGATAATTAAAAATAAAAACTTCGTACATGCCGGCCATCGGACAAACATTTACTAATTTGAATTTTGACTGCAGGAATGAAGCCTTACGTCCGTATATTTTATTCACTTTTATAACACTGGATGTAACTACCGGGTGTTGTCAAGCAACCAACAGCGAGGTAAAGCGCTTTTACATGACTAAATGTCTTTGTACGGGTACAAAGACAAAAACCTATCATAGTAACTTGCTTAGTACTGTCCTGTTACAAGATGCTCGACGTCCAGTTACCTAATATACCAAGAGGCCATTAAATCGTCCTAAAGTCTAATATATTTTCGTAGTTCATTCATGAAATATACTGTGTTCAGTATTTTCAATTCAGTACCTACAGATTATTTATCTCCACACAGATAACACAAATAGATGCAGATAAAAAAAAACCAAAATAATAAATTTGTAAGCACTCGCTAGTTAGAATTAGTCAGAAATGTAACATAATAACGAGAGCGTTATGGAAGAACATTAAGCGCGACGTAACTACTTAATCTTAAATATGAACAGTTACTGAAGTAGCCAAATGCCATAAATAGTCGGTAGTTTTGGGAGTCGAAGCTGCTCGCGTCCGTAGGCTTTACCCAAGTTTCCCTACACGTGACTCCTGGGTGGTGCTAAACGAGCAGCAGCGAGGTGGTAGGACGTCAGTGCCCGTCTGGATCGCGACCACAGTACATGGGTGTAAAGGCCGTCATAGTGACCAGTTTCGGCTTGTCGCGTTTCGGGATCAGCTTGTGTATATCCAGTAGCTCATATACCTAGAGGCCTTCCGACGCGGTATATGCGGGACGACATGGCGATGGAGACTATCAATGGATTTTCATCTTTTGATAGTCGCTTTCGTTTTTGGACTACACTGTACTTACCATCAGGAACTCTGTAGTCACTATGTCGAGCCAGTGTAAAAAAAAAACTTTAGAACTTTCTGTAAAAATGTAAATTGTCGCTTACGAAGGTCTTTGGCTTGATACTTAGACAACTCAATCTATATATATGCTATTCTCATAAGATAATAAATGCAAATTGAGGCTCGAATACAAGTTTCTACGACATTTATTTCTCGTATTAATTTACCTTTTCGAATGTCAAATTATAAAGAGTTTGTTACCTAAATCAAGTAGAGACGCTGACTAAAACTCTATATGATCTTGTCAATTCGGTATTTAAAAAGTAAAACGAATTCGAAAAGTAAATCTCTTAAAAATACACTCTAGCCTCAAGGACCTTAGGCAATTTTGAAATAAAAACAAGAATCGTGGAACAAAAGATTTATATTTGTATAAGTAGCTTTTCGGATTAGAAAGCAAAGTGGTAGTGGCCTGGCCACATACCAATGCCAAAAAACTGATGATTGTTAGAACAGGCGTAGATTTTCTTGAGTGGAGACCGCGAATCGTCAAACGCAGAATATGACGCCCTCGATAAGGCGGAATGACGGGTTAGTTATGAAAAGTGGTCCGCAATAACCGACTGAAAAGCGCTGAAGATCGAGTTCAACGGCGTATTTTAGCCTTATGTGCAACAGTGGACTAAAGTAGGTTATTTATATTAATGTGTATGTATCGTATGCGATATCGCTTTCGAAAAAAGTTGAGAATAGTACAGAATAGTAAAGTTTTGAATGTACAAGTATGATTTTACAAAATTAACATTTCGAATTAACTTACGTACAAAGACGTAATTAAAGACGTAAACGGCAAAGATAAAACAACTATATAGTATGACATTTTATATGCAAACTAATATGAGAAACAAATCTTGTAAAAAAAGCCTTTGTTCTTAAAGCAAGATTTAAAAAAATAATAAGAAAGTTGTGCGCGACTGTAATCGTTTCGTGAATTTAGTTCTCTATCTCCTTATTTAATATATTTCCATTATTTTAACTTGTATTCTATAGTCATGTTTTTAATAAACATCAAGATCAAGCTGTCTATAATAAAGAAGTGTATATTAATAAATGTGCAGGTTTTTGTCGATTGTATGAAACAGGTCGTGAGGCCCGACATTAAACGTTCCTTGATCACGAATCAAAACGAGGTCAAATGTTGATACAGATGGTACAGAAAACGATGCAGTTATTGCGACAATGTGTATATCCACAAGGCCGTCTCGTTGCCAATAAATATAAAGATCAACACGCGCGGTAGACGAAACAATCGTAAAAACGAATAAAGAAATGCGATCGATGTCGCGGTAAACGTTATGAATTCTCTCATTCTCAAGTTTATTTTATTATCAGACGGGAAATATTTAGACTGACCTTTGCAGATAAAAATACATTACATACAAACTCCATCTATAATATATTTCAGGAAGTTTTTTTCAAAAGACGAAAATGTTTGAGGCAAAGTTTTAAATTACCACAGACAAAAAATAAGTATATAAAAAAATCCATCACACTATATTCAATTTCATATGAAGATAGATACATTTCTCAGCTTTTAGTAGATATACCTATTTTACCCAGATGACTGAAGTATCACAAAAAAAAAATTAACAAGTATTACTATCTTATCAATATAGTCCCGTGTGAATAACTAAATGCTAAAAATCGAATTCTTAGCTTTTTACCCTGTTCATAATAATCATATTCTAAGATAAAAAAAGCATTTAAACATGGATTCCAAAAAAACACAATTTAATAATAATAAAAAGCCAAAATTTCTAGTAAAGTTTGTAAAATGGTTCAGATTGGATGAGCTCAGTTTAATAAATTGTTAATAAACTGCACGTTCCTTTGAGCAATTTACCTATATGCCAAAAGATAAATGGTCGACATTAAAGAGGCATAGATATAGGTATTGCATTATAAATTTCATTATATGTTTAGATTTATATCACAGTAAATCTGTGTATTCAGGTTTTAATTTAATTCATGGTTTTTCTAAGCTACACAACATAATGGTATTTTAATTAAATAGCCATCTAAACTTGGTTTCTTGAAAATATATTGATACGTAGAACTCGAGATAAGAGTGCTTATCGCACACATACCAATACGATGATAAATTTAAAGTACCTGTGCGCAAGTGCATAGATAAAAATGATAAATCAATGTGCTATGGATGCATTATGTTTTCATTCAATGCAATTTTATTCGTTCAAGGCCGCACGACCGTGTAAATAAAAATTTAACGTAAGCCGTATGAAGTCTCATAAATGTAAGATGGTCGAGCATTTGTGCTTAACTGGATCTCGACCATAAAGCTGGAAGCTATCATAGGCACTCTTTGGTCGAGTATACCTTCGGTGGCTACCCAAAGTGTATATCTACTAGAATACTACTGTGCCTTGCGTTAGAATCAACACCAAAGATAACCTGGCTGTGCGCCTTAGGCACTCGTTCTTCTAGTCTAATAAACTTAGCGCTCCACTGGGTCTAGATAAAGTAACATTCGATAAACGGCAACGAAAAACAGAAATGCAAAATATATTAAATCGACAGAAAGTGACGAAGTGATTTTTCAAAAAGTTACGTCAATTCCGTACATTTTTCACTATCTACCAGCGTCCACTCTCCCCACTAAATGTGTTAGGTATACGCGGGGGGTGGCGACTATTTAACCACCCCCTGCCAAGTAGGCGGGGCCTGCAGAAGGCTAGACGTCGCCGGGTGCCGAGGAAGATGGCTCAGCCTTGCCCTTGGCACTCGGCAGGCGGGAGAAGGAACACCCCGGGGGTTTTAGTCGGTGCAAGTCCGACACACCGGGGGCAACCCTCATCGCCCCCTGAGGTTCGTCAGGGATTTACACGGGTTAAAAAAAGCGTTATCGAATGTTATATCGTCTAGGCCCTATACCCGTGAAGAAAAAATAGTCACGTTTCAGCAACAATTCGTATCAAATATCGTGGTATATTTGGGCCAGCATAACGGAGAATGTCAGTGGATTAACATCGCTAACCGAGCCCCGCCATTTTTGGACTACACTGTACTTTCCAGGTTAAGTTTCTTTTCGTGCCACTATAAAAAAAAATTACTGGAAAGATCTATCTACTTGTATATCATCGGCCCAATTATCGGGGCTGCAAGAATGGAATATCAATTCTTTCTACAAACCTTTTTCGATACTTTAAAATTTATTAATCCTAACCTGTATTCTGCAATGATTGGATGTAAGGAGTGTTTTAAAAGGAGGTTATGTCTATGACAATAATATAATATTGGCCAATGAGTAAAAAATTTGCTCCTACTCACTTCAATTAAAATGCTTCTTTCTTTCCCAATGTATATTTTGCTTAACAATTATTACATTTACATATTATTTATATATTCTAATTTTTATACAACATCCATTCGCAAAGCCCTAGCCGCAAACCCTATAATAAATCAAAAACCATTCAATTTCAAATTCAAAAACCGATCTTCCTTTTTTCTTTTCTTTCTTACAAAAACTTATTTTTTACTCAACGGCCAACATTATATAATTGTCATAGACATATAACCTTTTTAAAATACTCCTTACATCCAATCACTACAATTCTAAATTAGAAAATATCTAATTTAAAAATGTTGTTCTTGAGTAGCTTCGATTTTACTCGTGAATAACTAATATTTCTTATAAATACTTTGTAGTAAACAGATTTAAGTACATGTTAAAGTGCGAGCGGAAACGCCGGTAAGAGCCTGTCGAGAATATGAATAAATGAAGGAAATGATGTAATCTGGTACCGTTATCAGAACCTATAAGTGCTATGCCTTTCGCCTTTATTGTATTTTTCTTTCGCCTTTTTATGATTTACAAAATAAAGCTTGAATCACACTTAGTGATATGAAAGTAAAGAAGAGACATGATAGGTGGCGTTCGCCCAATAAATGCTTAATCATTCTTTTCTTAAATGCTCCCAGATCTTAAGATCATGGACGAATGGAGCGTATCTAACTCCATTAATAAAGTAGAAAGATTTATTGAAGCAAGTTAAGGGCCGGCGAACTTCAATTTATGCAAATGACGAAACTTTAAAACATCTGATTGTCATTCGTATTACAAAACGTGGTTTATTTTTACTATAGTATTCAATTATACCTTAACTAGTCTAGTATCCTTGGATAAAAAAGTATCCTAGAGACAAGAAAATTCCCAACATCCGAAAACTTTCAAGCGTGGCTTCTGTATTTATTATTATAAGAGATAATATATATGATATGTGTATAAGACAAGTATTTTATGATAACGAACTTTTAGCATGGTTCAGATTTATTAATCCACGATTTAGAATAAACTATTGTTCTAATTACCGACGTAATAAACAAATTTATTCAATGTAACTAAAATTAGTAAAATGCTTTCCATGACTCAAGGAAATGTGCGCTATAGTTAATCGTTACATAGATACCTATTAATTCAGACATGTGACAGAGACAAATGATATATCCAATCGGTAAATGTTTGTATGGGTGTATGTATGTGCATACATAATACGTAGTCCGTTACATGACGGCATGCGCATGAGACAATGCGATTTTAAACCAGCAAGCAATAAGCTTTGCTATTTTATATATAATGATATGAAACTTCTGTAACCTGCCTTTTTATAAAGTTAAACTTTAGAACCGAGCTTGAAAAGTAGCAAAAGTACGTTATTAAAAATAAATAACTTACTTAAGTAAGGGATATAGCATGACGATATTATTTCGTATACTTTATTTAACATAATATGTAAATAAATACACATATTGTTTACATATTAAAATAAATAGTAAAAACAACACACATTTTAAAATATAAAAATACGGGAGCAAGGCCAGAGGCCCAAATCACTAGTAGTTATGAGTTCAAATTGAGGAACCTCCTAACAGTACGTACCACATCGAGTAATATTGCCTTCTATATCCGGCCTTTGATCCAACAACCAAGCGAAAGCCTTTTGAGATGGAAATTGAGGCTCTTTGGGATCAGCCCATTAGTCGATACGACTATCGAGACAATAATCGTAGAATCAACACCCCACATGCTGGTAATCTCGTGTGAGAGGTTTCTGCTTTTTATTTATTTTATTAAATATGATTTAGCTTTTTTTTCATAATATTAATGTCGCTATTTTTGTTTCTATCTGTATATTCGGTTACATATTCTAAACCCCACAACGGACCTAATTGCAGCTTTCACCACCATTTACGGAGTATTATATTATATTAAATTTAAACAGTAGAGAAATCGCTCCTACGGAGAGCGTTCGAGGTCCTATAGACTAATAAAATAATCTTATTACTTTTACAAATTACATTTTATTTCTTATAGAAAGCCTAAAATTATCTTTTTAAAATAATTTTAAAGCACACTTTAATATCTTATTATACATAAACTTCTTTTTATAAAAAGATCCCATTTCTATTACGAAATCGAAATTAGAACGTTTGTTCAAGCATTACTTAGAACTTAACATACTTAGTCGTTCTTGACGATATGTATGCAGTTCTAAAAAATAATTATTCACTTAAAATTGTGTACAAGTATACAGATACAGCTTAATTAGATAGAAATAGAGCTACAGCTTGGCATCTCTGTAGTAATCGCTGTTAAACATTATGAGTGAAAGCTCTTACAATTTTGTAGTCGGTTAAAAAACTTTATTAATAATATTATAGATATATTTACAACAAATTGACATTTAATTAACTTAGATAAAACTAAATTGGAATCTCTGTCATTAGATCTAAAATATATTTAATTACAAATATGTATATTATATATGTATGTTATAGTAATAACAAGTTTTTTTGTTTTTTTTTTTCTTACTTTTTTATATCACATATCGTTACTAATAAAGTAGATAAATTTTAGAATATTTTAACTACAAGCAAAATTCAGTTAACCTAACGCAGATATTTGTATTATTATCCGTACTTACTAGTACATCACATCAATGAAGCTAATAAGATTATTCAAATGCAAAATCCACTTTGACTAGAATAATCGATGAAACTGAAAATACTTTCGTGCATGTCTGTCAATTTTACCAAGTAAACGCAAGAGCGCGAAGGACGGCTCGCGGGGGGCGGCGCGTCGCAAACGGCTTCAACGGAGCTAGCGGGGGTGAGAGCACCCTCTGCGTCACGTGACGAGCGACCTTCAGGCGGCGCACCGACCTTGAGCGCCGCTCGCCCCGCGCGCGGGTCAGAGGTGAATGCACGCTGCCCCTCGCCCCGCTCCCGCAGACCGACCCGCGGCCCCAAAATTCTAATACCGACTCACCTCAATCCTATCTACGGTACCACGGCTCCATCCTTCTAGTCCGTATTCCACCGAGCTGGCCCTAAACACCCGACCGCGAACAGGTATCAGCATAAACCGGCACACCTTTCCCATAAAATACTACCGACAAGTTTATTGACATCGAGTCTCACCAACGATTGCGCAAATGTAGCAATATTTAATATGTTAAAACACTGTAAACGTCCTCGGTCTGTTAAGTAAACACTATTCTTATAATAATTATTTGTCTGTTCACTCAAAAGTCTTTAAAACAAGAAAAACATTAAACACAGCGCACAAACGCAAGCGATCGCAACACAATGTCCTCTCACCTCCGCAAAACAAAGCGGAATAATTTATTCTGAATAAAATTGTAACCCACAGTCCCGTAAACGAGACATCTCGCGACTGAGGCCCGTTAAAACAAAGACAACTTGTTAGACACCTAGCGGTATATAACGAAAACATTATAATAACTATCTAAATTATTCCAAGAGATGTCAGTAAAAAAGCTTTTTAATATAGTTTTGTATAACTAATCAACTAACGGACTTAATCGATTCATAAAGAATTTAAATGTAATAGTAAAACTATTTGATACTTTGGTTTCAAAATTGAATAAGAATGATATTATGGTAAAATATATTTAATCATTAGTATCTCATTACCAGTAACAAACCTTTTGTAAATATTAAGGCGATTATTCACGGTACATAATAATAAAAGTGTTTAACTTTTAGGAATCATGCAACCCTATTATTATTGTCTGGTGACGTTTTGGTGTGTCGTGTTGTGTTATTCTTGTTCATAAATGCTGTCGTTTTAATAAATAAAAATAATATTTAACGTTGTAATATTATTAGAACAAAGTGTATGTCTTCAGCAACAATTTTATCAATTAGCTGACCTGTAATTTTGCGTCCAACCGGATCAATCTAATTAAAAATGAGTCATTAATTAAACATAATTTTGTGTTGAATCTCGAGGCTGTTTTGTTAAAAGAATTGTCTCAGAATCGGATAATGTGACACAGCACAATGGTCGACAATGATCAGAGACGGAGCCAAAACAAAAGCACTCTATTGAAAATCGTGATATTGGGCGATGGGGGAGTGGGAAAATCCTGTCTCATGAGCAGGTTTATATCGAACCACTTTGATGACCACAGCTTTCACACGATTGGTGTCGAGTTTATGAATAAGACTATTGAGGTTAACGGAAAACAATATACATTGCAAGTAAGTTTTTATGGTACATTTTTTTGAAATTTATTTTATACTGGTACAACAAATGTATTAACCCTCACTTGATGGTAAGTACAGTGTAGTCGGATAACAGCAGCGACCGCCAAAGGATAAAATCCTTTGTCATTTTTGCTCACTATGTCATAACCATCTAGGTATATATATAACTATATCCATAGACAAGCTGATCCCGAAACAGGACAAGTTGAAGCAAGTCACTATGATGGTCATGACTCTTGTAAACTATGAAAATGACCTAGTGAGGCTATCTTTTTACCACATAAAACTACTACTTAATATTTACTATAATTATATTTTACTAATGTTATGGAAAATCATGTGTTTTGCTGTAATTGATTTCTCTAGTAATTAGATGCTGATTTATTTCATATTAATATAAATCCTTTTCATAAAGGACTAATATCTTTATATTTCATTTTTTGATACGTTTAATTTTTGTCAAATTTCTTCCTGGCTCTACTGATACAATAGTAAGTATGTTTAACCGCTTTTGCTTCTAAGGATATATTAATTTCTAAGGCCTGAGAGCATTCCCAACAAGACAAGTAAGTTTTCTGTACATGTTAGTGGTTAAGAAAAATAAATATATGTTTGAAAAACAAAACGTTCAAGAAGTCATAACATACATTTTTTTTTAATCATAGATATTTATGTAAACATTTAATACTGAAGTTACATGATGTTTACATAAATGCCATATGCTTTTCAAGGTATGCAAAAAGAGATATTGCTACTTATGGACATAGACTATAGATGAAAACACTGTGTAACTATTTGTTATTAAATAAAGATACATTTATATAATGTATTCATATTTGTTCCATATGTTTTATGTAACTTTGTAAATAATTATGCAATGTTGATAAAAAGTTTAAGTATCTTTTTTATTTGTATACAGATCAACATTATCTAAACATATGTTTATATAATCTTATATATTATAGTTTAAAGAAATTCATCTTAAGTACCTTGTATCCAGAGATGGGCAAAATGTAATTTTAATTTTCTTGCTCTGTAATCATGATTAAATCCATTTAAAACATTAAGAAATGATAAATGTGTATACAATCTGGGATTTTGTAGTGTTTAAAACATAAATGAGCAAAATGTAGTCATATTAATGGTAAAAAATGTAAAATGTAATCATTAATCATTTTTATTAATCAGATTAAAATTTGCCCATCTATGCTTGCATCTAAGAGATTAAAAGATTTTAACAATGTGAAGTCAAAATTAATTTTAACTTTACTGTGTTGCGAGTACCCCAGCAGACTTTAAATAGATTACAATATATTTTAAATAACTTATGTTTTATAGGTAATATATCAAAGACATAAGCAATCCCCAATATAAGGTTAAACCTACCAGTTTTATATTTTTTCTCATTTTATTTGAAAATATTCATCAACTATGCTCAAAAATCCCTTTTTATATCAAAAGGTGGCAAACAGTTGGACCTCCTGATAGTTAATAGTTATTATTACCTATAATCAAATACAGCCTTAAAAAGTATGATTATCATACCACCAACCTTGAAGAAAAATAAAAGAGAAAGGAACTTAACATCTATAGGCTGATTTTAGAATATGACAGCATACAAGCAGCAAGTCATTATGATAGTGTTTAAATCCATGTTGTGTGATTGCAATCTGGTTGTACAACCTACACCACTGCTGCTAGTTTGGCACCATTGGAAGGTCACATGCCTGGAGTGCTATTGATAGTATATTCTATTCATAGGCAGAAAATGCGCTGAGTGCCCAAGAAGAATGAATAGACATTTGTTGGGCAGACACTGCCCATTATGTGTCTCATATTTACCTTCCATCAGATGTAATTCAGTTCAAGCATCTGCCTGAAAATAATAAAAAAGGCAACGTTTAAATGTAACCTATGCAAAAGTCTGTCTAAAATTCAGACTACATTACTTAGGTCATGTTGTACATAGAGAGACTGGAAAACTAGAATGGCTATTAATAACTGGGCAGTCAGAGGGAAAAAGATATAGAGGCTGGTGCCCTAAGTCTCTGACTGGTCTCCGAATACTTGGAGATTCTTGTTAACACCGTACTCCACCAAGGGACAGAATGGAACCATTAGAGGCATCTACTTTCATAAAGAATTTGGAATCACAATCCTCAGTAGCAAGAAAATGAGGAGGAAAAGAAGAAAATGTAAAACTCTTTTCTAGATGTATTGTAGACCAATATGTATTAACCCTTTCACTACGCAAAGTCTCTCTGCAAAGTGTTTCACAAGAAACAGAGCTCCATGTTGAAAGTGTGCTCAGTAAACCCACACAGTCTTCAGCATTCAGGCCCAGAGTATAAGCCTTTTTTTTTTTCAGTTGGTGACTATAGTCACCGATAATAGTGAAAGGGTTCATAAATAAGAATCTATAGTAAACAGAATTCTATATTAGTTACAGTATTGAGCTTACCTCTACAGTTACATACTAACTTATCTCTAAAACTATAATTCTCACATATATTTCAGTAATAATTGAACCTAAAAATGATGAAATATAATTATTAACTACTCTAATTATGTTTCAAATGAATTTCACGTATATTGAAATCAAATATGATGCATACAATGCTCCACATATTTTCACAATCAACATCACCTTGTAAAATATTTTAATTTAATTTAGAATTTTTCTATTCACTTATCAAGATATTTCCATGATAGCCTTCTAGCTTTGTTACAAGAGCCCTTGTTTGTGATGCTAAAGATCCTGACTTTGAATCTTAGTACCGATAAACTTATTGGGTTGGCACTGCTGGAGCTCATAGCTTTACTTGGCTAGGTGTGACTTTTCGGTAATGCTAAAAGAGGAATAGTATAGTGGTGGGGCACCAGCTCTCAATTGGATCACGATGACAGTACTTGGGTGCAAAGACCCAACTAGGAGCTGCTTTGGGTGGGTTTTTTATGTAGTTGTTGAGTTACTTTGGCTCATCGCGTTTCGTAACCAGAGATGGGCAAAATATAATTTGATTAATGATAACAAAATATAATCGTAGTTTTAATTTTGTTACTCTGTAATCATGATAAAAAGCCATCTAAACATTAAGAAGTCATACATTTGAATGCATTTGAGGATTCCTTAGTGTTTAAAACATAGATGCGCAATATTTAGTCATATTAATGATGAAAAATGTACTCTTAATCGTTTTTCATTAATCTGTTTACATTTTACCCATCTATGTTCATAACTGTAGTTTACTCAGTGATATAACAAAATACAGGCATTCTTTTTTCATAAAGCCAGCAAAAAATACCACAGTCCATATAAATAATGTATTTATTGATACCGCATATTTATTTATAACAAATCACGACAATCCATATGAATTTATATTAATAAAAAAATTAATTTAGCAACAAGTTATTCTGGTGTTTAGTATTTTCCTATTACATTATCACCTTGGATATCAAGGTCGCCTTATCTGTCTTGGTTTATACTCACAAATGAGTTTGATTGTGTGACGCCTTGAGGATTTAGACATTTTATGAAATACATAAAAAAGTATGTGGAAAAATTATTTATAAAAAATCCGCCTCGTGTATTGTTATGACAATATCTAATATATAATAATAATCCAAACGTCCTAGGCTATCTAATTAAACTGTTTATTATTCCATAAAAGACACAAATTTGACTGGAATTTAGTTAATTGAATTATTGTCGTCTTTGAAACTAATCGACACATTTTTTAAAATGATCTAAAGTCGGACGCTTGACCTCAATCACACATTGTGGAAGGTGACAATGAGCACAACGCTGGACAGCGCCCGCCCATCAAATGCCTATTGACGCTTTTCTCAAAGACTCCCAAGTTATAAGATTGTGGAAATATAGTCGCTGGAAGCATATTCCAATCCTTAACTGTACGCATTATGAATGTAGTAGCGAATCTTTTCGTGCCGTTATAAAAAACGTCTACCACATACGGATGGTATCCGACACAGCGTCTAATAGTTTTATGGTGAAACGAGGCTGGTGGTATTATATAATGTAGCGCTTGATAACACTCCATTATGTAACCGGTAAAAGCCTGCCAGACAGATGACAATACGCCAATGCTTAATGCTTGATTTATACCAATTCTATTGATTGCAGGTATGGGATACGGCAGGACAAGAGAGATTTAAGTCTCTCCGGACCCCGTTCTACCGAGGCACAGATATATGCATCATAGCTTACGCTATCGACGATCGGAGTTCCTTCAATAACATTAAAATGTGGTTGAACGAATTTTTACACTACGCCGGAGTGAAGAATGGCATTGACAGATATCCATTTATGATTGTCGGTAATAAGGTCAGTTTTGATTACGTAAAGCAGTGTTTCTCAAACCTTTTTAACGATGTATGCTTTGATCTACCTTTTTACTTGGTAAAATCCTCATTGGACTGTCCCGGCTACACATGGGAGATGATAACCGGGGTTGCCAGACTTTTATCGACTAAAAACCCCAAGTTCACCTCATCCGCACTAAGACGGGACTGTGGGCCCTGTAATCAATTGCTCCACAGGTGCTTAGATCTACCAAAGTATGAAACAAAGACCGATTTATTTTTTTTGGAGTATTGTCCTACATTACAAATTCCTCCCAAGTCAGTGTATTCATAAACACAAATTCCACATACAAACATAAAATAACCATTAATTAATGATAGTCATCAAGTTATTATCCCTTTCGGGGTAAGCAAAGATACATATTAATGGCTGTATACACTTTGCGATTATTTGTCCTGCCCAACGTAACACAGCTGATCACATTTCTCAAGCCACATACACACAACGTTTCTATTAGATGCCTGCGAGTTCCTCACGATTATTTCCTTCACCGATGAGCATGTGGGGCCTAAATTTTTACTTAACTACAATTAAATTAAACATTTAAAAGATCCACATCAGTATAAAATATAAGTTTCACTCCGACGCAGCCTTGAGTTTCTTTCGGCGTTTCTTCTCAAGGTAGTCGCTTCCGAAACGCTGGTAGATCACCGTTAGGTTCGTTTTTCAACTGGCCGGCCGCCCAAGTCGAGGTCCGTACCCACAGGGGTGCCCTTGCGTAGCCGCCCAACCCATAAATTTCGCTGGCTGAGCGCCCTCTGCGTTCGCCCACCAAGCCCGGTATTGTTGTGAAGGTCTTTCCCATGCCACCAACGTAGGACACGCCGAAAAAAAAAATAAAATAAAATATACTCTATCTATATGTAAACTATTTATTAAGATCATTCTAATAAGCTCAAACACGATTTGTCTATTGTAAATTAATAACGAGTAGTGTGTCTTGCTAAGTCCTAATGATGCTGCAGCATAAGGTCAAAGTTGCCTCGTTCTTGTAATATCATTGAAGTCAAAGAATACTACATTTTGAATCCATCAGACCAGTAGAAATTGTTTATATCCCTTCAACAACTAGAAATGACTACATACATTGTTCAATATAAAATTATTTCCCATTATGACATATTATTATGCTATGTCTTATAGAATCCTACGCAGATGCGATCATAAGCGTAAATCCAACGAATTCGTCAGTTCACAATCTAATTATTATCACAAACAAAACATACGTGTTACTAAACGTCCATCGTTACTTATGTAAACCGTCGCATACGTAATTAAAGAACATGGATATAATATAGAGTAGAACTCGCATGTTATACGAACTGCCTACGATTTCGTCAAGTGATACGAATGTATAAAGTTTGTTTGTTGGTAGATACCAGATTACTCCAATAATCTATAAGCCAACAATAAAGGATCAGTCACTGATAGACACGAGAAGAATTGAAATTACATGAATTTTATTGGATTTATGCTTCTACGAGTACCCATGCCACGTTAAAATGAATATCCCTTTAACTATTTTTTAAATCTTTCTTTAATACTGTATATTCATGCCATTTTTTTTTTTGTAACACGCGAGAAAATCCTGCATAGGACTATTAGAACCTCAGTAAGGGTAGCGAACCCAGTGTGTCAGACTCCTACTGGCTAAAAATCTCCAGGGTGTCTTTCTAAACGCTCCACCAAGGCCGGAGAACCTAACCGATATGAACAAGTTTTTTTTACGCCAAGTTCCAGGAACTTTGCTTATATTTAAAAACGCTATTACGTACTTCCATCATGAAACTAAGCTTGCTTTTCGGACGGTATTAAGCGAAATATTAAACATTAAAACAATACTATTATAAAAGACTAGTATGGTTACCAAACGATTTATTTTATATTCGACTTCTTCCCTCTTAGTAGTCTATGTAATAGAACAATGGCGTAAGGTAATGAAGTAATTATTGCGACAGTTTTTTTAATTGCAGTCGGACGTGTCTTCAAAGGACAGAGAGGTGACGTATGATCAATTGAAACAATGGTGCGACGAAAATAAAATAGCCACGTACATTGAAACATCTGCTAAAGGTGACAATAATGTTATCGAGGCGTTCTCCATGGCCGTACAAAGGTATTTATTGATACTTAGTAATATAATAAGTTATGGTTACCATCCACTATTCCCTGTTTTATAATCGTACCGTAATAGAAACCGTTATGGCCGAGGTGGCAGAGCAATTGTTCGTACGGGCTCAGAACCACAGCATACAAGTGTTAGCATTTTTAAAAGTGTTAAATATTTATTTCGCTTTAAATTAAGGTAAAATTATACCTGAATACGTTGCGTGTCACTTAAGTCGTGGTTTTTATTAATTCACTCACTGGCAACATTTACATTCCCGCTAATGACGGTGGAGGGATATAAGGACACGCAACGGCATTCGAAGGGCAACGCACCGAGGCGCAGTTCTACTCCGACGCAGCCTTGAGTTTCTTTCGGCGTTTCTTCTCAAGGTAGTCACTTCCGAAACGCTGGTAGATCACCCGTAGGGTTAGTACATTATTTGGCTGGCGGTCCAAGTCGAGGTTCGTACCCACAGGGGTGCCCTTGCATTGCCACCCAACCCAAAATTTCGCTGGCTGAGCACCTTCTGTGCTCGCCCCCTAAGCCCGGTTGAGCTGAAAATGCCTTTCCCGGCAATCAGTAGTAAGTCCGCTTCAAAAAAAAAAAAAAAAAACATCCAAAGGCCATTCGAACACTAGCTCTTGAGCAGGGAGGACGGATTGTAAAAGAGAGGATGACTTGTAAAGGCAATAAACAAATGATGTAATATATAAATTACTGGATTTTATACCTAACCGTTTAAACAAGTGTACTTGTTTATATACCTTTTTTAAAGGTGGAAATCCTCATCGGCCGTCAAAGCCGCCGTGAGGGCAGTGGCTTCACTGTGTTGGATTCTTACTAACTAAAACCACACGGGTTTTACTCGTTTATCGGGGTCAAGGGTACGGATACGACAACTTACTCGGATCCCGGCGATGTCTGGCTTTCTGCAAGCCTCACCCACTATTATTCAGGGTGGTTGGTGTAAAAAGCCACCCTTCACTCACCTTTCCACTAATATTATTGGAGCTGGGTACAAGAACACATCACACACCGCTGTTGCTTGGATATGTTGGACGACGCACTCTCTAAAGTGCGTCGCTCAAGGCGTCACGTTCTATGAAGGAAGACCTTTTTGCAAAAGATTACATGCACTCAAAATTACCATATCAAGTATAAATAAAGAATGTACGACCACTAATCAATGCGGGTAGTTTAATAATGTGATAATAGTGTCTTTGGTGACCTATGATTTGATACTAGTTCGTGATCTTTTTTTTTTCTTCTAAAGTGGGCATATTTATGGTTGATTTTATTTTATATGTATTTCCAAAAACGACTACGCGGACTATCAAAGGACGAAAGTCTATTCTCTCTGTCGTCATGTCGGCCCACATATACCACGGCTGAAGGTCTCTTGGTATATGAATTATTGGACATACACAAGCTGATCCCGAAACGCGGCAGGCCAAAACGAGTCACTATGACGGTTTTATACTCGTGTACTATGGTACCACCACAGAAACCACCTATGTTTGATTAAAGACAGTTTCAGTCGTGGTGTACCTGGGCTAGCATGAACACAGCGACTGTCAATTTATTCTTGTCTCTTTGCGGTTACGGACGGCCTTGGACTACATAGCAGTTTCAATTAATTGTTACAATAATAGAGAAGCACAACAGTAAATATCACTAATAAGCTATGATTGATATAATATAAATAATAATAATTAAATACTAAATATTAATGTGAACACCATTAACAATTAATGTATAATTCGCAATAATTATATTTTATGTTGGCAAGCATATAAAGTGACAGGAAGGATATGGAAGTGTGACAAATCTTAATGGCGGCGGCTTAAGTAAAAATGTTGTGGAGAGGTGTTTGATAATAAAAATTAATATTTTGTAAATGAATAACAAATAATTATGAGGTCAAGGGTTGATACAATAATCCGAACAGGTGTTCATCAATTCGGTATGAGGCCAAAGGAGATCCAAAATAAAAGAGATGATGTATGGTGTGTGGTACCGGATAAGTTTTTAGTGTTTATAATAATGTAATATTTTATCGTTTAATATAATAATAAAAAATCAATTCAATTGAACAGATGGGTGGAATTGGAACAGCGGGCTGAAAAGGAACTAGGGATGCTTCATCATCCCGACACGGTCACCTTGCACGGCACCAGCAGAGTGGCCAGCATTCGATCCACTTGCTGTTCGAAGTTTAGCGAAACATGAAATTCGTTTAGCAACGATCGTGGCCTCGAGATTTCATCTTGTATTTATCTCCGATTTTTGGTTATACTGAAACATTTTGATGTGTCTAATAATATAGAGAGATAGAGCTCAGTCAAAATAATGTTCCATAAGCGATAATGCGAGTAGAAATGTGAAAAATATATGGGAGTGAGTTAGACCTAATACGCACTGTGATTTTTTAACGCAAATTTTGTAACACTAGGAATTGTATAAAATCGCATGCACAAAGGGTAAAATTTCGCTAAAATTAGACATGGCGCGGTATAAAATTATTTTTACTAAACAAACAACTCTGTGATTACAAACATCGCATGATATTAGTTTCACAATGCGAGTAGATGAATATTCGTTCGCGAATAAAATTAACTTTAAATAAGCGTTAAAATTTCGAAATGTCACCTCGACATTTTATGTCAAGTCCATTCATTTTACACTTTACTACTAGCGTTATCGTTAATCGATTATTATTTTATCTAAGCACTCTGATTCATATCACTTTTAGCCGTGGCAAAATGTAAGCATCATTGTTGTTTCCATGTTCAATATATGAGGCTACCATACAATATATGAAAATTTCATTTACTGCAGAAAAATGCATTACTGTTCCTGCCAACACAATAGTTTTCGTCGTTTATATTACAGCATTGTTTTCATTATTTATTATTAAGACTTCATTTCATTTAATTTTGAGTTCATTTAATTTAGGTCAGTATCATATTGACGAAATTATTTGGCCCACGTTGCCCCCATATTCCTCAGAGTAAAAAAACCTACAACATAGGGTCTCTATTTTTACTCTCCAGTTGTAGTACATGTTGCTATTACAACATACAAATTTATGGTCCGTTAATATTTTAAAATAGTCTTTAAAGAAAGCCATTTTTCCGCTCTGTGTATTTCACGTAGAATTTCAAAAAGAACGAAAAATGTGGACATTACTTTAACGTTGCTCTTTCTTTCCTTAATTTCTTAAGATATGACACATTCATTATACAATTTTCAATTACGTAAATCCGGCAATCATGGGAATAAATATCGCCGGCTAAGATTGATATTTGCGGCCGTATCACAAATTAAATAAGACAATACTGCTGGATCGGATTTTGTTTAAATGACAGAGATGCAGTATAACTTTTAAATAGCGCTGTCACTTTTACGCCTCGTCAAACTGCTGTCAAATACGAATGTATGATAGGAACAAGGCTGCTACAAGAATATGTAGTACTGCTGCTGATTGTCTACAGGGATACAGGTAACTAACGCAAAACGTCTTAAGGGCGACTTTGGTATATCAACTTTTGTTTTATGACTTTTACCAATTCAATCTCTTTTTTTCCCAATACAAAAAATAAATCAATCAAATTTGGAGTTCTGATCTTCTTAACACTCTGAAAGGCGGCGCGATGCAATTGGGGCATACGATTTCGTAGCATCAGCTGACTGAACTTTAAACATAGAGCTAACGATTAATAGAAACCCCCCACTAAAACTAAAAATATTTATCTTAGGATGTGTTAAGTTTTGGCAAAAGTCATAGAAAAAAAGTTGTTAGTCGATGTAACTAATTTGCCTTTAAGAGGTTTGGCGTTAGTTACCAGTAACGTTGTATATTTATAGTGATGTGAATGTAATCATTTCTGATTACAAAGTTATATGTAATTATATTGTTGTGTGTAAACAGGCCTTGTAATAAATTATTTAGTTTATTAATTTACACGTTTGTAATATTTTTTCTCACGTATTATTTAATTTTACACTCTAATTGAACACGTTGGTTGTGACAAATTGTGCACTGATTTTACTAACTTTTGTAACAAATTATACAATTTTTTTTATGTTGTATTTTGCTTTTTTGTTTCTTATTTATTTTAATTCTACGGAAAGGATTTATGGTAATTAGTACCAAAGAATCGTAGTTTTAGTATGTATTTATTGGAATAACATTGCATGGGCGCTGTTCACTCTATACAAGGGACAAAATATGATTTTCTAGGACACATTATATTTTTTAACCCCTTGACATACAATGACGTCTGGGAGACGTCATTTGTGGCTTATGTCAAAACAATAATTGACGTGTCTCAGACGTCTTCAATATTCCGTGGCGAATTGTTTACAGTGCAATTAAAGATCATTCTTATATCAAGAAAATAATTCCGCAGAGTTTAAGATTTTTTTAAACAGTTTAAGAACATTCCGAATTGTTTTGAAAATTTTCATACATTAGAAAATTTAAATTAATAATTTGCATCTAATATAATAGTTATAATTTTTTTTTTTTGTTGTAACACTAAGTTTGATATTTTGTTATTCAAATAAAATATTTTGAACAAGATACAAAGCTATATTTGAATACCATAGCAACTGATAAATAGTATTTCTAGACACATTACTTTTGCGTTTAATTATATGTCAAGGGGTTAATATGTCTATATGTTCGAACTCTCAGAATGTACTTATTATGTGAAATTGACAAAAATATACAAATTTTATACTATCTCAACTAAAAAAATTCTTAGAACCTTTTCAAGATTGGATATGTTGTTTCAGTTGAACGAATCTCGAATTAGGATTTGCACATTACACAAATACAATTATGTTTTTCAACCGTCCTTATTTATATTATATTTATATTACGTAAAATGTCACATTCATCTTTATTCCAATGAACACTGGATGGTACAAAATAAATTCAAAGAACAAAGAATATATAGAATTCGAACTGAAAATTGTCAATTTGATAATCGAACGCAAGGAGAATTAATGTTAATTATTAAATTTAGTAGCATTTACAAGAACACGATGAAAAATCTTTTGAGTATAATTTCCTAGTTTAAAATTTTTAATTTATATAATAAAAGATTTTTTCAGATCTAAATCCGCATATTGTTATTTTTTATAGAATGTAATTATTAGTATTTCACTAATTATTAGAATCGCTTAATAATTATGTTATCTAGGTCATATAAAGCTGAACTATATATATAAAAACTACTACATTAAATTAAAAAAAATGAAGGATTTCCGTAAGAATAATCATTTTGAGGAATATTCTGAATTAAATTTTAAATAAGATAAATCTGTAGTACAACAAAGTATTATAATTATTCCATTCGTCCATTCCATAGATTATTTTAAAAAAACGCAAGTTTACCTCTTGTACGGACTTAATAGTAACTACTTAATTCGTAATTGCAAAAGGTAACTGATTACTTTTAAAATATAATCTTATTGTTATTACAAAAAAATAAACGGTTACTTGTAATAGTGAATTTAAAGTACCTACAATTTAATACAGTACTATTTATGAACTTCTCTATGTAATAAGGTGATATAAGTTTAGATGAGGAAATTTCACACGTAAGAGATATTTATTCTGTTAAGATACAATAAAATTAAGATCAGAGATACTCGATCTGCGGTTTATTTTAAATGCGTTATTCAAGGCCTAGGCCGTACCGACATTTTACCCGTATCAATTTAGTACAATTTTCCGCGCGGATTTTATCGCTGGCGCGTGCGCTTTAGTGTGATTTCAAGTGTTACAGAGATGCGTTAATAAACAGTGCTCAGTCAAATGTCTGGGTCGGATATATTTAAAATTGACACTATTTAACGAAAAAGTAATAAAAAATATTGTTGTGTCGTTCATATTGAGATATCGCAAAATTATGATTACCAGTCTAGTATCTCGTATTTAGATATAAAATATTTTCACTAAGTGCCTGGATTTGTGGTTACCATTTTAAGATTCTTTTTTTTCGCATTTATATCTACTTAATGCATTTCCATGATTACTGATAGTTTATTTAGATAATAAATGTTCTAAATACGTAGATTTTAGTTATATTTGTTTACCAGTGTGACTAAAAAACGAATAAGAAATCTTACACAAGAATTTAGGCTAAGATCGTCTACATACAAAACTAGTTTTTATTAAAGAAAGTCAAAATGGTTATGTCAAAGATCAACCGCAATTTGAGTTTTAACAACCTCTTTACGGCAATTCGTTTACCAAAATAATATTTTTAGTAAATATTTTTAAACTATGGTTCAAATTCATAGTAAGACAAGTTTGAATCCATACTTAATATAAACTTTGTTTTGTAATAATACGGTTTACAAATTATGACTTTTGTAATCATGTGAAGAAAATATATTAAGTTAGAGAAGTTTCCGATGATAACAATTTATGTTTAACTTTTTATTACACGACGTAACGTCGTAGCTATCTTAAATATATTTTGGGCGGGACCTAAAGCTGCTATATTATTATTTATAAAGCTTGTTTGACAAATAAAAACAATACAAATCTAAAGATGTTTTATTTGTTTGTACGTAGATTATAATGAATGGATCCACCAGAGCTAACTGATAATTTGTAATATCATCACGTTCATATCCCTTACGGGTTGAGCTGTTCCATTAGATGCTGTATCCACTTTGCGCTTATATGTCGTACCCAATATAATCAGCAGAGCAGCTAATCATCGTTCTCAGGGCACTTACGCATAACGTTTTTACTAAATGCCAAGGCAGTTTCTTCACGATATTTTCATTCACCTGTGTGCATGTAGTGTCTAAATTTACAAAATCTGGAAAAACACACAAGTTCGTTCCGGATTTGAACCTGCAACCATTCGCGGTGATGCGCACGGAAACCGGTCCAAAAATAAGGACTATGGAATTTTTTGACTCAAGGAAAGAGGTGGGAAGGACGAAAT
Organism: Automeris io; assembly: GCA_036320925.1. NCBI lineage: Eukaryota > Metazoa > Arthropoda > Insecta > Lepidoptera > Saturniidae > Automeris > Automeris io. The sequence continues at coordinate 4,244,859 of JAUDJH010000033.1, forward strand.
GAAAGCAGTGAAACCCATTAATAATTTTATTATTTAACAATATAAAAAAAATGTCTTTAGCACTAACCCTACTACGCACAATAAACATATATTTAATCTACACTGAACTGGAATATTTAGAACTACGTTTAGGATTATTTAAATTGCAAATCTTTTAACTCATTCTTCGGATATGTATAATAATTAATAGTGAGTATGACCTACACATAAAGTAACAATTATTTTGTAATTAAAAAAACAAATAAGGAGTCCTTATCCCCAGCATTATATTAAGGTAGTTGACAAATTATGGCCATTGAGTCACTTATAGGCATTTCCTATTTAATATATATATATATATATATATATAAAGAAATAAAATATTTAAAATTTTATATAGAGAATGTCATAGCTATACTTTATTCATTTTACGAAGTCCCTTATAACAAATATTTGAACGTAATTCCACATTCACTATAAATAGTGCAAATATATATTTATCGATTCAGGTACTAAAATAAACTGGAGGCAAAATAAAACAATAATTGTTTCACAAACAAAACCAATCTATTTGTTCTGTCATTGGGACTTCGTAAAATGAACAAGATATAGTTAAAAAAACATAATTATAGACAATTTAATACGTAAACAGTTTTAAAAACGCCAGAACTGGAGCATCTCCCTAAAGATATTTCCATACTGTACTTTCTTCACTCTGATAGTGATTTTGCGCGTGATGCATATGGGATGTTAGAGAAGTCTGCTATCCTTGAAGATATGTATAAATACCTTAAGACGAATTGTATAATTTTAAAAGGATAAAATATTATAAACTCTAAATCTTATCTGCTAGTTGCTAAACTCGCCATTCGACCCCTCTTTATTTGTGTTCTAGGCTTCGTACTGGATCGATTGACACCTGTGAGGTCTATTGCATCAAACTCCGACCCACATAATTATTTGTTATTCATTTACAGAACTCCAGCACAATATCACACGCCTTCCTTTTTCGCCACTCAACTACTCAAACCGCCGCCATTAAAACTTTATGCTTGCCAACATAAAATATTTTTATTGTAAAGTATACGTTAATTGTTAATGCTGTTCACATTAATATTTAGCATTTAATAACTATTATTTATATTTATTTTATATATATTATTTATATTTATTATATTTTATTTTTGCTGGATATAAATCCAGCCTAGCTCATCAGTGACATTTGCCGTTGTGCACCTCTATTATTGTAACAATAAATATTACTGCTGAATGCCATGACTTTTACCCTATAAACATATATATATATATATATTTTCTTTATTATATGTGATAATCCTAAGGGTGTTTACGCACTGCATCTGATCAGAATCTGTGAAAATACATTTCGAGGGGTGAAAGGCTAATTGGTTTAAGCGACATTTTTTGATATTATATATAGATATTATTAGTATAGATATATATTTGGAATCGGTAAAAAACGCTGTTTCTGAAAATATATATATATATATATATTACTACTAGCTGTCCCGGCAGACCTTGTTCTGCCCTATTTCTCTAAAACAAAGTCACATTGTTTTTTTTTAATGTTAATAGCTTCCCCGTCGGCTGTTTTTTTTGAAAATTGTTTGAAGCAACCTGGCCTTAATGCTATATGTATAAAAATTGACAAATATTGACATTAATATTTATACGTCACTCAATTGTTTTGCCTTCCCGGAACTCGTCCACTGACATTTAAACTTTATGGTATGGTGTTAAAGTTCAAATTGACTTTTAAATATTATTACGAATTTTTTGTATGAGAATATAGAAAAGTGTTGTTTTTATCAATGCTAGTGCAATTCATCCGAACCGAATCCGAGTTATTTAAGAAGAGCGGATAGTGTGGTAGGGGTAATTACAATGCGTTTCATCACACGTTCCTATGAAATTTAAGATTTTGTATTATTTCTGTAATATATTCAAGTACAATCATTTATTTATTTTATTTTTTGTTGCTCTTAAATTGCTTGATTTCCTATATCAGTATTTCGTCGGGTTGATCGGGGACAGTGGGTAAAACAGCATGTGAATTCGGTCAGTTTTCTAACCTTGTGTTTCCACGCATTTAGATCGGATGCAGTGCTTGACTGCTCGAAGTAAATATAAAAATCAATGCTTTGAGCAATAATACTTTCACAATTCGTTTGTTTTATGGCACACATATATTTAATTTTTAAGTGCACACTTTTGTAACATCGGTATATGTATTTTTGCAATTTATATTAGTGCGGACAGTATAGTTCAATCAAATAAAAAGAAAAAAGTTTTGTGACTACATGTTAGTACAATTCCTTACTTAAAAATAGCTTTGGCACAAATCCCTAGTTGCCATAATTCAATTTTCCCAGTATTACCACACGTAAATGTTTAATTTTTACCCGTGTCACCAAATGAAGCAATGATTAATATTTGTATAATCAAAAGCTGTAAAAAACTTATTAAACATAACTACATTAAACACTTTGAGTAAGAAACGTAGTAAGCGCCAAATATAGTGATTTTTTTGATCGAAACGTGCAGACGCTATATTCCATCATTTCATTATGTAAAGATACGTTTTAAAGAATCCTGCTTTAAAATTCGTGAAATGTCGCTAACGACACGCAATGAACATTATTACAAAACGAAACATATTTATATATACTCTTTGGTAAGAGTTTATATAGTGATATAATCATCATAACCAAAAATAGCAAATCCTCATACTAACGAATTTAAGTAACTTAAAACCATTCTAAAAATAAATTTAGCTTTGTAATAAATCCCAATATTTATGAATAAAAACATACATTTGATTTTATATAATTTTCATTACTAAACATTTAAAATAATAATAATAATAAATGTGAATATAATCATGTATAACGTGAAACTATAAATAAATTCTCTATATTATGCAGATAAATAAATAATAATAACACCAACGAGATTGTAAATTCATCACTAATCAGCAAAAGCATGCAATAAACATTAAAAAAGTAAGCCTATAGATTCACACGACTATATTTGTAAAGACTATATTTTGTCATAAATATGTAATTTTTTATAAATAAATTCTGCCGGCATAAGGTGAAAACTAAAAAACACCGCAATCATTACAAAGTTTATTTTGTAATAATTACGTAGTTGTATTATAACAATTATACCAGTATTATATCGAGGGGTGAAAGGCTATTTGGTTTAAGCGACATTTTTTGGTGATATAGTAATATATATATATATATATATATATATATATATTCGGAATCACCGTTTTTTACTGATTCCAATTATATATATACTTTCGTCATATTACTATATCACGAAAAAACATCGCTTAAACCAAATAGCCTTTCACCCCTCGATATGAAAAACATGTTTGCCTAAACTTTTCATAACTATTTTTAAACATATTACTACGAATCAGTTGCAGTGCTATCAATACCGTAGAATGGTAGACAAGTATAATATAATAGTATAATATAATTCAGAAGTATAATATTAACCTGTTAACTGGGTATGACGAAATATTTAGTCATACATAAAAGCCTACTGCAACAGACATGACGACATTTTTCGTCATGGAAATTAATCGTAATATATTAAATCTTTTATCAAAATAAATAAAAACCGTAAGTTAAAAACGATACTCTTTTATTATTTGAGGTGTGATATTACTTATCGCTACGAACAAAAAGTCCCCATTCCGAAACGAGTTGAGCAATAGTTAATTCCCCGGTTAACAGGTTAATCTATATGTAAGTTTGCATAAACATTTTAGTTACAGTTTTACACCGTGGGACGGCAGAATTTATTACGTTATACAAGATATTGACTTGACGAACACATTCAAACTAACTAAGATGACATATTTTGATAAGAAAATGAATCTACCATCGGTGCGGAAGATAATTTATTTCTAGAAGAGTCGACGAGCAATTTTTGGTAGTCGCTCTTTTTAAAATATTGCTCCACAGACCGCATATAGCTCCATGTTGAATCCCATCTTCCCTTTTTAATTGCTTACCACATACCTCAACTAAACGCAATGGTGAACGCTGACCACCCAAAAAAAGAGAGGTACAATCAGACATTTACAGTATAACTATTATACGAAATCCCTTTTAGTTGTAAAAGATTACTACAATGGAAACAAACCAGAATTTCATGGGCCTACTGTACATGTATATATTCATCTGTTTCCTTTTTGGATGGTCACTGCACACCACTAAACAGCATCAACACTAGCTACCGAAAATGACAAGAATAATGGGTCTAAATAACTAAACGAAGGCCTGAACTATATTCGAGTTTTATTCCAAATGTCGACGAGAGAAAACAAAAAGTCATAACTGGGGAACGAAAAATTGTTTTTTAACACCATTGGATTTTTTCCCAAACAATGATATGGATCTTGAAGCTCTATAACTAATAGTAACGATTTTTAGAGTATTAAAAATAACTTCAGATTAATCTTTAGTTATTATCAAAGGTTGTCAATAATTTTAAAAAAATCTCATGGTTTAAATAGAGATAAAACAGTTAATTATACACTTTAAAAAACAAATATGCACTCCCAGGCTCGGTTAGCAGCATTGAGATGAAACTACGGGAGTTTTAGCCAGTAAGAGTCTATCAGACCAGAGCCACAGCCAGAGATGGGCAAAATGTAATCTGAGTAATGATAAATGATTACATAATGTAGTCGTAATTTTAATTTCCTTGCTCTGTAATCATGATTAAATCCATTTAAAACATTAAGAAATGATAAATGTGTATACAATCTGAGATTTTGTAGTGTTTAAAACATATTTGAGCAAAATGCAGTTATATTAATGGTAATAAACGTAAAATGTAATCGTAATCATTTTTATTAATCTGATTACATTTTGCCCATCTATGGCTACAGCTATCAAGCCGGCACTGACAGCCCTAAACATGACCTTCGCTTGAATTTAAAAATATGCTAGGATGAAAATCTAGTATTCTCGTTTATAATCAGTTTATAACAGTTTTTTTGGCTCTAGTGAAGAATTCATTATTGTTAGTTACGACTTTTTCGTTTTCTTCCATCAATATTCGAAACTGGATAGCGCCTCTCTGTCCTTGACCATCTCCTCGCTGACTTGCCACAGCTTTGTCTCGACTGCTTTGTCGAAGGTGTATTTGGATTCATATTCAGCGCAGTCGCGGTAGAATCTACCAGATTTGCCCTCGATAGTGTGATCTGTAGCGCAGAATACCACCGTTTCTGATCCCTAGAAAGGCATTATTTTATTATTTGTGTTGGTATTGTCGGTTATGCAAATCAAACACTTTCTAAAAATGATATTATATGCGTGAATATAAATGAAAAAAAAAAAAAAATATATATATATATATATATATATATATATATATATATATATATATATATATATATTTAATTCTGACTCGACACGGCGACCGCAACATACCTGATGGTAAGCATAGTGCAGTCCAAAAAACGGTAACGACTATCGACAGGTAAGAAAAACCCATCGGTAGTCACGGCGATCATGCCGGCTTGCACAAATATGTTTTCACGCTACGCTTAAAAGATCCCATATCATAGGATAGTGGGAACACGCTCGCCGGAAGACCATTCCACAGCCCAATGACACGGCAAATGAAAGAGTTTCTCTAACTCTCTTCTTAGTCCTGGCCGGGATGTGAGATACCGTGTAGCTGTGACACCGCAAACCCACGCGCGTGGTTCTTTTCAGGAAAGGAGAGGGTGGAACAAGGTCAAACAACTCTTCAGAACACTCGTTATGATACAGACGGTAGAAAACGCTCAGTGAGGCAGCATCTCTGCGCAACTGAAGCGGTTCAAGATGCTTAGTCACGTCAGGATCATTCACAATGCGGACGGTCCTCCGCTGCAACCTATCCAGGGCGTCAAGTAAGTACTGAGCAGAACCATCCCAAAGATGCGAACAATATTCCATGCAAGGCCTGACCTAGGCCTTATATAATAGGAACAATAAAACTATACACACACACGGTACCTACGTCCACGCGCAACACGCATACACTTATAAGAGACAATGCTCTTGTAAAGTTATTTGAAGTACGACGCACTATTAAATGCAATGCACAACGATATCTGGGTTACACGTATTATATAAAACACACACCAAATAAACTATCAATAGAATTCATGCTAAAACTGTCTTCTGATTTACACGCCTCCCACAAGCGGTAGAGACCTTCACCTAAGGCCTTCACACAAGGATACATATCTAACACACAGATACCTTAAGTATACCGGAACCTAAGTCTATAAGGAATATAATTTGTGACAATAGTTATTATAGGCTAATAAAAATGCATAACAATTACAATATGCTATATTAAATTTGCCATAAAACTTACTTGTTTCGCTGATCTCATGTATAGCAGGAAAATAGGCGCCATCAGAATGTAGTAGTACCATTTCATTGAATGTCTGCAACGTACACACAGAAGATATATTAAAAAAAACTACAATGATCTTTGAACGTAATAAATATTTAACTATCCACCTATTCATAGAAACTTAATTACAATTTTATCTTAATATTCATGAAAACCAGAGGCATATTACTGTGGCAACGTATTACACAAAACATCACTCTTTTTATAAAGACATGGTACAATTATTACAATATCCTTGAAGGTAAAAACTAGGATTGTCGCGAATATCAGCCTCAGTATCTGTTGATTATACGTATTATTAGATGCTGATTTTTAATGCTGACATTCAGGTCATGACATGGCCGTTGCAGACTGAGCTCCACACTAGTAGTGACAGGATCTAACAGAATCCTGCTTTCTTAGCAAAATTCGAATTCCTATTTAGGTTATTAAGTACAAATTTCGATATCACATGCTTTCCGGAGAAGGAAAACTTCGTGAGGAAACCCGCATGGCATTTGATACAAATGTCATGTGTAAGTGCCCTGAGAACAGCGATCGAACGCATATACAACGTTACTGGTAACTAACGCAAAACCTCTTAACACGTTGAACGCTGTGGGGGTCACCGATGACCCCCAGTGAACTTTCCGTTTGGGCCGTGGGGGGCACCGGTGACCCCCAGCTAAAAAATGTGATAAAACGCAGATTTATAACACTAGAAATCATAAGAAAAACATATTTCGAAATAGAATTTATTGTAGAATAAAGAGCTTAAAACGGCCTGAACGGGAAGTATTGCGAAAAAGGGCCGGCGTTCAACGTGTTAAAGGTAACTTAGGTACATCAAGACTAACAACTTTTGTTCTATGACTTTTGCCAAAACTTAACACATTCTAAGATACATATTTTTTTAGTTTTAGTAGGCATTTCTATCAATCGTTAGCTCTATGTTTAAAGTACAGTCAGCTGATGCTACGAAATCGTCTGCCCCAGTTGCATCGCGCCGCCTTTCAGATTATTAAGAAGATCAGAACTGAAAATTTGTTTTTTTTTGTATGGGGAAAAAATATTGAATTATAAAAAGTCGTAAAACAAAAGTTGTTAGTCTTGATATACCAAAGTCACCCTTAAGAGGTTTTGCGTTAGTTACCTGTATCCCTGTATAAGCGCAGAATGGATACAGCCATTAATGTATCTCTGCTCACCCCGAAAGGGATATAACGTAACGATATATTATTATTTATTTGGGGCATAACAGTTTTTAACTACCTCCTCAGCTCCTTAACTCACCTGAACAAGTTAGTATAGCAGAACCCGGGACAACAAGCGTGTACGTCGATTCCAGAGCCTACGAGTTTAGCAGTAAGGCCTCGTGCGAAATACACGTTCATCAGCTTCGAATTGCAGTAGCCGCTTTGGTGTCTGGAACTCTTATTGCCCATCTTCGCTGCCTCAATTTCCTTCCTCAAATTCAAATCATCGAAGTCAATTTTTCCTTTCTCGTGTAACGTTGATGATACGATTACTATTCTAAAATCGATTAATAAAATCAAATTGTTATTAATTTTAAACATACGCGACAATAAGGCTGACATTTATAGGCGCAATTTTACGTTGGCTTAGATGTTATTAAAACATTCCAATTTTTATTTCTCAATGAATATCAAAGGATTTTGTCAACTTGGACTTGGCTCTGTGAATACTATTGCCATACTCAAGTTTCTCTTATATATTAAGATTTTTGGTAAAACTAATTTATTTTTTGAGAACTTTGCCAAGCAAAGTCGAAATAGCGTCTATAAATCAGCCTTACACTTCTCCCGAACTTAATAAGCCCATGCTAACTTGTATTGTAGAACCATTGTTTGACTGTTTCATTATTACTCTGCTCAATAGAGCATCTCTTAACTGTGTGAGAAATGGGTCAGTTTGGTTAGCGTTTGCTATTCAAATAATGATTCATATTTGCCTTAATACAGTATTCTTGTAAACCAGATCAAAGCTCTTTAAAAAAAATGCCACACGTTTTAACAATGGATTTCATATATTTACAAAGAAAAGAAATCGACTGTTTAAATTTAACAAATCCAATGCAATAACTAACCTAATGGGTAAACTGCGAGGGTGAGGTGAAAAGTTTCCGGCCTAATCTAGAGATAACGTTAGTAGGTCAATTTTTATTTAAATCCTATAGTACCATAGCTAGCATAGCATAGTAGCTTGTGTCAAAATGTTCTAATCGATTGTTTTATAAGTATATATTTGACAGCCGATTCAACACGACCCGGCTTAGATTGCTAACGTGAAAATGGAAAAATCAGAAAAGCGCGGAGTCTTCATATACAAATTTGGACTGTACTGGAATAAAATCTGAATTACATTTAATTGTTTATTAAAGTTACAATCAAACGAATTCATTATCATTCCATTCATTCGTTGAATTATTTTCATGTTAATTACGCAATTAAAGTATATTTGTAACAGAAAAGTACTGATTCGCGGAAGGTTCGGTTGTTAATTATTTGTGCTTACGTTTTCAGCTGCTAGTTCTAAACATGTAAGAAACAATAAAAAGTGTATTGCGTGGTATGTTTAAAGTACCCAGTGCAATCAATATATAAATATTTTCAGACATCCATGATGTTAATCAAATATAGACATACCTGCTGGGTGCAGCTCTCCTCAAGTGATCTAACAACAAATTAGTCAAATAGAAATGACCCAAATGATTTACGCCCAGGTGAATCTCAAAGCCTTCTTTTGTCTTCTCATCCAGGTGTAAAGGTACCACCACACCTGCATTGTTGATGAGCACATCAATCTTGTAGAACCCAGCTTTAATTATCTCCACAAATTTCTCTATTGATTTAAATGAAGCTAGGTCCAGTTGCATGGGAATCTGAAAAGGGTGCACAATTATAAAGGAAAATTGGTTTTGCAGACTTAGATTTCTTTTAGTACCTTTTATACAAAGTTAGATTAAAACAAGTTTTCTTTTTTTTCTGACTGGTCAAATGATTGCACTGCATTTGAAGGAAAGTACATTGCAATCCAAAGCTGAGTATGACTGCCTGCCAACAGTCACCGCAATTATGCTGGCCTACACAAATATCTCTTCACGCTTAGCTTTAACAACCCAATATTGTAGGACAAAGGGGACAAACTTGCTGAAAGACCTTTTCACAACCCAATGACCCAAGAAAGCTAAGAGCTAGAGAACTTTTTACTTCTAGCTGAAATAGAAGTCATTGTGATACTATGGCCTCGCAAACCAGCACAAATGGTTTTTTATAAAAGGGAGGAGGTGGAATGGGTTTATACAACTCTTCATAATACTTGCGATGATACAAAATACAAGAAACGCTAAGTCCCTGTCGAAATGTCTCAGCACAGCTGAAGCATCTCCATGTGTTTAGAAACGATTGGATCAATCGCAATGCAAACAGCTCTATGCTGCAAACACATTGCAGCATTGCATTATACACATTGGTACCTACCAAACAAATTAAGGAAATGAAGCAGACTATTTAAACCCTTGACTCATGAGATTAAGGTAATAGCAGACGGATTGTGGACAAAGATAGATTGATGATAATAAGTTGTCATGGAGATGGTTGGGAGAGGTTATTGCTGAAGGATAAACAAATATTGACTGCAGGGTAAATTAAGGAATTATGTAAAAAATAAAAAACAAAAGAAAATAGAATAAAGGCTATTATTATATCAAGTTAATCAACATAGTCATGCATGAAATACATTATTGGATTTAATTTATTCAATAAATAACAAGGCTAAATTGCTTTGTAAGGATGATGTAGTACTTATTGTATTTTGCAATGCTAATCCTTTGGTGATAAGATATAGTAATAAATTAGCATATTCATAGTATACCTAGAGAATGTATCAATTAGTATAGATATCAATATGGAGAACAATTTTTAAATATATATCTCTCTACTCCCTGAAAACAGTTGTAATAAATTTTCTATGCTGACAGTCCAGCTTTACATTATAAGGGTAGGGTTACCTTTAGGTTTAGATAATGTGCACAGCTTTTATTCCACTGCACAACAGTAAAATAAATGATGACATATTTCATGGTTTTAATAGGAAGGATTCAAGGAGCTTACAGGCCTTCCCATTTGGGATGAAAAATGAGTTGAATATTGCATATTAGATTTTTCAGAAATATTTTCTTTAGTCGTTCTGTGCTAAACATGATCCAATTAGTAGAATAAGAATAATATGGTAAAGTCTAGCTAGATACCACTGTATAATATAGATGACTATCATAGACTATATTTTTTCTTAATAATATTTATATTTTACATATATAAAGGAAGGTATCTGTCATTGCCAACATCACATTACGCTAATTATAGATGTATGATTGTAACTTTTCTGTATTGAAATGTTCAGACAGGTTTACATGAAATTTAGTATACAAACAGACAATGACCTGCAATAATATATAGGCTACTTATTACCTCAGGAACATACTTGGTTTGAAAGGGAATGTGGCACTATTTGATGCAGCAGATCTCAAAAACTATATGACTTATTACATTCTTTCATTATTGATCATAGAGGTCATCCATATACTTAAATAGGAAACCCCAGCTAATTGTTTACATTTGGCCTATATTTTTAAATGTACATTCAATGTTCTTTTTAATTATGCTTTTAAAATTCAGGAAAAACCTTATTTTGTGAACTTTGTGGCTTTTATAGAACAAAAGCAATTTAAAGTTATTTTCATGTTGAGAGAAATAGATAATGCAATTATTATGAATACTCATGAGACAGTTTATGATATTACCACAGTAGAAAAAAAAACAACATTAACAATAAAATTCTAAATATTATCATAAATTCATAGAAAGGGAAAAATATTACACAGATTAAAAACAATTAGGTATTTTAATATTAAATTATAATACAAACACTACATATCTATGAATACAAAATCTGAAACTAAAAAAACTGATATCTATGTATATAGACATAAAAAGTAAACAGGTTCTTATTTTGAAACTCAAATTTTGTCTTTTATTGAATGTTTACACAAAGTTGAAATGATATTTAAATGAAAATATAGGAATTAATATATCAACAAGCTTATTCACAATGTATTGCAGTGTGAGAAGTCCTTTAAGCATTTTTGTTGTTGATGTTGAGTTAAATATATTTTTGGTATCCCTGTTAAAAACGTTTATAATGTAGTTACACCTTCCTGCTTGCCCCTTCCTGTAGTGGCGTAGTAGTTTTGTCCCAGAGCAGTAACAAGATTGATAAATAATAAGACGAAAAACCAAGACATTTGGTTTTAATTAGCTAAGAATTATACACATATTATTATATATAGAATGACAATAGGAAACATGACAAGCATATTTTTTATAAATACAAAGGAGTACGACATTCATCCCCCCTTTCTTTATTTTACAACGTAATCTTGAAGATATGAAGGGGGACGTCGTTCGTGTGAGGATTGTCTTAGGTTATTGTTTTCTGTCTCTACTACATGATTGTCTGGAGTTTGAGTTTCGACAGAGTCATCATTTCCTGTATTCTCTAGAGCATCTTCGAACGTTTCTTCGCCATTTTTATCACGATCAATTAGTTCATGTACTTCGAATTCAGGAAACGGTGCCAATTGCCTGTTTGATACCGTGGTTTCTCGACCATCGGTTAATTTTATATAGGAGTAAGAAGGATTTGCTTCAAGAAGTTCTACCATTTTAACCAGGGAATCATATTTAGAAGATTTTACATTGTTTTTCATTAATATTGGACCAGGTGTCATAAGCCAAGTAGGAAGAGAGTCCCCACAAACTGATCGTCTTGTATGGTTGAACATTCGTTCATGAGGAGTTGCGTTTGTAGAAGTACAAAATAAAGATCGTATTGAATGTAGAGCTATAGGTAATGCTTGCTCCCATTCGGATAATTCTAAATTATTAGAACGCAGATAGAGTTGAATGGTCCTCCATAAAGTTCCATTTAATCTTTCTACTTGACCGTTTCCTTGTGGGTTATATGGAGTAGTCCGACTGGTTGCAATACCAAATGATAGAAGAAATTGTTTTAGATCGCTGGATATAAATGAGGTTCCTCTATCAGAGTGAATATATTGAGGAATGCCAAATGTGAAGAACACATCTTTTAAACATTTTTTAACAGTTTCTGAAGACAAGTCTTTACACGGATAGGCAAATGGAAATCTGGAGTATTCGTCTATGATAGTTAATAAGTATTTATTTCTCGAGCGGGATGGAATTGGCCCTTTAAAATCGATACTAAGTCTTTCAAAGGGTGCGATAGCTTTTATCAAAGTTCCTTGCTTTTTCCAATATCGTGGTTTTATTTCGGCACAGATAGAACAGTCAGAGGTCATAGCTTTTATTTCATTCATCGAATAAGGTAAATTCTTTGCACGTACCCAGTGAGCCATTCTAGCTACACCTGGATGACAGAGGGAGCTATGTAATTCATACAATTTATTCGAATTTGTGCTAGCAATAACACGTGATAACGCGTCAGCTGTTATATTTTCCTTACCAGGACGATAAATTATGTCATATTTGTAACTGGACAGTTCTAAACGCCATCGTTCAATCTTCTCATTTTTAATTTTGCTTGAATGAGATTGCTTAAACATAAATGCAACGGATTGTTAATCAGTGATTAACAAAAAATGTCGTCCAATCAAGTAATGTCGCCACTTTCTTAAAGATTCTACAATAGCACAAGCTTCTTTTTCAATAGAAGAATGTCGACGTTCTGATTTAGTCAAAGTACGCGAAAAAAATGCGACAGGGCGTTTATTTTGTGATAGAGTAGCAGCAATCGCATACTCTGATGCATCAGTTTCAACAGTGAAAGTTTCTTTAGGATCAATTGCTGTTAGAGCAGATTTAGCAATATCTATTTTTAAGCTTTCGAAACATGCTTTAGTCATATCATCTAAAGGTAGGCGTGATACATTAATTAAAGGACCAATTTTTCCTGAGAAATTCTTTATCCACTTTGAATAATGTGCAAACATACCAAGAGCTCTTTTCAAGGAAGCTGTATCTTTTGGTATTGGTAAGTTCATTAATGGGTTTAAACGATCCTTATCTGGCTTTATGGTGTTATTTTGTATTGTATATCCTAACAAATTTATAGTATTAGTACCAAAAATGCATTTTTGTTCATTTAATGTTAATCTATATTTTTTTAACAGCATTCAAAAATCTATTCAAATTAGCATCATGATTTTGTTTGTCTTTGCCACATATAGTTACATCATCTAAATAGGCGAAAGTTCCTGTTAAATTTTCTGTAGTGATGATGTAATATAATGCTCTCTGAAACGCAGCGACACAATTGGTAACACCGAAGGGTATACGTGTAAATTGATACAAATTTCCACACGCTTCGAATGCTGTATAAATCTTTTCAGATTCTAGAATAGAAATCTGGTGATAAGCGCTTTTCAAATCAATTTGACTGAAATAATTATAATTAGCAACTTTGCTAACAATAGATTCAATATTAGGTAGAGGAAAAGCATCAAGATATGTAAACTTATTGATTGTCAAAGAATAGTCGATAACAAGACGTTTGCGATGCGTACTACTTTTTGTTATAAGTACTTGGGCTCGCCAAGGAGAAATGCTGGGCTCAATTATTTTATCTGCCAAAAGATTTTCGATTTCTTTTTGAATAAATTCGTTATCGTTTTCACTGAATCTTCTAGATTTAATAGCTATAGGCCTGATTTCGGGTGAAAGATTTGAAAACACAGTTGCAGGAGGAACAGATGCCTGCATAACATTGCAAATTTTTAATGGTTCCAATCCACCTCCGTATTTTATTTCCACAGATGAATGTTTTTCCAATATATCATTACTGTTGAGTAAAACAGAACGCAACTCTATGGTTGTCTTTTGTCTGTTGTCACTTGTCACCCTCTTTGTTATTGTTTTGAAGTGTTTTGTTTCTTTTAAATTAAACCTTCTTTTATATATATATTTTTCCTTATTTTAAATCAAAGATTCTAATATCTTAACATGGTAGCAGAGCGTGGTTCCGATCCACGGACCCTAATTAAGTTTCTTTTAATAATTACGTTATGACATAAATTTTTTACTACTAATAAACGTTTTTGACCATAAATATGATGAAATAGCATAATGGTAGCAAAACACATTCCATCGACAACGGAAATATGATCCTTTGAGGCTAAGGTGATTGTTTCATGCCATGGACTTTTCTTTAATCCAGCAAGTTTGAAGAAGTCTAAGTCAATGAAGCTGGCCGAACTTCCGCTGTCAATTAATGCAGTAGTACCTTTATTATTTATAGTTACTGGCACTGTGGTTTTATACAAGCCATTATATTGAGAAGCAGCAGAAATAGCAGGTAATTGATTAATAGCATTAACGTTTGCTTTCTGGTTTCCACTGTGACAAACTTTTGCAAAATGCCCTTTTTTGAAACAAAGTTGACAAATGGAATTGCATGCAGGACATTTAATACGTTGATGGATATTACCTCCACAGAAAAAACATCGCTTTTGAGGAGTTGTGGCAGTTATTCTTGAATTACAGTTATCAGGTTCGAATGTCGGAGGAATACTATGATCAGTAACAAAATTTATTTCATTTTCAATATTATTTGAAAACGAACGCGAGTTATTTTCTGCCATTTCAAGCGATACAGCTTGATTATATGCCTCGTCTAAACTGAGTGTTACATTTTCTAGTAATCTTCGTCGAATAGGTTGCGACGAAATACCAGCAATAAAAGCATCCCGAACAAATTCATGTTTGTTTTGTTCAGCTGTAACGGCTTTAAAATCACAATCAAAAGCAAGTTTGTTTAAAGCTCGTAAATAATCAGCAATAGATTCCTCCGATTTTTGTATTCTTTTGGATAAAATATGGCGTGCGTGTATTTCATTTTTAGGCTTGTCAAATAGATTGTCAAGTATTTTTAAGGCACTTGAATAATCTTTACATTCTCATATATAAACATAAATTGTTGGAGCCAAGAGATTAATAAGAATTTTTAGTTTTATAGAACTAGATATTTCTTCTGGTTCTTCAGATAAAAAATTTATAAATGTAAATCGCCAATGAGCCCACCTTATGTCAGCTCCCGCAGAACTTGGATCCACATCGAAGCGTTCTGGTTTCAAACATTGATACATATTCAGAGATAATTTATTCTTATTTTTTTCCATCTTAGCTAATTAAATTGATAAATAATAAGACAAAAAACCAAGACATTTGGTTTTAATTAGCTAAGAATTATACACATATTATTATATATAGAATGACAATAGGAAACATGACAAGCATATTTTTTATAAATACAAAGGAATAGGACAAAGAATAGATAAGGCGACCACCGGGACAGAAATGCTCCGAGACCCTCGCGGTTTTTAATATTAAGTTTAGTATTAAATCAGCTTCCACTTGAAGTGGTAGTAAGAATAAATGTTTTAAAAAAGCTCACTGCCGTCTCCCTGATCTTTCTATGTACTTTAAGTCATATATCCACAAAATGTTGCAAATACCTTCTCGCCTCTCAATATGAACTTCTTTACAATACACATAACCAAAATGTGCAGATAATGTAGAAAAACAAAATATAATGGTTGTTGTGACCTAGTGGACAACAAGTTGTCACCCATGCATGGAAACATATGTGGCTGTAGATTTGAACCTCAGCACCTATCTCTGGGTTTTTCTAGAGTAAGTATAAAGTTAAGAACCTTATGGTCACAATTGAAGGAAAACATTATGAGAAAACCCAAATACCATACTATAGTATTTAATAAGAATATAATGTATATGTGGCCTGGGAAAGTTGATCAACTGCACTGATCACATTTGCTAAAACATATAATCCCAAAGCGGATAAGCAGATAGATGACTCTCTAATGTATTTCTGCTCACCCCGACAGGAATATAGTGTGACGATATATTATTAACAAAAGATATTTATAGAACATTAAATGAATAAAGATAACACAAGTCTTGTGAACATATGTAAGTATGACCCTATGATACTTACTAGTTCACCTCCATTGGGCTGTTCCTTCCGTATCTCTTCAATTGCAGCCTTTGCTTTATTTATATCTCTACAAGCGAAAATCACACGGGCTTTCCTCCGGATCAAAGTTTTGGCAGTTTCTAAGCCAATGCCGCTATTGGCACCAGTAATGAGGAAAGTCTTCCCTCTCAAACAGGAATTACTTATACATTTCGCCCAATTTCTTGACCTCCATTTACGAATTAAGCCGATAGTGACCAGCACTGAGATTGGCACAGCAGCGTATAGTACTGGAGACGACACCATTGTATTTAATTTTGTTTATAAATAAAACCCTTTATGATTATATTATACACATAAACAAGTATTATGCAGCTAGCACACCACTGTGATGAAACAACTTAATTCAAGCTTCGCCTTCAGCTCAGCAGCTGATGTCATAAGATGAGAAAAATAAAATCTGTCAAATGGGCAAAGGTCAGTATTACCAGCTTTTGCGAAAATCTCTCCCTATATAAAAATAGTTTATAGGAGAAAAGTATAAGGAGGGTCTTCGGAACATAATCAGAAAGATTTATACCGTCAAGTAGTACTAAATCATTTTTTTTTAACTTTTGTTGGGAAACAGCCTGACAACCCAGCTTATGGCATGTAGTTACCGTCGCCTATGGACGACTGTAACTTAGGAATGTGAAAAAATAACTAATTTTTATATTAATCATTTATTTTCTCTAATATTCAATTTTAATATCGATTTTATTATATGAAAAGGTCATTTTTAATAAATCCGTTATATTAATTTTTCTTTTTCTATTATTTTTTTATTTATTATTCTTTTTTTTTTCTTTTTTTAAGTAAAGAAATAAGACATGTGTTTTTGTATTATATCAATGTAGCCAAATTACAAATTATTGATATCAACTTGGTAAATTTATTACTATATAAAAAAATGCAACTTTTTGAATAATTAATAAAATTGAATTACATGTAAAAATCCTATAATTGTTAGTTAATCAATTTTATTTAAAAATAGAACAATTGATTATTTAGTAATCTCATTTTTCCTCTCCAAATCGCATCCCTACTGTAACACAAGTAGTATAGTTATTACTAGAGTCCGACCGAAACTGGTTTTCCGGCCGAAACCGAAACCGAAACCGAAATTTCGGCCGTGGCTTCAGTTTCGGCCGAAACCGAAACCGAAACCGAAACTCACGTGGTCAAGTATAAAAGTCAACGTGGTCAAATAAAAAAAATGAAACAAAAACTTACATGTAATCTGTTCCATCAAAGCATAACCTCTAAAGAATGTTTACGTCGGGTGATAACGCACTGACTAAGTTGTGTTGCTATAGAGCAATGCGAATTAGATCCGTCAACTGTCGTCTAAACGACGCAGTTACACTCCGACGCAGCCTTGAGTTTCTTTCGGCGTTTCTTCTCAAGGAAGTCGCTTCCGAAACGCTAGTAGATCACCGTTAGGTTTCGTATTTCTGGCTGGCGGTCCAAGTCGAGGTTCGTACCCACAGGGGTGCCCTTGCATTGCCACCCAACCCATAAATTGCCGGCTGAGCACCCTCAGTGTTCGCCCACCCACCCGGTTAAGTTGTGAAGACCTTTCCCGGTCAACAAACACGCGTAAATTCGAAAAAAAAGCAATGCGAACGGCGCACGAATCCTGAACAGGGCCGCCAGCGTCCGTCAAAGCGTTGCCGCGAGAAACGAAGCTAGGCAAGCATGTACGACAACTACCGAAATCAGTTTCGGTTTCGGCAAAAGTTTCGGCCAATTTTGGCCGAAACCGAAACTGCCGCCGAAACTTGATTTTTGGCCGAAACTCGGCCGAAACCGAAACCGAAACCGAACTTTCGGTCGGACACTAGTTATTACGTTGCTGACTAACATTCTAAATTGTCTTTTAAAAAAAAAAGACATATATATGAAATCAAGTATATTCTGTTAATTGGCTTTTATGTTAAAAGGAATTGCTTATTTATTTGTAGGTTTGAAGCATCTAAAATAAAAGTACTAATTTTAAGTTTTCTTTTACAAATGAACTCCTAAGTGTATGGTTAAAATTATTTTATTGGTATTATTGAAAACGTTTTTTTAATGTCATATAAAAGGCAGAAATATGTTAACTATACAGCCAAGACGTACATGTTTCTTTTTTTAAATATTTTTATTACACATATTTTTAGCATTTGTTGTGATTATTATAAAACACCAAATTTCAACTTAATTATTTATTAGTTTATGAATATGTACGTTCATAAAATAATTTCCTTGCATCAAATGGGAACTACAATACAATCTAACACCAAGACCATAGGCTACCCAACAAGCGAAAGGGTATGAGTTACTATGATGAACTTGCGCAGTTACCATAAATGTATTAAAGTTACAATAAACAACACTCCTTGACCGTTCTCCGTTATAGGAATTGAAGAGTGAATAGGCATTTGTTAGGCTGACACCACTTTAAGCCTTCAAATTCGAAGTGCTCAAAATAGTTTCTCGTCACAATTATTTTTCAAAGTTAATTTATATTTGTTAATTATCCTTCTATGTCCGCTATCTGTACTAAACAAGGTTTCACTAAAATAATAAGAACTTATAAATATTTGGACCATTTACTAATATTGGTATTTATACGAGGCAATACCTAAATCGAAGTATGGATACCAAAAAATCACTTGAAAAATTATGCTGATTATGATAAATACATATTATAGGTATGTAAATGTATGTATAAGTAAATTAACGAGATAGGTTTTTAATAATACATATAAATATGCTTATTGAATAAAAAGAAATATAGATTAATAACGATTTATTATAGTTTAATAGAAAAATGTTCATATACATATATTAAAACCTCAGGGATTAAGTTTTCTTTTTCTAAGATCAAGACTAGATAGTAGTTATATGAGTTAAAGTACTCTGCAGAAACTCAAAATTTTATCATATAACATTAAATATATCAGTTCCCTATATATTTTGAATATACAATTTAAATATTTTATATCGAACATGAATTAAGTTTTTTTATGTAAAAACTTGATAGACAAATGATTTTTACTGTACGTCCGCAGCAAATGTCGCAAAACATCTGCTTTTCTTTTTCTTTTCGTGTATTTGTAATTACTTTTCTCTTTCTTTTCTTTTGCGAGAAAGATCTCGCAATATTTCGCGTACACAAGTAAAACATTTCTCTACGATGTGCGTCCGTGCAAATAATCGAATAAGAAAAAGATAAGCAGATGATTTGCGAAACACGAAACATTTGTACCAGCCGTCTCTTTACATAAATTTAAATTGTGTTTTCAAGATTGTTTTCATATAATAGACAAGAACTACAAAATTTAAAGTTAAAACTTTGTCTTTAAAAAAGACAAAATTTAGATATAGAAATTCACGAAGTTATAATAAAAAAGTTATAATAATAATATGATAGTGTTTATATGCTTGATGTAAACAATTGTTAACGACATATGTAGGTAAAAAGCTTGATTTCCTTAAAGTTTTATTGGCACCATTTATTTTTATGTTATTAAAATTCACATATATATTTAATTTGTGCCAGGATTAATGGAATAATTTTTGATGAAATTTGACACTAATCAATCCTCTTTCCGACTGTGGTTGGACTGTAATTGCTTCTCACGCGACCAGGTCACCGCAGCGAGGCTGCACAGGCGTCACCTCCAAACCCCTCAGCGGTCGCACAGGACATAAGTCGCGACGCGCACGCGTAAAATGCGGAGAGAGGTAGATGGAGGGTCGCTTGCGGAACAGTCTTCGTATTAACAGTTGGCGGACGCCTTAGTAGAACATTAGCGCGGGCTTGAGCGGGAGCGGGTGCGGTTTGCGTGTGCGTTCCTTATTCCGCGGACGCGGGATTCTCACTTGAGATAGCAAAGAGTAAGTCGCGGAACAGTCTTTACGTAATAACAGTTTTAGGACGCCTTTGTAGAACATTAGCGCGGGCTTGAACGGGAGCGGGTGCGTGTGTGGGTGCTTTTTCCGCGGACACGGGCATTCGCTTGAGATAGAGAGAGAGTCACTCGCGTAACAGTCTTTGTAATAACAGTTATCTAACGTCTTTGTAGAACACTAGTGCGGGCTTGAACGGGAGCGGGTGCGGTTTGCGTTTGCGGGTACGTGCTTTCTCCGCGGACTCGGAATTTCTACTAACTTTCGACGTATTTTTCAAAAGCATCGCTTGCTTATTTTGGCAACATAGTGCGGTGATTTTGTTTAGCGTGAAAGAGCAGTTTATCCAAAGTGTGGAAAGGTAAGGAAAATATGAGGATAGCGGGTTAAATGTTCAAATTGGCTCGTCCAGTGGTCATTGTAATAATCATGATAATTATGGATAAGTACCTCATAATTGTACATTCAATGTTGACGACATTAATTACAAATTAGTAGCAATATAATACTTAACACATAAATGTTTCAAATTCGTTTGAATATATTTTACAAAAGTTTGACTTAATTACCTAACTTTAAAAGCACACGACCATTTTATTCATAAATATAACATTTTTAACATAATATGTATAGCAGGGTATTATCTGACTTAAAATATACATCACATCACTTGATTTAGTAGACTTCACATTTTCTAGCTCATAACTTTTCATAAAAACTCTCATTGGATTGAATAAACTATCTAAATGACACTAATAATAAATCTTACTAATTATTAACATGCGTAAATTTTTAAGCAATAATATATAAATTTACTCTTACAATCAAAGAAATTTACTATTTTAAATGAGAAAGCATACGTTATCATTAAAACCTTAAAATATCTCCTGTGCGGATCACTCAACAAAAGTATATCTGCTATCTGAAATAACACTGGTTTCAACTTATGTATATTAAAATGAATAAGATGTTAATAAATTGTATATTAAAACTACAATAAATGCGTGAATTGGAATGTTACGATTAATTAAACAGTAATAATGCAGCCAATAAGAACGTTGTTACCTACTATTCAAGTTTAAAACTATAAAATTTAAATCTAAAATATGACAACAGTGTTGATACTTAAACTGTATTTTTACTTGCAGTTCTGAGACTATGTATAGCGTAAATAGAGAAATATTGACTTAAGTGATAAATAGTATAATCGAGAACATCAATAAAATTGATACTGTAAAATCATTTCAATACAAGTTTTATCTCCCTTTTAAAGGGTAACCACACGACTCAATAAATAAATTATAAAATTATAATTAATATTGATTTGGGAAAACTAATATCTTTGGGAAGGACGAAGAAAGATAGGTATATTTTGTAATAAATGAACTAATAATACCTGAATTTTCATTACAAAATATCCAGTATTCATTATTATTTTAAATATAAAAATATTTAACTGAAATTAATACCATTTAACAACACTAGTAGGAGATTCACACAATTTCGAAGTATGGCTGCAGGAATCACTCACACACACCACCGATAAAACACGCGTACGTCCTAATTATTTATCTCACATTGGCGTAGATAACTGATGCCGAGATCTATCAATTCCAACGTCTATGGTTGTAACTTGACCGTCAACCGGCGACCCACTCTCAACTTCACTGTCAGGCATGATTATACACATAAATGACTTTCCACTGGTCACATCTTTGGGATAAATAGTCATGGGAATAAATCTATCGCTCGTTCCGTCGACGTAAGCTCCCAATCTGGAATAAACCTCTGGGAAATGTTTCTTCAGCTGCACTCCTCTGTTTTCGAGCTCGTTTACAATGTTATGGAAGCATATTTCCCTAAATTTGTGCGCCGTTGCTGCGTTTTTGTCCCCCGCGTTACACAATTTGGATGTTAAAATCAATGTTTCCCTGTCTTCAGTCGTATCTATACTGGGTCTTCTATAACGCCGGCGGTTTTGCTCCTGAATCGCAGCGGATACGCTTTTGCTGAGGCGTAATTTCGCACATCTTGATACCATCTGACGCTCCCATTTTACTGCGCCCTTTGTTGGCACCTCGCTAATTATGCACACAGCAACGTATAAAATGACTCTGGTTTCTGGGTTGTACGATTTGCATAGCTTAACCACTTCTGTGTATAGTTCTACTCCCATTTCATTAGGCTGGAGTGACGTCCACTTCATGAACTCAGGTTCGCTCAAGTATTGGAAGCCATGAGTTGTGAACTTCTCAGCGGCTTCAGGGCTTGTGAAAAATACTTTGACGACCCCTCTGCCGAGCGCCAGGTAACCTTTATGAGCTATGGTGCTTATTTGATGCAGCGAATCTGGGTCTTCTTTGGCTGCCGCTATGATTTGCCGACATAAGGAGCTCGCTCGGGAGTGCAAGCAGACTTTCCTATGCTTTTCCCAGTGCGCTCTCCTACATTCCTTCGAGCAATACATTGTGGTACAATTATGACATGTTTTGTAATGTCTCTTGGCGTCAGCCAGAGGTGCGCGCGCTGGACATTTTGGGAATTTGCATTTGATGAAAGCATCGTCTGTGCTGTTCTCTGTTTGCAAGGAAACTAGTGAGGCTTTGGAATCGTGATGTGTCACGTGACTGTCAGAGGGTCGAAGAGCTGAGACATCCAGACTGGTGCGTCGGTCGAGAGAAACACTTTGTTGAGCGTAAGGTTCACTTCGCCGACGAGAGTGTTCGCTCTGAGCTGACCGCGGCCGCCTCGACTCTTGCATAGCGACTGCAGTATCAACTGTATGACCTGAAATGAAGCCCAATCGTACATTGACATAATTATGATATTTAACATTCGCCGAATGTCATTTGGGGCAACTTAGAAAAACAGAGGCGTTATAGCATTAGCGCATCTTCACAATATCGAATAAAATTTTGAGAGTATTTTATTAAATTTCATTAATATTTCTTCAATATTATGGGAGAGAGTTGGTGTTTGCTTTACCAATTGATAGCATTTATTGTGTAATTCCTATATTGATTAAAAACTTAAATAACTTAGTATTTCCGTCATTATTCTATAACATTTAGCACATGTACGTAAGCACGTAACTACATTAATGAGACTCAGAACCATAACTACAAAAAGCAAACGGCAAATCATGCAATAGGGACAATCCGAGACGATTAGTGCATAAAAAAAAAAAAACAAAATATAGAATATTGTTTCACCTTTAAAAAAAACTAAAATATAGTTTATATATGTTATAGAGTTTTAGTAGTAGTGATTTAGATAAGTGGTCTGTATGTTTGCAAATAAGATATATCAAAATTGGAACGGCTGTGACTTACATATCGTTCCTACCTGGTCGATCGTGGTCAGGACTTGGATCGGTGAACGAACTGGGAGCGTCGCTCGGCGTGCTGACGAAGCGGGAGGCGGGCGACGCGCTGCTGTGTCCACTGCTAGCCAACTGTTCGTATCGAGGACTCTGGGGATAGGTGACTGGTTAGGGAATTTTAGGATTGGATTTTTAACGATATTTTCATGTTAAAACTATTGCGTGAGGAAAAAGAACATTTTGAAATTGTGGTGATCAAAGTTAATACAGAAAGAAGATATATTTGCGTACTAAGAAAAACATGTATGCATTTTAAAAAATAATGTTTCTTTCAATTCTTCTTCCACCTACGTTGATATTTTTTTGATCTATAATTACATTTCAGGAGTATTTTTAAAACCAAGTTATAATCAAAGCACTTTTTCATACATGAATTTTCGATCGAATAAAACTGTAAAACGTAAAATGATTTGTTGCCATGATTAGCATATTGGCATATTGATAAACTAACGAACTAGGTCTGGGGTTCAATTCCCAAACGAAACATATATTTTTATGGCCTACAGGAAACCCTAAGTCTGAGTGTTTGTGCCTGTGGAATTTACTTGTATGATAGACAACGAAATATTACTAAGGTAACGTTTTTAATCTACTCTTAGTAGGATTATATCAGACTGCACCAATTCGTATATTGTAAGTGTGAATACCTTGCCACCCATCATATAGTAAGGGCTTGTTGATTTCCTAGGACTCGGCTGAGGAGTGGGTATTCTCGCTGGCTGCGATGGCAGACCCAGTAATGAGTCCAGAACATCTTCCAGGGTAGTCGAGCCTGGAGACAGCCGAGTGATACCTAGATTCAGGGAGCGCTGGGGATCTTGCCAGTCTGGAATAATTTTACGAAGCTTATAATGGAAAAACGAAACCGGACAATGTTATTGCGCATAATTACATAATTGTTTGTAATTTTTAATAATATATAAATATTACACTAGCAGTATGATATATTTTTTATGTATTCTGTGTTACTAGGGTAAAAACAAAAACAGTTGTTCTAACCATAGACAAATATGTTTTAATTAAATGTAAAATTAACAGCAACACATCTAAATATCTTACGAAAATTATCTACCTTAAATAGACTTTTTTTATAACTGTCTATTTTATGTTTAAAATCGTGTTATTCATTTCATATAAAAAATAAAATAAAGGAATAATATTTTCTCTATAGAAACATTTGTGTAATTTTCTCAATTCTCTACAAGAGAAAATGTTTTGTCAGTTAATAATTTAATTATTGTAGCTATAATAAACACATAACAATAGTTAAAGACAAACTTTGTTTTAGTGTGATTACATAGAGATCTAGCGTGTCGTTAGGTGAAATTGAAAACGTTAACATATTTAAACATTTTGTCGTCTAAAATATATTTCTTATAAAACTTGTGCACAACAGCATAAAAAGTATAAAAAGCGAAAAGAAACACATCACAAAAATAAAACAAAATATATAAAATAAAAATGAATATATTTAATAATCATTACAATTAAAACATAACTAAAAATACAATTCTCTGAAATGATTATAATGATGAAGACAATATTTTGTCTCTTTTGGTCTTCGAACATTTAATTAAATCAAGGTACCGAGATTCTATAACAAAAATATTACGTATCTATAACCTATAACTATTAAAATTACATTTTTATTTAGGTACTGATCATAAGAGAGCTTTGAAATTTTTTACGCGGTCATTCAAATTGTCTTAAATGACAACACCGTAATACAACCACAGGTCATATCACGTTTGCCACAGACAATATATTTTTTAATTTTTAAGCATTTACTCGATGATTAAAATTCGTGACACAATTCGACGGATCTTTTCGAGGCGGTGCGAATTTTGAACGCATTATTTTCTAACCTAATCAGAACCTGTATAATTTACTTAGGGGCTGTATGAGACCCAATATAAATTATGAGGTGATTTATTTAGAAGGACCTTGAAATTTGTAGACTTCGGGCTTCGATGTTACTTTTCACCACCACTTTATTATGGTTCTGATAACTGTTGCCACAATAAAAAATCAGTAAATTATTTTTGGGTTTCTGAATAGTAGTAATTTGTATACTTTGTGACCTGTATTAAAGCTTTAACGAGTAACAAACAAGTACGGTTTCTCAAATATGAAGACAGATTTTAAACTTAGCACCTAAAATAAAACAGCAACATAATGTATTTACAAAACTATTTATATTGCTAGCATTACACTATTTTCTAGTTTTTGCTTAATGCGAATGTTGCGCTTAAATAAACACACAAAACAAAATAAATAAATCTGTACACTGATTGAAATCATTTAACTATAATATATAACTGGTTAAGAGAACTCATGTTGATATTATATTTATGGCAATATTAGTCACATTATAGTTTTGTCTATTGCTGGACCTAAGTGACCATAGATTAAAAATATATTTAAATAAAATTAAAATGCATCAACCTACCTTTCTTTATATCTTTTTACTCATATTTCGTTTAAAATAGTAATTTAAAAAATACGACTAAGTAATATTTGAAGTCCATCGTAATATGATAAATAATAAAAAATTGCTACAAGCCAGTGCCGTATTTTATAGAAACAAGGTTAAATTAATTTGTAACAATTATTGACATACAGAGTATAAACATAGTGCATAAATGTCACAAAATAATAACATATAATAATAATTATAATGGTCCTGAGTCTTACACACAGTCTATAAAGCTCTATTACACAAATAATGCTTCACAAAATTAAATCATTCAATTGATGAATTGGATAATTTAACTTCACAAATGAATTAAATACACAAAACAGCACAAAAATAACGCACGAAGTATTAAACATAACATAAAATTAACAATAGACATTGCAGGTTCGGATCCAACTTAGCTACATAAATGCAAATTCGCGATTATTTTAAAAAATAACTGACAACTTTATTGTAATTAAACTGCGTTGCCATGTTACTTCAATTTCTATGATTGTCAGCTATTTCAATACTCAATGGTACGGGAATGTCTTTACATCAGAGTTGCCAACTACTAAATTCATTGTACGTTCTTCTGTCAGTCTATACCATTTTTATAGTCTCTAAATTATTTTAATTTTTAATAAACCTTAAGGTATACACTGTTTTCTACTAGAAAACTTTAACCTTTATGGTTTTTAAATAATTTTTCCAAACGTCCGGCACCAGTAAGCCATACCTATCAATACTAGAAGACCGAGGTTTTTAAAACACAGTTAATCCCTCTGGTAAAAGCTGGCAACTATGCTTTCAAACAATCAGAACCTGCAATGCAAAGCGTGCTGTGGTCACGCTCGCTCACCAGGCGCCGCGCGATGGTCAAGGCGGAGGGAAGACGGTGGCCTCGGGTGGGGGGGAGGTAACGCCTCCGACACTACTAGGGGAGTCTGCGGCGAATCCAACGGCTTTGTACCTAGAAATTTATCAAACAGGCTATTAATTAATTTTTATCACGGGTTTTTTAAATTTAACGAATAAAAAAACGTCTTTACAACTATAGGGTATATATTTTTTAAAGAGGCAAAAGTAACTGCCATTCGGCCAAATTAAAATATTTTACATCGCTCCAATTTACTACGGGTTGAAGCAAATTATATGGTTATAAACTATTTTAAACATCAAAATATTTATAAAATACAGGGATTTGCGCCGTTCGCTTTAAGTAAATTTCCGCTATACGAGTGACTTTAGCACTAATGTCACGATCGTTTTTATTGAATGCTTTAATGTTATACTCTCACAGACTTAGTTTTAAAATTAATAAAGTCTTAGGTTTACATGTACCTCTTAAAGTTGGCAAATAGTTGTATTGTGTTTGTTGTTCTTTTGTAATTGTTATTCACTTTGTTTGTATAGTCTGTTGTTTGGTATGTAATGTTGTTTTTGTATTGTTTTGAGATATGATTGGTGCTACGCAGCAGTAAAAAACTGTAACAAATTTGTGTGAAATATGCTGACATCCAAAATACAGGGTGTCCTAGTTTGGATGTCAGCTGATTTTTAATGTGCTGCCTTGTAGTTGTTTGTCGAATAATTTTTTTTTTTTTTTTAATAGGCGACAGTAATTTTACATTCAGGTGAAGACTGAAACATCAAAAAAACAACAAACAAAAAAGTTAATCTTACCAACAAAAGAACTTTCAAGCCAGTACAGCTTCTGGCTGGACCGTGGCGAGGGTTGTTGGTCTATATCTCCATTAGTCGGTTCCAAACCAGACACGTAGTGGACTATCGCCGACGTGACCTCTTTGATAGACGACTGAATTTCCTCAGAGGCCTTTGATGACGCCGTTGTCTGTAGCAGAGATGAAGCCAATCTGAAATGTAATAAATAACACGATTACATAAATTGTCATATAATAAGAAGGAATATAAATGACCCAAGTAAATATCTTACGAATACTAAGCGTACTTTAGTTTAAAAAAACGTATTTGTAATATATATTTTCTCATCGATATCATATATTTCGTCTTTTTTATGCATTTATCTATTTCATATAGATAAAGTCAACTCAATTTAACATTCGCAAAACACTTTATATTGAAGGTTTTATTGATAAACCCGAGATTTCAGTGCGTTTGATTTGAAACACGCAAGCTATGACGCATCTATACATTTCTGGATGATAAAGTAATGCACCGGTATCAAGGCAACATGACTCATTCGATATTCACGCCACCTCCATATATTAAGACTTTAAGTAAGATATTTAAAGCTTATACTATATTCGCATCAATTAAACAAGGACCCGCATTTCGAGAACAAACCGATGTCTGTATATCTTGTCTAAAGCTTTCATGATTACTCGGCCACTAAAGCATTCAATGCGGGCGTTAACCATTTCAAATAATCAATTAAGTATATTAATAAATTGATTGCATTCTGTGAAACGAAGAAGATTCAACAAACGTTCTGCCACATTATAGTAATATTTACTATATAAATACATTGATGCTGAAAAGCGAGAACTCTGTAGCCTACGAAAAAATTAAAACTTTTTACCATAGAAATAAACAATTATTATTTTTGAAAAATCACAATTATTTATTTTATTTTTGAATTTGGAGATGCTATTTCTTAAACAATTACAACTGTTGCTAGTAAGTGTTAGCAATTACAGTTATATTGTAAGTTTATTATTTTTATTTTTAACATAAAATATAGCCAATTTAAAAAAAATTAAATAAATGCACACGGTTTTAGAACAATTATGGAGTCACTAGACTCAAACCAATACAAACATTTTATTTTTGAAGATTCCAAATATGCAAAAAAAAACTCGTCCTGATGTTTTTACGTTTTCGTTTTTCATCATCGATATTTACTTACGGAATGGAATGCATCGCACACAAGCATAAAAAGGGATTATCTTTTTATACTTGGATATCTCATAAATATATTTATTTAAAATTTTGGTCTAATTAGATCCTGAAGCTCTAAATCAAGAAATTAGCAGATTTTAAGTGAATTAAATTTATTAAAAGTCCAACAAGGCAATATTTTTTAATCTTCTATGGGATGCACTCTACTGTATTTATGTATTTAGTATGT
This sequence comes from Automeris io, assembly GCA_036320925.1. Lineage (NCBI taxonomy): Eukaryota > Metazoa > Arthropoda > Insecta > Lepidoptera > Saturniidae > Automeris > Automeris io. Next base: position 4,274,211 of record JAUDJH010000033.1, read on the forward strand.
AGCTAACTCGATTTAGCAACATAGCTATTGTGGGTTGATTTGTACTGCGTAACAAGGTCAAATTTTATCTGAGATTTTTTTACCTTTCATGCGGCGTTCGCGGCGTGTTATTCAGTCTCTCCTGACTCCTCCAGCCGAGGTAGGGTTGTCGTGCGCTGAACGAAGACCTTGTGGATGGCGAACATAGAGGACTTGTGCCTCTAATGCTGCTGCGGGTCGAGGAGCACGGTGAAGTCTGAGTCAATAAAAAACTCTATTATGTAGATTATGTATGTCTTTTGGGAGTCGAAGCTGCTCGCGTCCGTAGGCTTTACCCTAGTTTCCCTACACGTGACTCTTGGGTGGTGCTAAACGAGCAGCCGCGATGTGGTAGGGCGTCGGTGCCCGTCTGGATCGCGACCACAGTGCATGGGTGTAAAGCCCGTCATAGTGACCAGTTTCGGCTTGTCGCGTTTCGGGATCAGCTTGTGTAAATCCAGTAGCTCATATACCTAGAGACCTTCAGTCGTGGTATATGTGGGCCGACATAACGATGTAGACTTCAATGGATATTTATCCTTTGATAGTCGCTTTCGTTTTTGGACTACATTGTACTTACCATCAGGTACTCTGTAGTCACTATGTCGAGTCAGTGTAAAAAAAAATATTACTATTGCCGTCATATCGTAAAAACCGTTTTTTAAAAGTTATTCTACTTTGATGTTTTCTATAATACTTCCTCATCGGTGCGTTTGCAAGTATGATAACTCCAAATGAATTGGAATTTGTCATCATTAATCATTCGGTCGTTAATTTTTTTAGGACAACAAACTGGTGAATAATCCGACCGATGGTAAGCGGCCACCGTGGTGGACGACTGTAACATAAGAAATGTCATCGTTACGTTGCCGACTTAAAATGCGTTTCTTTTTTTACTTTCTTACGTCGAGCTAAAGCTGACTCCTGTTGACGGCGTGAACAACAGTAAACGGAATTAGTTACATTAGTTGTGTAGTTTCCAGGCAGTAGACTTGAGGTAGTCTGGTGCCCGGATGAGTGAGAGGCGGTGCATGGTGCCAAGCACACCGCCTGAGAGAGAGGATTTGGGGAGGTGGGTTTTTAACTCCTATCCCTCCTAGAGAGGTAGCGTCAACAATGCTTATTGCTCCCTGGGCGTCTGGATGAATTTGATTTCCCAGGCCTGGGTGGAGTAATTAGAGGAACACCCCGGGTGTTTTTAGTCAGTAGGAGTGTGACACACCGGGATCGCTGCCGTCCTAGCGACAGCGAAATGTAGGATTTTCCGCCAGGATAAGCAAAAGTTGGTGTAGTATAATAAGTTGACAATAGTCGCATCTTGTTATTTTAAAAGTGAGTCTATTAATTTTCAAACTGAGATAAATTCCAGTAAATGCTCTGATTTACCCGTTCAAAGAGTTTATTCTTATAGAGATACTAAGGACTTACCTGAGAAAATTTTGTTTTAAAACATAACTGGAACAGTAAAGTCGTAAGAGCTCAGTTGGCATATACAAAACTATATCTGTTAGTATATTTCTTTAATATGTTGCAGTAACTTAGTTCCATTCAGTCATAGAAGCAGATATCTTCATTGTCACAGGTAGAGGCTGGTTAAACAGTGGTACCCTCCACTATTCCCCTCAAAACCCATAGTCAGCCTGCACAAAGGCAGACGCGCGTCGGGTGCTCCAATAAGTCGACGAGGAAGTCATTGACAAGTAGCAAACTAAACACCCAGGGGGTTTTAGCCCGTAAGAGTCTGACATACTGCCAGTCATCGCCTTAACGGCGGCTTTAAAGTTTTATGCAGGATGATCCCCGCGCTTTATAAAATAATCCTGTACGGGTATGGAAACTTTGAAATAATAATTCCACAACTTACTTGGTTGGAGTTAAGTCTGCTAGTGGACCATCTTCCGAAGCTGGTGGTGTGCGGGGAGAGCTGAGGGGGTGGAGGTTGGGCGTTGGCCCCGCCGAGACTACCGAGTGACGTGGTCTTAGAGTTGAGGCCACTCCAACGGGCTGCCGATGCAGACGCATCCGATAATCGCTTCCGTAGCAAGAAACCCTCTCGCGGGGCTGGAGCGTTCCTGTACCTATAATAAAATGACATATCGATAATCTATATACAGGACCTTGGGTCTATTAGTCGGTATACAATTGGGTCACCTCGGCCGACATACCCCTGTGCGTTCGAAACGATCCTATGAGAATTTTCCCCAAATAAAAAATAAACAAATAAATGTAAAAAAATGATTTGGCTAATAGAAAATGCAAAACGTATGCTGTACGTTGACATAAGCTTGCGAAATATTCTATTGACGCGTTATATAAATTCCATACATTTTGGACTTTTCCACTAACGTTATCGCTAATCGCATGGTACTTTATCAAAACACAATGATTGAATATTAAAGTATAAATGAAAGATTCATACTTTTTAATACCTTTTGATACACCTGAGAACGATAGCTATCTCCGCTACTGGTCATGTTGGGCACTACATATTCGCAGAAAGTGGACAGAGATATCCATGAATCTCTGGTTGCCTCGAAAGAGAACGCGCTGATGTATTATTTGGAGGCTAATGATTAATTGGTATAGACCAAAGAAAATGTTTCAATTCATCTAAATGCTTTTAATTTTTGGTGAAAACAAAAAATTATCAAAGAGTATCCTTTACAACCAGCCAGTAAGTAAACTGGAACAAAAAAGGTTACATACCTACCTAGTTTTGATAAGATAAAATAGAATTATTGATCAATATAATAAAAAAAAAATGAAATCAATATATGTTGCCTAGATTTTTTGACGTGTTTATTTAAAGTATATAATTTATAATGTTTCCATTTATTTCATAGGGTAAAGTTTATTTTATAAAACATCTGGTTTCGCTAAACCGAAACTAATGAAGGGTGATAAATTGGCAAATGATTATTTACGGTCGTACATTGAACTTTACGTGGAAAAAGCTAGAATAAACTAATTGCCGGCAAGTTGCTCGGAAGCGTTTATTAGCGGCCAGTACAAAGGGAATACGCTAATGTAGCCATAATTATCGTAGTTGTCTCAAGACTCTTTATAATGTTCGGCAGACTATCCTTTATTGGTAGTAACAAGCTCCTAATTGTTCGACTGGATGATTAGTATTTGAAATATCTTGCTCCCTTGTATTGTGCTTAGATTAGCTAATTATTGTTAGTAACTAAGTTCCTTTATATTAATATGATTTAATAGATTGCGAGGTTAAAATTAACGTAAACTTTAATTATGTGGCTTTGTGGCAATGGTATCCTAGAGCAGGGCTCGGCAACCAGCGGCCCGCAGACCGCACGCGGCCCCTAAACCACTGCGGTGCGGCCCGCGCAAGTAAGAGCCGTTGCACACAACGCCGCACCGCAGGCAATAAATTAAAAACACTAATAAAAATAAGTTTCTATTTTATTGTTTTATGTGCCTGGAAGCCGGAAATTCAGTTCAAGTGATCACAGTTAGTAAAATGAGAGTAACAATAAATATGGTTAAAAATGCAAAAAATAGTTTTACATGAAAAATTGTGCTTATTGGATGAAATGTGGTTCGCACCAATATACTCATAATATTTGTGGCCCTTACATAAGAAAAGGTTGCCGACCCTTGATGTAGAGGATAATAAACTAGTATACATGCGTCGAAACGTGAATGGTCGTGAATTCAAATTGCGTCCCGTATCTCTGAGTTGCAGATTTTTGCACCACATGTTTACCGGTAAAGGAAATTATCCCGAAGAGACCCGCGTAGCATCCAATAAAATTTCGTATGCAAGTGCTTTGAAAACGGCCATCAACTTGGCTACGGGTCACGTTAGGTACGATATATAGACGTAAGTGGATACAGCCACTAATGTATTTCTGTACACCCCGAAAGTGATATAGCGTGCCTATATAATGTTATTATTATTTATTGATGCACATATTGATATATACCTCTAAACTAGGTTTTAACTGAATTATGAGGACAAAGACCGTTAATTAAATACATATTAATGACATGTTAATAAACAAATCATTAAAAAAAATGTACCACTAATAGGACTAGAGTATAGGATCTAATTACGGAATAATCTCTGTGCGAGCGTTTTCCTGTCAGTCTATGATATCGGGTTCTTTGAGAGTTAATCTATACTAATATTATAAAGCTGAAGAGTTTGTTTGTTTGTTTGAACGCGCTAATCTCCTGAGATTAGTTCCTGAACTACTGGTTCAAATTGAAAAATTATTTTTGTGTTGAATAGACTATTTATCGAGGAAGGCTTTAGGCTATATAACATCACGATGCAACTATTAGGAGCAAAGAAATAATGGAAAATGTGAAAAAAATGGGGAAAATTATTCATCCTTGGGTGCTTCCATTGCGTGCGCTGCGAAAACGATTCAAGATACCAAAAATATATGTATGGCAGAGTTATTCCTCTTAAAATGATCTAAAAAAATGTCCGCGACAGTATATGTCTATCTTATAAGATTAACTCACTAGAACCGTTTTTATGGTAATCATATTTGGTCGAAATTAATGCATTATATGTTAAGAGTTGTATCGACGTAATAATATTAATATTTATCCAAATAAATGTGTTATTGATTAAGAGTATTTAATTGTGAACAAAATTGTCTTTGACATCACTTAATTTCAATGAACATCTTAGAAGATTTTACAATAACTTATATAGCAAAACAACGTTTGCCGGATCAGCTAGTTTAATAGATAATTGTGCAGGCCAGCATGATCGCGGCGACTATTCGCAGGCAATTCGAGAATGTTTATGCTTGTATTGTACGTTCCATCAGTTGCGAATTACTCACTATTTCAGGTCAGCATAAAAAAAAAATTTTCAGCTTTGAAAGCAAATTATTGTAGATTCATTTTTAAATTACAATATCAACTCCAGTGAAATCGTTACAGTTATTTTTTTCCCATATTACGGTTCTAGGAAATACTGTCTAAAGCAGATTAGTTATAGTTTTGATCTGAGAAAAATGTGTTTTGCAGTGTCCAACGCCTTTCGCTAGAGCCTTGACACGATTGAGCGTGAAGTGAAGCGAATAGTTTTAGACTAGTTTATCCGCTTAGGAGATCAGATTAAAAGATTATTAATTTATGAAAAAAGGCATTAGAATCAAAATTAGTGAGAAATACATTTGATAAGCGGGAAATGAAAAACTGTATTCAAGAAAATAATAAAAGCCGAGATTGACGAAATCTTTTTACTACAATAGTAACTATGATAGTTTTTTTTATATTTAAAAGATTGTTAACTTAGCAATTGCATGTGGGAACCTCTCGAACCATAGGTTTTTTTTCGACGGGACAAGACCCTGTTGGCTTTTAGGCCTCTTCAACTTTACTGGACGAGCCAAAGGAGTTCAGCCAGCAAATTTATAGTATGGTTAGCATTAAGGGCATCACCATGGGTATGAAACTCGGCATGGGCGGCCAGCCAGGGAAAAAAATATCTATAGTCATCTACTAGCGTTTCAAAGTGACTACCTGATGACAGACATCGAAAGAAACTCAAGGTTACACCGGAGAGATACTGCGATTTGGTTCCTACACCGGTTAACGATAGTTATCTCCTTCTACGACGCCGCCGGTTGTATGGTGGTATACTAGTGTGTGTGTACCTCACCGTTATTCTGATCTGCTGCTGCTATGGCGGCAGTAATTTGAGCCTCGGGATCCCACAATACTAATTGAATATACGTTTGTTTCCAGGTTTTACAAGATTTATGTTGTATTACGGAAGACTCAATACATTAATGTTTCAAGACCGTGTCTACAACCAGGAGCTATTGATGAAACTGGTTTCAGTGCCTTTGCAATATTTTCAAGGGTTACTAAGGGAACTTTGCTAAGGGTTGGCAACACTGCTGCCTGCAAGTTAACGCACGTGTACCACCATTATGAGTCTACTTCAGTTCTCTACTGGTCTCTCTTGATAAGAGTTAGTATAGACGACCACGTCTTTATTAGACCGGTAAGGTCGCGGTTACGGGCGGAAGGTAATTGCCTCTCAATCGTCGCACTCGATTTGGGATTGCGCTGTGATTCCATCTGGTGCAGTGTAGTCGCAATGCCCGGTCAGAAGAAAACTAGGTCGCTAACAACTGCACTATAAGTTTTTATTCCATTGCGGAAACGGTAAAAACGATAAAATATGCGTCGTAAACAGACATAGCTTTAGATTGCGTTGATTTAAATGCATTTTAAAACTACAAGGACCTCTAAATCTCTTAAATTTAAAGTTGAAACTTCCACGCTATTCTGAGAAAAAGGATCTTCATAGAGAGACGGATAACCACACGATTCTATAAAGGTTCCTCGTTTCCTTTTGAGAAATGGAACCTTAAAAATAGTTTTTTTATTTTATGAATTACAAGCTAACGTCTGACCTTAGTCACATATAGTGGTAGGTTAAGATGAGGGTGATAATTAATCGCGTTTACCCAGAAAATTGAATTCACTCTTTTAAACACATTCTTTTGAAGGCTCCCAGATCGTAACATTGTTAGAAAATATAATAGACGCATGGAGAGAATTTTTTATTACAAATTCAGGGAATATCCATCATGTAAGGATGGTAATCCTCACGGAGTCTAGTGGTTTTGTGGTAAAAAGGGGAACGGTGGAATTAGACATTGAAGCTCTTGAACCTACTTTCCGGAGTGCAGCCGGAAAAAACCGCTAGGCAGGCGTTTTTACGGGTATATATCGAGTTCTACTCACCATTCTGGCACATTAAGCTTCTGTAGTGACCTCTGGACCCTCAATTCGTGCTCCGAAAGCACGCGGTCCGAATTCTTTTGTAACTCGTTCTCTGGAGGCTGCAACAAGCGAAATTTAAATTTAAATGTGTGAATACAACTAGAAACTAGAGCTATTGAAATGGAAAATTATTTCTTCGAAGTCTGCTGCAATATAACAATAGCAACGCGCAACAAGGAAACGAAACTATCGAAGTATTTAGTATACAAACCGATTTACTGTGAAGAAAAAAAAGATCGATCAAAACGTAAGCCTGATTAGACAATTCAAATTAATTAAAAACATTCAATTGATATAAAACTAGCCTCTCCCTACGGCTTCGTTTATGATAGCAATAATAAAATTAGATATGTACATTTAGTTAATAGAAACATTTTTACATTACGTAATAGAAAACTATTTCGTTCGATCTCTGTAGTGAAGGACTACTAAAAGGAGATTAAGCTATAGCTATATATTATATTCCATCGTTTTTAATATAATTTGTAATGATATAGAGTATAAACACCCATACACCTATAATTAAACCCATTTAAGTATAGAATATCTTCCATTCTGTCCGATCAAATAAAAAATACAGCCCATGTTTTAAGTTAAAAATGTGTACCAAAACTGTGAAAGTTTCGTCAAGATGGGATCAGTAGTTTTAACGTGTTGCGAGTATAAATACCAAGATTTTTCTTAAAGCAATTAATGTGTATACAGTATTTTCTAAATGATCTTTAAAAATTATAATATCTTGAAGTAACAGAATTAGGCCCAGAATAATTTTATAATATTAGAAGAAAGATAAAATTATTACCTATAAGAGTAACAGGATATTTGAGAAAATAATAGTCTACATAACGTTTACTCCAGGTTTGTTTATTGACACAAAAATAGCAAGAAATTACTAGCAAATTCGCAGGTTATTTACCGATTCATAACTTTCACAATATGGCTTAGGAGCTAAACGATATATAGTACAATAAAATTCTTTGTCCATTTCAGTAGTTTTGCAATCAAAATCTGCATTGGTATGTATTAAATCATCTAATGGTGACGAATCAATCATTTTCCCGTCAAGTTGAATGGTTTGATGTATTTTATAAATGGCAAATCTAGCGTAGCCAAGTTCCTCGTCGGCGTCTTCTTGGAACGAATGTATAGTTTTTTCTTCTCTACAATGTGACTGTGATATTATTTCTTCTGTGGATGCTGTGGATTCCTTGCTCTTTATAATACTGTCGCTTATTCCATATTCGTTTATAATGTCAGACCATGAAGGAAAATCAGAGTCATCATTGCTCATAATTTGAAATTCCTCATTAAAATTATTTTCATCATTTATATCGGCGATTATGTCTGATAATCCATATATGGAATCATTCCATGATTCATGCTTCTCAAATTCATCCTCCAGGTTAGTTAAATTAAAACTAACTTTCCGTTGAGATTTTTTCATAGTAGATGTAACTGGAAATGTATCTTGTTTAAAAGTTGAATGAAAAATTTGATTCTTTAAAAAGTAGCTATAATTAATCTCGTCTAAGTCTTCGGAGTCATCTTCATCTTCAAATATTTTGAAATAAGAGTCATTTGTAGAATTCGATTTTTCTTCCAAGTCTTCGATGGGCGGAGGCGGTATAGTCTCTAACAGACGTTGAAAGAAGGCACGAACTTTATCATCATTATTAATGATTGAAGTATTTATTGTTTGCTTGTTTATTCCTACTGGAGTTGAAACTTTTCCAGGCGTAATAATTGATTTATTGCTGTCATCAAGTTTTAAAGTTATCTGAGACATAGACAAATTTCGCCTATCAGCTTTAAGCTTTCGCATGTACAGTTTGGATTTCCATTCACGATGTTTACTTTTAAAACCTTTAAGACTTATGGGATTTTCATCTTCAGATTCGCTCCTGGGTATATCTGGGAATTTGGCGTAGTAAACGTCTCTTGACACTGGTTTTATATATAAATGCTCTGGTTTAACTTCTTCGAAAGGTTCCATTTCCTCGGTGATCCAAGCTGTGTCGAAAAAAGACCAAAATCCATTCCTTTGGAGCACTTCTTCTGTTGTTAAAAGTACTATTGACACCATTTTTAGAATCACCTTTCCGCCTCTGAACTTTAAATGTGACTGAGACAAAATTTCACAAATAACACCATTAATACATAAATATTTGTTTTTTAATTAAGCTGTTAATAATGTTGATGTGAAACCCCATTTTTGGCTATTAAGTAATGACAAGAAATTTGCTCTGAGATAACATTATTTACTTCATATGGTATTTAAGAATAAATATCTCTTTAAGTAATATCGAGGGGTGAAAGACTATTTGGTTTAAGCGACATTTTTTGGTGATATAGTAATATTACTATATATGTGTGTCGCTTAAACCAAATAGCCTTTCATCCGTCGATATAAGAAACCATAAGAAACTAACAAATTTTTTTTTATGAAGAATATTGTTTTTGTCTATAAAATTAAGAAGTTATTTTAAAGGGCCATATATGGGTTCTGTGTAGTGACAAACAAACCAGAAGAAACTTTGAATTGGGATAGAAACTCACCCTGACGTCGGAAGAAGCTAGAAGTGCGCACGGGCCCAATAGCCCTACGCTTTCCCAGCAAGTCATTTTCAAAAACGAACTGATTAGCACAATCACAACTAGTGTCCGCCGATCTCTGAACTCGCCTACCGATACAATCGCATTGTAATGCACCGGTGACTTCGCAACGAGTTACGTAAGTCCACACAGTAGGTGTTTTATATTATGTACTACTTAAAATAAAGCGGCTACGCAAAGCGAGGCCCTCGGGAACAAGCAAGCGGCAATATCGAAGCGGCAAGCGATCGCCAATCAAATGAGAATTTGCTTATCGAACGTCAAAATCCAATTACAAGACTGAATCGCAGCGAGCGCGGGGCTTCGGAGCTTAGGGTCGCTCTGCGGGCCGGCACCGGGGCTGATGGTCGATCTGGATGCGGAGCGCGGATGGGACTGACGCGTCGGCCACTGCGGCACCTCACATCGTATTGCATGAGGGAGGTGCCTGAGAGGCGAAAGGACAGCCGGCCGCTGCGCTATCTCCCGCTAGACTGAGGCGCGACGGATGTCCTTGGACACAGCGCATGCGGCATTCGTACACCGTTACTACCTTCCACTGCCTTTTACAATTATCGTATCGCGAAAACACATTTTCTAAACAACTGTGATTCTACTGATACCTGTTACTCACTTTTTCAATGGCGACTTATTTTTTTACTTGAGTGTTATTAAGTAAAGAATACATAGATATTTATAGGGCAAGTCTTATCTTCTTCTGGACAAGTTTGAGGTCAAGTGTGAACCTTTTTAAAAAATAAAGCTACGAGGCGTTTTTTACGCTTGTTTATAATTTATAAAACAGTACAAAATATTACTGTAGCTTTATTAACGCGTTGGTTTTGGAGATTTGATTAGTGTAGTGGATAAGCGATCGACTTCTAAGCTACGAGTTATAGGTTCAAGCTCAACAGGGAATAAACATATCTATGACTTTCGTTTATATCTTTAGAATTTGCGTTTTTATGCTAGTGGATTTAGAAAATTCTGCCGCGTATTGTCACTTACACTCAGCCCTAGCATATCGTGAGCTAATAATGCTGTGTCCATTGTTACTAACAAGGAAATATGACCCGATACCCGTAAATGCTAAGGTATTAATTAATTCGGCGCTAATTTAAGTAGAGCAATTGAAAGTGGGCGTTGGGTTGCGTGATTCGTTTGACCTCAGTGGTCACGGATGGTGAGAAAAAATTAAGTACTCATATAAGCCATAAATTTTGGTAGTGTACCATAGAATTAGAAAATATAACAATCACGCGCAAAAAGGGAAGCCAAAAATATCTCTTAAACAAAACAATATTTAATTTCAACGATCTGTAGCGAGTTTACACATCTTACGTCCTGATTTTAAACTTATTATTTCGTTTCTGTGTCAAGAAAACTTATAAATTTATAGATTAATAGCACAAATTCTATCATTTATAAATATCATTTATTTTAAAGAACAGAAATTAACTTAAGAAAAAACATGTTGATTCTTTTTTTAGCCACGCGTTTTGTATTAGCCTCTACTTTTTTTTTGTTGACCCGGTGGAAACCTGTTATGGGCCGTCAGGAGGTGGTGAGCAGGCCGGAGTGCCAGTCTTTCACTGACTAAAACCACCTGGGTATTCCTCTCTACTTGCACGGTGCGCCCAGCTACGGGCATGTAACAATGGTCTCAAACTCTCCTTACAATTCTAAACTCCATACAGTGTACATAACTTTTTATGTTAACTCTTGAATAACTTTAAACAGATTATTCTTCTTTTTGTTACTGACGCGACAAAGCGACTTCACTACACTTAATGATAAACACGCTACAGACCAAAAACTGATCGCATCTATCAAGAAAGAAGAAACTGTCTGTCTATAATCACCGCGATTATATGCCAGGCTTAAAATTCTCGTCACACTTTTAAAGGACCCAATGTCATAAACAGGTAGGGAATATATCGGCTTGAAGCTAGGTTCCACGGCTTGATGACACTGCAGAAGAGTTTTAAAAACGAAACAAAAACCAACACTCTTCCGTAATGATGGAATTATTAGAAAGATTTATTTATATTGACTCGTTTAAAAATTATATCATATTGATTTTTTTAATATTATTATATATTCTGTACTAGTAATAAATTAAATTAACTCGCCACTAATTGCGAAGCTTTATTGATATGTATATTATTTATTTTACTCCATCATAAATAAAAGAGATGGTTGTTATCACAATAGAAATTACGACATTGAGTTCGTAGATGCTTGAAAAAATATGATATGTCACGACCTAAAACAGGGAAGTATATCAAAAGAAAGTACAAATGATTTATGTATATGGGAACCTATTTACGTAGACGGAGTGTCGAAAGGTCGATGTCAATATGATAAAGAATTTATTTGTAAGAAATCTTTGTCCTTTTTATTGTACGTGCGTGTGGTCACTCATTCGTTGGATCCGATAAAAAAATCTCTTTGACCTCTATGTGGCTATTTAATTAACATTAAGTATTTTATTATATCATCATCATCAGCCTATCCTAGTCCACTGCAAGGACATAAGTCTCTTCTATCAAGTGCCATTGTGTTATATAAATTATTAGAAATATTACGTTATTAATTAACATACAGTCCATAATAAATCTTGATCTGAATAATGGACTAAGATATCAGATAAATTATTTAAAACCACATACGACATAAACAAACAAACATTCCTATAATATGTTTATATTAAATAATATTTAAAATATATTTTCCTAATTTTAAAAACATTTCAGCACAGTTACGTGTTTGATACATTTTGTTAGAAAAAGATATCTCTAAAGATAAGATTTAAATTCTTGTAGTCGCGGCTACAAACAACGATAAATAGTACATTAATTATGTAGTATTGTTCTACAATCATTATGTTTTTTTATGTTTTTCTTTCATTACGAAGGATTCAAACAATAGGTAAATGCGTAAATTTGTTCGCATTAGCCAGTTCAAGGTAATTAATAAAGTATTAATGTCTACAAGTAAATACATTAGCTTATAGTACTGTTTATTTCCTGGAATTACATAACCGAAATTCATTCCAACCGTTCGTAAATTTAAAAACAATTCGTCACACGCGATCTGAATATTTACTACCACACTATTAGAGATGGGAAAAAACGTTAATTCACAGGTGATTTATCATCAGTATTGGCAAAGATCACATGGCCCGAGACCGAGATAGCACAATGATAACATAACGTGTGTAAAAGAGATACAGATAATAGCAGGAACGCCTGTTAAATTTTGTTTCTTGCATTCACACTGTATTGTTCATGATTACAAAAAATAGGAACACATAATTTAATGCATTTTTACACTCAACGAATAACACTACCGTTAAAAACGAATGAAAAGTAGCTATGATTAAATTTTGATTTCACTGTCAAGCACAGAAACAAGTTTACATCAAAATGCTATCTGTCAGACTATTTATCTATCATCACGCCGAATCTCTACTGGAGTAAGCAGAGAAAATGGAACGCAATTTCTCTCTATTCTTGCAAACCTCATTCGCTTCCTTAACATTCATTAGTGCCTTCATGGACTCTCGCCGATTCCACGTACTTTTGAAATTACCTTTCATAAGAACTCTATTTATTGGTCTGTATAGGGAAGACTCGGTCGGCTTTTAATCTGCCAGACTATCTGTCATCAACCAGTATGAATGTAAGCGCAATGACATTTATGGTTATCAGTTGTGAAAATCTTATAAGAGATGTCGCTATCGTTCATTGCGTTTAAATAACGAATTACAAATTTGTGCTCATAGTTCTAAGTAATCAACTTTATATTAATGAAATAACAGTTTATAGTAACTGTTATCCGTAAACAAAATAATAGAAAAATTAGTTATTAAAAAACAGACGTTATTACCATCTCTAGTACAGATTACTTATTACTTTCCTAAATGTAATAGGTACTACATTACATAATAACTATTTTATACGATCGAGGTAATTATTACATAAGTTATATAGAATTGAACAATTTTTTTCGGCAGCTATAACCTTTGACTCCATATTTTTACTTGATAATTATAAAATCAGGGCTTTTAAATGTAATTTACGATGTAAATTTTGCCTTGCTTATTTAAATAATGTGTACTGTAGCACGCTCTTGGCAGTCGTGTCTACATTACCTATATGTGTTTGGTCGCTTACTCGCTTTAAATGATACACCTTCTTTATATCTGTACTCCCATATATTTCAAATAAAGTTTACATGTATTTTTCTAATCTTATTAATATAATTTGTACAATCTGAACCTTCCCTTTCTATTTTTTCAATCAATCTCCCAAATCAAACTTCATATTTTTAAATTTAGATGGTGTAACCTTTTCAAATAAACTTATTTTTCTATTTATCGGCCAATTCCGACAATAACTAACCTACTTCATAATACTTTCATACAATCACTACAGTACTTATTTTAAATTACCAAATAACATTTACTTTCATTTTTAAATAGGCAAAATGATTACCCTGTCCACGATAATAAATACAATATAGTCCAACAAAGATTGTCGCTCCAGTTTTTATCTGTTCAAACGGCCATTTTAATTGTTTTCTCGATCTCCATGGAAATATACGCGCCAATTTCTTTCTGTCCATGAAAATATATTAAAATTTTTGAAATATAAAACGTGATGAAAAGTATAAAATGTTTTTAAATAAAGCTAATGCGTCGCAACGGGAATGGACGTAGCTTCAAGCCCTTGCAAGTACTTGTGTGGTTTTCTATATTAAGTATAGATTTTGTCACCACATGCTTACCGGTGAAGGAAAGCAGACTCCGTCAAGGCTACTGCCCTGGCATAGACACCCTACCACTTCACGGACGCATCCCAACTGTTAGCACTACTGACGGCGTAATAATAACAGTTTCTTCTAGTGCTAATAAGCTTTACGTTACTTCTAATAGTGGTTGCTCATGTCACCTTAACAAGTTGGTATGAGCCTGTGAGGTTGTGACAACGTCTTGTTAGCACATGCGGGATCGTTAGTGTCTCGTTTATATGGAATTGGGTCAGCTGCAGATCCGGACTAAGACATTTATATAGGGAGGTCTCTCTGTACATGGATTCTAAATAATATGTTATGTAAAAAATTATATTAATGAACTTTAAATACGTTTAATCTTACTATGGTACTATTATAAATGCCAATGTTTCAATTCATGTTTGAAACTTAATTACGCCGAAAGAACTAAGCCGATGTGACTGGCATTTGGCACAGAGAATTTGATAAGTATATACTTTTTTTTTGTATCCCGGGGGAAAATCCTGCATAGGACTATCAGGGACGGTGTGAGGGCAGTGACCCCGGTGTGTCAGATTCATACTGACTGAAAATCCCCAGGGTGCCCCTCTGATTGCTCCATCCGGGCCTGGGAAGCCAAATTCATCCAGACGCCCAGGGAACAAGAAGTCTTTTGAGGCTACCTTGAGGACACCGTGCACCGCCTCCCTCTCATCCGGGCAGCAAACTCCCTCAAGTCTACTGCCCGGCTATTGTCACCGGGGAATGTCGCGCTCGCTGAAAAGTATACGACCTAGATCAAACCGACCCACCCGATCAATACCCGGTCACCAGAACTAGTTTATTATGTAAACAATAACATTTGTTAGTACCAACATTTAAATATTAACCTCATCTTGTGATATAGGCGAAAGAATTTATAAAAACACTTTTTATCACACTTGTTCGTAACGAGTATATTATTATATCGAACTATTAAAATTATGCACTAGGGTTATACTAACATTAACGCCTTCGTAGTGCGTTAATGCGATATCCTGATTACGTTAAGTTTGAGCCACCCGGTGACATATAACGTATGCAGAAGAAGTATTCTTAATTTAATCGAGTAATACGTTTTCTTTTTAATATCAACAAAGCTTTTTTAATTTCGGCGATGTGCACGGCGTATCATTGGCGTCACGTATAATAAATAAATAATAAAAAGCCTTTACTTGTTCTTTTCTTAAATTACATTTTACTTTATCTACTTCTAAATCAATGTTGAATAAGTCAAGAACCTCTTAGCGGGTAAAGGCCTCCTCCAAGGATGTCCAAACTTCCCTATTTTGGGCTATTTCACACCATCTTGGGCCTGCAATTTTTTTAATTTCTTCATACTACCTTTTTATTGGTTTCCCTCTTCCTCTTTTACCTTGTGGGCCTCCCCACATGAATAGTAAGTAATAATTGCGCGCTATTTAGTAAAATAAAGATTTATAACACGAGGGTGTCTTTTGGTTCTTATAGACGAGGTGATATTATGCGCGAGCCGCAAGGCAACTTACCACACTTGTATCATAATATACTATTATAGTTAATGTTATATTTTTTGTTACAATACCGTAATTATATTGGTTGTTGATTGAGTTAAATAAATACATTAATCTATGTTAATGAATATGAATGTATGTTGTTATTATATGTTGTAGAAAGACGGCAAAATGATTTGTTTGTATGGATTTGTATGGAGTGAATTCCGATGAAGCTGCTCGTATACGCTCCATACAAATCATACGAACGAGTTGTTTTGCTTACAGCATGACATTGTTGCCGCTACTGCCGCATCAACATACTACCATTACATTCGTCGTCTTCTGAATGGTGCGTTGTGAATGTAGAATTAAAATGTAATATCCTTAAAGTGTGTCTACATCCTTTAAATTTTTATAATAATATAAAATAGAACAAAAGGACACGATGAGGTCATTCGTATCAAAGAGATTTTGAACTCACAATTTTGTCATTGTTGACCTCACAAAGGACTCTCGGCGTCGAGTATCACTTGAACCTGACGCTGAAAAGGAACTTTATCTAATTAAGAAACAGGCAAGCACCCTCTAAAATTTAATATTACGTTATTACACTAAACCTACCAACGCCGGTCAAATTGACTTTTTACAAACTTTTGAACATTTTTAATATTTACATTTTATCACACCGCATCAAATTTTATGAATTTCCTTAATATACACAGACTATTTATTTTTTAGTATTTACTTCTAGTTTTTCTTTCTATATTTTGGAGATAATTTGTTGACTGCCTCACCTACTGTGACCGGTCAATTTAACCAGGAGAGATAACATTTTATTTATTATCCCAAAAAAAATGATTCACTAACATCGTCTATAAATTGAAATTCGTTCGCACGAAACAATTGTTAAAACTTTATAAGAATAAACAACTAAAGTTTAGCGAAAGATTGTAGGGTGTGTGTAAATTTGTTACTCTCCACGCTGATATGGCTGGATAGATTTAGTTGAAATTTAGCTAACAAATAGACTATGACCTGAAGTAGCATATAGACTACTTTTTATCCCAAAAATGTAATAGTTTCTTATGGAAACGCAGATTGTACTACAAAGTGCAGTATACTCTGACACTATAAGACCTATTTTAAACCATTTTACCCAGGCAAAGCCGGGTCACCACGACTGTTATAAAATAGGTATATGTTTCTTTTTAATATATGTAAATTGAATAACTATTTTAATCCTTAGTTTAATTGACTGAGCGCGGTTGTCACAGGTATACCTCAAACGCCGGGAGGCTTAGTGATAACATCTCATTATATAGAGATTAAATTGTTATCCAAGTTTTATTTCTTAATTTAGCGATTATGCTACACCGTAAGCGTAAACTGGAACAGGTAAATTTGACAGGCAAACTTGTCAAGCAGTCTATTAAGAAAAACTCACATAGACTGTAACTTAGTCCTACATACGCGCTCTAATTTACACGATAGGGTTACCATTTCAAGTAAACTAACCTATAATTACAGTCAGGTGCTGTATAACTCCTTGGACTTGCTATTATAATAAATAAATGTGGAACAAATGTCGAACGTGGCATAAATAGCTTACACGCCTGTAAAATATTAGACACGCAAATGTAAAGAACATACATTATATCTCCAACAGAGGCTAAAGTCTGTACGAATTTTCAATTTCCATTTTAACTTCGGCCGAATGCGCTGGCGCTAGTCCAGACCACGATTGAATGCATTTCTTTAAATTCATTTTATTTTTGGCAGCGCTCGTTTGTGGAAAGTTTTGGGTCAATTTTATTTTAAAAGAAAATATATTAATTCTCGTGTTTGCTTACTTCTTGCGTCGGTATACCTAATCAACTTCCTAATCTCCTGATGTGACGGTGGCAGTTTAGTTACATTTATGATTCTTTAATGCTTTGAATGGATTTTATCATGATTACAGAGCAACAAAATTAAAATTACGACTACATTCTGTAATCGTTAATTATTAATCTGATTACATTTGCCAATCTCTGGTGGTAACTTAGATGTGATGCTCAACGTCGTTTAGAATCAGTAAGATGGTCAATTCCTCATTATCTTATTGCAGAAATATAGTATCTTGAGCTCGTTCTTATGGTCTTAGTGAATAAGTTATAGTGCAACAGTTACGGAGTTGGGGGTTTAGAAAATTATTTAAATATGATGTAAAAGGTGATGTTTGTCTTCACACTTAATTTTGTAACAATGTCTTATCATGCACATGCTAACTGCGCCGCAGACTTTCGTGTTGAGATCCCATCAGCACGTAATCTATAGAATATCCTGCCAATGTCCGACGCAATCAAACTAAAGTGCTCCCGCCGGGGCGCGCTAAATTGGATTAAATTGACCGCTTACCTCCATAGGTCATTGGATAACAAATCTCCCGTATTGAGTAACGATGACTGATGGTTATTGTACAGATAAATGCTGTCCGGGGAATTAAAAACGGTTTACATCTAATGTCAATTGTGACCAAGTGTATATTTATGTCTATATGAGGCTATTTTACGACAGTTTTTATAATTGTTTGTGAAGGAATAACGGGCATAGAGTACACTTCTTATACATATACATCTAACAAATATATTATAAAGTTATATGATCATACTTTTTTGTCACAATATTTTCTTAAATTAGTATAGTAAGTAGTAAATATTTCATAAAAACACCTGAATATTAACATCCTATGTGTTTACAAGAACATATTTAGATTTTTTAAAGCTGTTAAAATATTCTAACAATCCAAAACAATATGTATTTGTGGTTGCAAACTAAAATGTAAAGTTTCATTACTGTATTGTTTGTTGAACTGACGATAGATGGCGCTGAGAACATGTTTAAGTGTCTATAGTTACGGCCATGTATGGCTTTTTAAAATTAAGAAACTGCAGAAAACTCATCGATCTTGAGTTTATATTTAAGAATTATTATTCCGTCTATACATATAAAAAGACTTGATCATTGATATGGGTGTATGGTTTTAATGCCTCGCACCTAAAGCTACGATTCGAATGCTGGTTATTCGGAAGCTGGCTCGACAGTGGCGACACGGCAACAGTTGCGGAGCTCCGATGTACCACTTTATACGTATTTATGAAAAGGAAAACGCTGAAGGTGTTCAGCCAGTGAGTTTACAGATTTGATGACAACCAAGGACGCCCTTGTGGGTGTGCGGATCTCGACTTGGGCGGCCAGCCAGGAAGACAAACCTAACGATCTACTAGAGTTTTGGAAGAGACTAACTTGAGAGAAACTCAAGGCTGTGTCGGAGTGGTATGTCACCTGCATCAGACACTTCTTCATACCAACAATAATACTAGAAATAAAATCATTTATGGATAATCGTATTTGAATAGTTAAGGCAAGGGTTAGAGCGCATTTGATCTAGAAAAATAATTATGTCTTAGTGGAAATGGTCCATCAGTCATAAATTTGACATTTTATAAACTAGTTAAAATTATTATAAACACTTCACTATCCAGGATAAACACAAGACGACAGCTGAAAATAATTCCAGAGAAACTGTTATGGAACCATTACGCTACTGTGTTGTGGTGTAAAGCATAACCTGATAGCGTTTTATTACTTTCCATTATACATTAAAGATTTCTGTAGACCTAATATGATGAAATCATTAAATTAGCAAGAATACATATTATTTCTTATGATATTTTAACTGTGTTGAATACAACATTGACAAGAAACTTGAAAAAAAAGCGCCATTACCAAATTAAAAAAAATAAATTGATGTATAGTTTTTTTCAGATTCAGTGGTATCATTTTCTTTAAAGTAATCTTGAAGGTCCATTTTGAGTAAAGCTATAACACGTATATAACTTCGATAAATTATATTGATTTTGTTTTTTATTTTGTAGTTTCTAACGAAAGAAAAATGTTTCCATGTTAAAATTTGCATAAACCTTAAATAATGTTCCAAAAACAGTTTTAATAATTAAATAAAACCTTTAAAATCTTTTATATCTGACTCCATAAAAGCCGCACAAACCAATAATTATAATTGTTAGAAAAGCTATTCGTATCAAACAAAATGATTTATTACTACATTGTGATATTAAATATATCTATAATAATAATAATACAATTTGTTAAATAAAGATGAAATAATACCTACTAAGTTTGAAGGTTTGACGAATAATTTATACATTTAGAAATCTTCACTTTCCTGTACAATAATTAAGATTCACTGCGTACCGCGCAACGGGACGTTAGTCGTGAAGTTAATGTAAGTAAGAGTCTCGAAATAGCCCAGGAAGGACGGTTATGACACCATTCCCGCCGAGTTGTGGAGCATCCTATAAACTCTGGGCGAGCTTGTCGCTCATCTTCTAAGAGGTCTTATTTTATGACAATGGACGGCTTAACGGACGTTGCGTCCCTGTAAGAAGCTTTATATTGTTCTTGACCACGTTATATACTGGTAACAAAGGAAGATCAAGCTGTAAAACTCTGTTACATAGTACAAATACATTTTATTACATACATGCGAAAGTCTTTCCCAAGTCAAAATACAAAATTCCACGCGAGTTGTGTTTGTTTTTAAAGCGAACATAATCTTCACGAATAACAGAAATAATCAAGACATACATTTCGAATAGGAACGGTAGAATCGGAAGATATTTCGTTTATCACGAAAATATTATTGAAAATAATGAAACAAAATCTATACTTAGTCTAATTTATGGAATTATTGTAACTACAATAATTCAAATAAATACAAAATAACTATTTTGATTACACATTAGGTTGTTTCCTTAAACACACATAAATGTATATTAAAAAACAATTAAACTCAGCTCACAATAAGAAAAACTTTTATTCTTTTCATTTTGATGCTAAAATGTTATTAGGTTGAATTTATTATAGTCATAGAAGGGAACAAAACGGGGTGAAAACAAAGGCCATTTACGCCCTATTTGAAAGATAACGAGGTCAAACTTTAGAGTAATAACGAATTACTATATCTTCTAACCTACATGTTTGTCGATGAAGAAAAACATCGTGAAGAAACCCACTCGTCATTTGACATTAATATCACGTGAAACTGTAAATGGGGATTTTATATTCTGAAGCTGTAACATTATAACAATTTATATTTTAATTGATAAATATTACAATTACCGCTGATAATCCACTACTTGTCGCTTAAAATAGTATATTTTGTGGATATCACGTTTCGAAAACAAGACTATATTTTATAAAATACACTTAAATGCTCCAAGCACAAAAATTCTTTGACGAAATAGTCTAATTTTAAACACAAAATGAAACTGAGCTATTTCTCAACAATGCCTTTTATACTCACATCGGCCAGTATTGCCAACTCAATACAAAAAAGCCTAATATGATTTAGAATCTCCCTAAAAATATTGTTGGTACCGAAGCTATTTGATTATATAGCTCATATTTTAAACAATCAAACACATATTAGCATTTTGTATAAAAAAATAGGTTTTTAACGATTTAGTAGATTATTTATAAAATGAAGTTACACTGAATGATAATGAACATTGTTTATCATTTATAGAAAGTATTAATATCTTAAATCAAGCAATAGATCAATAAGTATTATAAATTGACATAATGAGTATGAAAGCGCGTAATTTCTTTTAAGTTAAGCTTAAATTAACCAATTAAAAACCACTAAAAAGATTCTTGCCCCAAAATACCGTTTATTCCCATTTAAATCCCAAAATTTGTAGGTGATTTCTCTAACTTGGCAACACTGGCGCCAGCATTCCCCTTCTATAAAATGTCCACGATGAAGGCTGTATTAAAGCCACATCCTTTGAAAGGCTTTCCTTTGGCTCGAATGAAAGCAGAGCAATAAGTGCCGTGAATGGCTAATTCCTCGCTGTGAATAGGCGTTTCACTAGGAAAGAATTTGTGACCGACCTAGCTTTAGGATACTAATTCTTGCTCCGAGGTTGAGATTCCATAGTAAACATTTCTATGGGCATTGTGGTGTACAAACTCATGTGTGTGTATGACACGTACTTGTTTGACATTATTACAATAAATATAAGATAGCGACACGATAAGTGGGCATTGTAAAAAAATACAGGAAAATTATTTCGTATCCGGAAGCGTTCGGAACCATTTTTTCAGTTTTTGATGAAGAATTATTACAATACACACGAGGATGGTAATTCACAATGTAAAGTACGTACGTAATCAAATTAAAAGGCACTCAGCAACGCGAGGGTAATTTAATTACCCGTTTCTTTACACAAGAATGTGTGACTGGTGAATTAGAAATATATTAAATCCGTGTTTACTCAGTGATCATATTTTTGATGATTCGACCTTTTTGTTTACTTGAAACAAATTAAATGGTACAGCAATTTATGTAATTAATAATTCATTAAATTATTGTTTGTTAATAATGAGGGCATGACCTTTTTCGTTAACAGTATAATGTAAATAAATTTGAGCATAGTCTCTTAGCTTGATTTTTGTTTTTGTATATTTTTTGGAAACTTGCTGGCTGATGGCTTTTTTGTGATTTTTTTTTGTCGTTTGTATATTGCTGTTTGTTTCCCTTTAAAATACATTAAAAAATGGTTACTCCTGAACATAGTTATAGGTAAAATTATTATAATTATTTGTAAGAAATTTATAGAATTTTACTTGGTAATATTTAAAATACATATCAACTTATAATGCTGTATTATTACATATAAAACTATTGCATTTTACTTTTACTTCATAATATGTTTTGTATTTCTTATATAGCAGATTAATATTTTTTTGACATCGCGCGTGCGTTCATTGAAAGAATTTATATAATTTGCTGTGCTTTCTTTGTTTTTTTTTCTGCTGTTGTTTGCCAAATTAATAAAACAAATGAGTTAATTGAAGTGTACGGTATTTACTAGTATTTATTATTCGCAAAATATTCTAAAATTTTGAAAAGTCCTGTCAAATACTCTAATTTCTTCCTGGTGCTTGAATAAATATGTATTCCAAATAATTCTTTTCATGATTATAGAAACCAAAGCATAGTTTATTGTCTATTCCGAATTGTGGAGATTCTCTAACCTTGCTGAAATATTGAAAGCCAAAAGCATAACAGAATTAATAAACTTTGTTGTTCTAAAGCTGCACAATGTCTATCTTATACATAAATCTGGACGCAAAGCCCCCCCACGTCGTTATCAGCGCATTCCAGCGGATTCCGATACAGGGGGTATTGACGTCATAGCCTAGCTGACTCGATTTCTGTGGCGAATTGATTACAGGACCCACAGTCCCCGCCAATGCGCAGAAGTAGTCACCTTGGGGTTTTTAGTCGGTATAAGTCCGACACACCTCGGTCGCGCAACCCCCCTGTGCGGCTGAGACGGTCCTATGAGGATTTTCCCCAAGAAAAAAAAAAAAAAAAAAAACAAAAAAAAAAAAAAAAAAGCTGACTCGATTTAATGCAGCTCAGTGTTGAATTACAAATATTTCTGACTTGACTTTATTAATGACATGTTATATAATGTCGCTGCGTTTGTAAAAGCCCACAAATGCTAAAAACAAAATACTTATTACTATTATAACCAAACATCAGCAATAAATACGAAGTAACTATACAATTTTTTGTTTCTGGACATTTTAAAAATGGTTTTGGGTAAATTTCAATCTTAGAAAGTAGATTCTGAATATGTAAAACTTTTCAATACATATCGAGGGGTGAAAGGCTATTTGGTTTAAGCGACATTTTATTGGTGATATAGTAATATATACATTTTTGAAATCGGTTTAAAGCGCTGATTCCGAATATATATATATATATATATCACTATATCACCGAAAAATGTCCTTAAACCAAATACCCTTTCACACCTCGATATATTATTATACACATTTTTTTGACGGTTTTTGCAGGCACATTATTTAACTATATGAAGTATCTGCTACATAAAACATTTTTTTATTAAGGATATTTTCTTACTTTTTATCAGCAAATAAATGCTTGTGAGGCAACCCTACGCTTCAGACCGCGAGCGGAAACCGCAGATCAGCGCGGAGTGTCGTCTATAAATAAAACTTAACAGTGCACGTGTGGAACAACCCTAATATCACGCTGCAAGGCTGCGACTAAAAGCATTCGAAGCCCAAATTTCACAAACTCACTGTTCAGTCTCAAATTCTATACGTAAATGAAGTCTAATTTTTCAAGCTTCACTTATAACAAAAACCAACTGATTACGACTTTAATCCAAAAACAAGTGAATTATACTCCGGGCTCCCAATATGTTATCGGTAAGGCAATTGCCCGAACTGGGTCGTGACCACAGTACACAGGTGTAAAGACCGTCATAGTGACTCGGTTTGGCCTGTCGCGTTTCGAGATCAGCTTGTGTATATCCAGTAATTCATATACCTAGAGACTTTTCAGTCGCGGTATATGAGGGCCGACATGACGACGGAGACTATCAACGGATTTTCATCCTTTGATGTTGGCTATCATTTTTGGGTACTGTACTTACCATCAGGTGCACCGTGGTAACTTTAAGCCAGAGTAAAAAAAAAGATGTCCTATCCTTTATTTTTCAGTATAAATGACTATATTGAAATATATTATTCTTGAACTAGATTTCAAATAAGGTCTATCCATAGTTTATAAGGGAAGTCCAGGATATCAAAATAAACTCAACCAAAGTAGCTTTATTAAACACAATTAGGAAAAATATCGATACTTCAATGAAATAGCTAATGGATTCAGCATTCAGGCCTTTTTAAAAAGGATATTTATTCCAACAATTATTATTTAATTGATAAGAATGCGTGGTCGTAATATATGCATTCTTTCCTCACATTCATTCCTTTTTCCATTATACCTCGTTATGTTCAAAAGAGCAACTACTGCAGTTTCATACCGGCTCTTCTCAGTAGATTCTGTTTTATGAACCGGTGGTAGATTTATTTTCTTTTGCCAATTATAAATGCTTGGCAGAAGACCTATTTGAATAACGTTATATTTCTTTTCATTACTTCATCGAGAGTCCCTCCCTATGACCAGATGTTATATAAACTACGTCATCAAGTTAAACGACCAATATTATACAATATATGGTAAGCTCCCGTACGCGTGTATGGTTTTGTATTATTTATAGTCAGCGGGGAGCTGATCCGTGGTTTCCGCTCGCACGGGCGGCACACTTCTCAATTTACCATCAAATGGTTCTCTTTTGAGTTTACTTTACTAAGGTAATCCAGTAGACAAAACGGCTGCCATTCTACGATCAGCGATGTCCTAGAATAAATCCCAGCTATCGACTTTAAAGGTTTTTTTTTCAGTGAAAATGTTAAAGAATCTATCGAGTTTATTTAACGCATATACAATCCATACATCATCCATACATACATTGAATAGATACTAATGAAATAAACACGAAAGTAACTCTATTCGCGTGTCTGCTTCTGATGAACCTCTTGACTGATTTAAATGAATTTTAGTATTAAAATAGCTTGAGACCTTAAAATAGATATAGGACAGTTTTTACCCTGGAAACCATCACTTAAGGATGTGACAGGAGAAGAGAAGGTGCGCAGAGTTGCATTAGAGGTCTTTTAAATTGAGAAAAAAAATTGGCAACTCGAAGTACTAACTTTACGCGGAGGATGTAGTGGCAAAAAGCTAATTTATACATATTTTTAAACTGGAATACTTATGTCACTGAATATACATAGAAATTAGATAACCCTTTCCATTCCAACCATTTTAATTATAGGGGGAACACATAACTTTTCGCCATTTTAAAGGAAAAATAAATTATGGTCATGAAAATACAGTTAAAGTAAAAATACTATTTTATGTCATTATTTTGTTGTGTATGGTATTTTACAAAGAACTCACTAAGGTTAATTACTGACTTTTTAGGGGCAAGTGTTATCATGTAAATTAAAAGGATGTATGGTACTCATTGTTAGAATGGAAAATATTAAAGAAAATTAAGGTTTGATACTGAAAGAATTTCTCTAGTTAGCCTTACTATTTTAGACTCCCAAAACCGTCATTATATTAAAACCGTATGAAAATGTTTTCTCTTCTTCGAAATAACAAGTTAAAGCTACCGTCTATATCCCTTATTTTTTTTATGGTTTCTAAAAATGATTGTCGAAAATTTTATCCGCACCGTAACGAATTCGATCGCTGTGGTATTCGATCACTAATCGAGTGAGAGCGTAGCCGCAAATAGACGCCGCGATCAAGGTAGCCATTACGACTTATTCTAAATCATTCGATTTTTATATCTCGTATAGGTACTGTAGTGATTGTGTGTAAGGAGTGCTTTAAAAGTAGATTACATATCTATGATATTAATATAATGTTTGTCGTGTAATAAAAAAATATATTTTGTAAGTAAGAATTGGAAAAAAAGACGATCGTTTTGAATTCGAAATTGAACAAGGATTGGATTATTCTACAGATGCGTCTTGAGCTTGGAAAGAGAATTGCAATATTTAAATTAGAATATAAAAATAATAAGAAATAATATGTAAATGTATCAATAGTTTTGCAAAATATATATTGGGAAAGAAATAAGAAATATTTTAATTAAAGTGAGAAGGAGCTCCACAATTCATCACCATCATCAACAGAAAGACCACCGTACCTACTATTTGCACTACATCACTTATTGAACTTAATTTGAATACTGATCACAAGTTACGGACAATATTATTTCATTTGTGAAGATAATCCGAAAAGTATCAGTGAAATGTTTATTTCTACGCGCCGCCTGTTCCCGAGATCACTGGTATCGCTTAAGCATTCTTACCCGGCCGGACGGCCATATCTCATTGTTGAAGCGAACTTCTGCTTGAACTAAAAACAGTTGTCATACCTTTTTTTAGCTAATCTAAACCACTTCAACTTTTTCATTTTTTCTGTGCTTTTTATCACTCGTTCATGCCTTTTGCATCTGCATAGAGTCAATCTGCCAAACACCAAGTCGTAGAAGACATTTTTAAAAATTTAGATTAATAAAATATGATTAAAATTATTATATTTAAAACTAAATGTACATTTAAATTTATTACTAAAAGGCTTTTTATTTTACATTTGCATTAAATTAAGTAAAATACAAATTAACACAAAAACAACCCTGGAGCAAATTTGATTTAATTTGTTCACTGTTAATGGGAAAATGTTAATAAGAAACACAGCAATTTTTATTGTCTATGTATTTGTAAATTTATCACTTTCTAATTAAAAAGGTCCACTGAATAATGTTTTTATTTGTCCCTTAATAAAACTATTTTATTCTGCCGTCACTTGTGACTGACATTGCCTCCGACTCCGATTCCGACTTCTGTTCCGACTCCGATAAATCAAATTTAAAAACAATGACTCCGACTTCGGTTCCGATAAAACTGCCTCCGTTACATCCCTAGCCAAGAGACATTGACATTCGGTTGTGGTAAGTATAAATAAACCGGCATGACGACGGCGACTGTCATGGGACACTTGTCTTTTTACAGTCCCTACCATTCTTGGACTTCACTAAACTTACAATCAGGTACGGTAAAACTACAGGAAAACTATTTAAAATAACTAAGTAATACTTTTAGGGCTCCGTACCTCTAAAGGAACCCCTTTAAAATCACTTTGCTGTCTACCTATCAATTTATTTTTTTTCAGGAGCGAATGGTAGTATCTAGTTTAAGTTAAAGACGAAGCGCCGTCTTAAAATGTATCTTAGAAAAAAACCTACAAGTTTATGTGGAACTATCGACGCGGGTATCCAACTCGACTTTGACTAGTTCTTATTGGTTTTTATTTAGTTTCGGCGTATCACGGAAATATACTTTTTCTACTTGGAGGTAATTTAAAATTAAGATAACGGATATTTATCCTATTTAAACATGTTTACCAACTTTTTTTTATGAAATTCGGTTATGTTATCCGAAGTCGAACGTTTTGGGATCGGACTCGGCACGTAAGCTCAATTTTTGCCGGCGCTTTCCAAACAATCTTTATTGATTGTTCCTGGTTTTGTTTAAATATGTTCAAAGTATTGCTCTTGGCAATATTTCAAATTGAATTGCATCAAATATAGCACATATTTCAGGTTAACCTGTTTAGTGAAGATCTGCCTCCTTCGTTAGACGAAAATTATAAAATTATGTAACGCATGTATTTAACCAGTCGGTGTCTTCGTTAATTTATCCTAGGTGTTTTGAACTTGATAAATGCTAACATAGATATACAATATGTTATGCATACACTGTCCAATGTGCATATAGCCTACTCAAACACAGCTATGACTCTGTCAAAAAATTTTATGGTTTGCAATTTCGATAGAAGCAAATTTGTACAAAATTAAAGACACATCACATAAGTATAGCAGTTTTCTGTTCTCTACATTCTAAATTCCGTATGGTAGCCTGTGAATTCGGAATTCTGCAAGGAAAAATATTCTTAAAAGACCCTAGCCGCTACTGTTTCTACATGAATCCCAGTGTCTCTAACTAGAGCCACGTTATTTCGAACAAAATAGAACGTACGTGTGTCTATTACGTACAAATTCCTGCACAGATTTTCCAGAGTGGAATTTATATTTTCGAATTTTAGAGATTTTTAGATGCTTACAATTTACACAAATATGACAAGTTATATTATTTAAATTATATCCAAGTATATGCTAAGTCATAAGTGCATAAGTGATATTGCTCTGCAAATACATAGACTATACTCAAGTTCCTATTATATATTAGTTTTCTTTTTTCAAAGTTAAAATTATTTTTGAGCAAAATTGAGCTGATTTAAAATAACGTGTATACATCTCAGTTTAAATGACAGAGGCGCTCACCACATATTTCATAAGACTTGATAAGTAAAAACCTAGACTAATTAAAGATGTAAATTTCGTAAAACCTCTGATATAGGCTTCTAGTACCGAGATAACCATAATAAAGATCATAGTTCTAATTGACAGCTCAGAATACAATGGATACATTATTCGCAGCAAATGTTTGCTTCACAATTTATAACGTTTAGATCTACGCCACTTCGTTGCATTCTAGGAAGAAGAATATATGTATTTTCACTGTTTATTACCAAAACTACACGTTTTCCTATCGTAAGACACTTATAAAACTGATTAAGTTTCACGAAAACCTCAAGTAAAATAATGTTTAATTTTTTCTTCAAAATACTATTAATTTTCCATTTTTACTGATCCGATCTTGATATGCTGTATTTTTTAAATAAGAAATTGGCAACCCTAGTTAAGGTTTCTAGTTAAACAAGATCTAGGATTATAGATGCAATTATTGTAAAGATTCAAAGCAGAATGTGTATCGAAACTGTATAAAATAGAATTATTCTATATACATATATCGTAATATGATGTTTTTTTTTTCGTACTTAGCTCTCCTATCTGTTTAGCATTATATATTATATTAATAACAAAACTATTTATCAGAACCCAGGCCAGGTGTCATGTTGCAGCGTAACCAAGTAACATAACATGATATAGAGGAATCCGCGTTGTTTCTAAAACAAACAAATCGGCTGTAGCATAGATTCCAGCCGTTCGAGCTATTCAGTTCCGTGTTTGTCCATAAATAGTTTTGAAGATACATCGTTTGCATTCCCGTTTCCTACACTGCTGGAGTTTAGAATAGAAGATGTATAAAATACTTTTGTTCCCTTAATCTTTCATATAAAAATTCCAGTTCAAATTGTATGTTATAAATACTATATTTTGTTATTATGTTATGGCAACATAAAAAATATGATTATATTAAATGATTTAAACATAGCAACAGCAAGTTATTTGAAGATTAAAATAAAAATAAAATTAGAAATTTATACAATTATGGTAGCTTTGTACATTTCAAAGCAAAGAATGCTAGATTGGCGGCAAAACTTCAAGCCAGAGAGCTTGCATCTCTTCTGGGTGTTCAATTGTTGTCTGAGCGTGTGTTGTGGGTTTGGGCTGCAATGTAATGCTCGGCTAACCGTGTGCGATAGGGAATCAATGATTTTTTGACGAGATGCTACCGGAGTGAAGCATCCTTTGGGCCGCTCAGTTTTCCCGCCAATCTGCATAGCCTTCCTCGCCGTTTATATTGTGTGCAAACGCGTAGAAATGGAGCAAACAAACAGGAAATGAACATGGATAAGTAATTAAAATCAGACATGGGCAAATTATAATCTGATTAATGATGAACGATTACAAAATGTTGTCATAATTTTAATTTTCTGCTCTGTAATCACGAGTAAATCCATTTAAAACATTAAGAAATAATAAATGTGTAAACAATCTGGGATTCTGTAGTGTTTAAAACATAGATAAGCAAAATGCAGTCATATAAATGGTAAAAAACGTAAAATGTAAACGTAATCATTTTTATTATTCTGATTACATTTTAACTACGAAAGAGATATTGGGGCGTGGCGGGAAGACGTAGCAGAAATTTAATAAGACTTGAAAGAAAAGACCCCAGACATGGCTTTATAACGTGAAAGCCTTTGCCTTCCTCACAAAGTGGAAAATATAACCAAAAAAAAAGCAAAGAATGCCACAAAAATTAACAGGCACAAATGAAATAAAAACGTTGCTATCAAATTAGTTCAATGTTTAATTGATTTTGATATAATGTATGTATCAAAATAAATTTATATTAAAACAATAAGCTGTCATTCAGCTGTAATGGTTTGTCTACTGAACTTCAGAGGAAGGAGAATAAATGGTCCGTTCCATGCGTGAACAAAAGGTTCTTTGAAGTCGGCCCCAGTCGGTAAGGACTATTGACTGTCACATGTGCATACTTATATTATGACAAAATATAAAATGTAATAAATAAAGCTCCAAAAATACAGTTTAATGCCTAAGAGTCTAGACAAAATAATGTTCGATTAGCGATTATAGAAAAGTTCAAAACATGTGGAATTGACATAATGTGTCGCAGTGATATTTCGAAAGATTGACATTCCCACACATTTTGCACATTTCTATTAGCGTTATCGCTGATCTAAAGTTACTTTGTCTAGTCCCTCAGGTCTTTAAGATCGTAAAAAGAAAACGATGCCCGTGAGTATAAAAATAAAGAATCAAAATAACCATCAGCTTATATTTATGATACAAAATGAACATCCATTGATATTTAAAAAAAAATTAACAAGAAAAAATTAGAAATTAACCAGCAAACGAAAGGCGACTAAATTAAACGATTCATATTTAATTATTCGAATTCCAAACCGGCCTTAATTAACACATTAAAATTCATCGTTGCTCTAACCCGAATCGATTCCATTTGCATTCGGTTGTTTCGATTATCAGTTAATTATTTACATGCATAAAATATAGTTCAAATGCACATTTTTAATTATCATTCAAAATGACGAATAACGCTCAAAGACAGATAGACGATTATGTTAATTTAAAAAAAATAATAGATTTACGGTTTTCAATCGATATTTATTAGCATTATTTACCAGTGAGAATCAAATCAAGACATCGATTTTTGTAAAACAAAGCTTATCAAACTTATCAAACATTTATACCTAAAAGGCCAATAGGTCATTCCAGGCTGAATATTTAAATGCGTGACAGGCCCTTTTAAAGCCTTAAAATTTAAACTTAATATATATTTAAAGTATCTTTAAATCAACAAAAAGTCTAGCATCGATTTGTAAAGCAAAAATACTAATAAAAACTGGCAAATAATCTGATATTAGCTTTTTTTTAAATATTACTTACCTATGTCTAAAAGTCTCGACACTAGGTGGGCTGAGAATATTTTTATTAAAAGTTTACCAGAAATTGTCGTTGAATTTGGGTAAAATTAACATTGCCAGAGTTAAATAATATACAACTCTGAATTTGCTTTAAATGATTGATTTTATAATTAATCTTTTAGCTAGCAGTTACCTTGAATATAAACACAGAAACCTAAAAATAGTGTAGACTTTAAAAGAAAAATGCTCCAATTAAAACATACAGAATGCAGACCGTTCTGTTACACTTATAGAAAGTCTGAGAAATATTTTAATAATAAACAATCGGGCGAGAGAGACACAATATGGCTTCTTTAACGAATGACAAACGTTTATAAAATTTCTTAACAGAGTAAGCTCTTATTGATTGATATATTTTTGATAAGTTGAATCACCTTCAAATTTAAATTAATGGTCCAATAATTCATTGGTCTTGAAGAAAATACTTAATATCATCATATGGTAGCGGTAAAAATTAATTTTGAATATCTGCTCAAAATCAGTCTCGGTATTGGTACCAGATGGTCGAAGGTTAATTATAATGTTAGATGTTAATTTTAAATTTAGCTAATTTGTGCTTTTTATTCAATTTACACATTGCAAGCAGGGTAATTAAATTATTTAATTGTTTTAATATATTTTTACATAAATACATCGACCCTTCTTAACAAAAAATTGTTTTCACAACAAAGAAATTACAGGTCCTGCAAAGCCAAGACGGGGTGCGTATTAACAAATTAGATTAATAATGCTAATGATAATTTGAATGGCTATTCTATTAAAATAAATACAAATATTATTACAAACTAATTCTATTTTAATAACTATAAGTCAGTTAGTTTGGTTATTTAGGAAAAAGTAATGGTAATCCCATACTTCATATAAAAACAGCACCTTGTCTGGCTACTATGTAAAATGTATAGATAAGATATTTCCATCCAGATGCAAAAATTTTATCATCTTATAAACAAAGAAGAGCAAAAAGTAATCAAATTAATGACTAACGATTACAAAATAGAGTCGTAATTGGAATTTCGTTACTTCCTAATCATGATTAAATTCGTTCTAAGCATTAAGGAGTCATAAATTGCAATGTAATGGAGAATTCCTTAGTGTTTAAAAGTTAAAACTTAGATGGGTGGAATGTTATCATATTAATGATGAATAATGCAAAATGTAATCCTGATCATTTTTAATTGGTCTGAATACATTTTGCCCATCCATAATCTTAGTTATTATCTTTAAACATTAAAGGAGATTTTAAACTATGGAGTCATTAATTTGTTTCTTTTAGAATGAATGATATTTGCAAGGATGTCTGCGAGATGTTTAATTTAAGACTTATACGTACTTATAAGTTTCCTATGTTTTTAATGTAATTTATATTATAAAATCTCCAATATTGAACTCAATTAGTTTTCTGTAATAAAATATCCAAAATTTTCTAGGTATTCTATCGATTAAACTATATTAAAATCATCCGATCTAATATTACAAATTAGATAATGTGTAGTGCGGTCAGAGTTAACATTATTACTAAAATCTCAGATGGTCAGATGTTCAACTCATTTTCATTTTAAATCGAAAGGTCTGACAGGCATTTGTCTTGGAAACATTTATTTGCAAATTTACACCAGATGGCGCTGTACGCTTTTGAAACTGGCTAACGTTACACATCAGCAAAATCTACAGATAATATTATATTGCAAATATTGCATCACCATCTTATATTAATAAGAGGTCAAGTGAAATGGTTATTATATTTTTCTATAGAGAACAGTTTCGATGAAATCTTTCTCTATTTGAATCCAAAAAGGTCGCTGCGTTTAATGTGATCCAATTGCAATAAAACCTTATAAGTGTAATCGTTCTTTATTATCAGGACGTGTCGAATTAAGTGAAGTGAAACCCGTGCTTAAGCCATCTAAATTGAAATAACTGTTCCTAATTTTGCAATATATGTATATGTTACAATACATAGTTCAGCGATAGCGAAAACAGACTACATAAAGTATTCCCAGTCGACAGTATTTTACTGTTTTCCACGTAAAACTTTTACTTTTGACGTTAAAGCAAATTTATTTCAGTTGTTCACAACTCAAATAAATTGCTTTGATTGAATTGTTTGCTTGTATTCATACAAGCAAACTAGGTCGTCTGGATGTAAACAATATCCGCAAAGTTAAAGTAGATTATTCTTTATTTTAAATTAAAACTAAATAACGAGTATTGCGATTGCGCCGGCGCGTACCAAAAATATAGATTATATTTAGTATATTAATTAAATGTATTTATTTTTAATAACGATAGAGCGAAAAGCTTTATGCACAGCAGTCTATAAACATAAATTTCAGCGCCGGCGTGAACATACTAAATTAAAACTGAAAATCTTAAATTAGACGTTTAAGATTTTCCTTTTGAAATTATAGAGTCGGTTTTCTTACATTTTAGTTTCACTACTACTGAAGATGCGATTATGTTTAAGCCATTTGTCTGCATTAGCAATGGCGAAGTTTAACCCTTCCGCCACTATCGGTGACTAAAGTCATCAGCTAAAAACCATCGCCTGTGCATGATGGGTGACTATATTTTATTATTTTATTCACACGTATTATTTTTCTTTTGTAGACTAATGTAAATCGTTTTGAGCCAAAACTTTGGCCCTGAATGCTGACGACTGCGCGCATTTGATGTGCACACTTTCAGCACGGAATTTAGTCTGCGAAACACTTTGTAGCGAGGCCTGTCGTAGCGAAAGGGTTAAATTAAATATTAAATAAGTGACATTGAGGTAGTAAGCTACTTTTCTCTGATCCTCTAGGCAACGTTCGTAAGAACTATATTCGTTCGACCGTAATTTCTCGATAGCATATTTTAAATATTTATGATATTTTTAATCAAAGGTAGTGTACGTGCAGAAACCTACTATCAGTATTTTAAACTTAAAACGATTCGTGCTTTTCGTAAAACGTATATTTTTATTCCATTAGCGATTTCATTTAGAAGAAACAGTCTTGGAAACACGACTTACGTTTTTACACTTTTTACTAAAATCTATACTAACTTTTTACCGAATAGTGAGCTTTTGTGTCGCAAGCGGAAGTGAAAAAACGATCATAAACTTAGTTGAAATTATTTTGTCATTGGTAATACTGATTTAACCGTAAATATATTACAAGATTAAGAGAGGTTATATTTAAACGAAAACATTTATAAAATGTTAATATGCTATAATTTTATAAACGTATTTTTTATGTTCCTGACTACAGAAAAAGTCCTTACATAACCAATTTTTTTACGTATAAATGCATAATATAGATTATTATTATTAGCCAGTTCAATCTCACTGCAGGGTAAAGGCCTCTTTTCTTTTCTTCCACTATATTTGTGGAATCCATGGCGAAGGGTTTGGATATTAAACCCACCACGCCTTACTGAAATAGATGGTGCTAGGTATGAATAAAGTCCAGGTCGTTTTACCAGGCAATCATTGGGTTCTTTTAATAAGAAAATATTCATTTTGTTTTTAAGAGAATGATCGACTCACATTTTATAGCGACCCGCGACTATACATCCGGAATAGCGACATTACATAAAATATTATTATTAGTAATTTCATCCCACTGCTGGGCATAGATCTCCCTTCCTTTTTTCACTATATTAGTAGAATCCATGGCAAAGGGTTTGGACATTTAACCCACCACGCCTTACTGAAATAGATGGTGCTAGGTATGAACAAAGTCCAGGTCGTTTTACCAGGCAATCATTGGGTTCTTTTAACAAGAAAATATTCATTTTGTTTTAAAGAGAATGATCGACTCACATTTTATAGCGTCCCGCGACTATTCATCCGGAATAGCGACATTACATAACATATTATTATTAGTAATTTTGTCCCACTGCTGGGCAAAGATCTCCCTTCCTTTTTTCACTATATTAGTGGAATCCATGGCAAAGGGTTTGGACATTTAACCCATCACGCCTTACTGAAATAGATGGTGCTAGGTATGAACAAAGTCCAGGTCGTTTTACCAGGCAATCATTGGGTTCTTTTAACAAGAAAATATTCATTTTGTTTTAAAGAGAATGATCGACTCACATTTTATAGCGTCCCGCGACTATTCATCCAGAATAGCGACATTACATAAAATATTATTATTAGTCAATTTCGTCCCACTGCTGGGCAAAGAGCTCCCTTCCTTTTTTAACTATATTAGTGGAATCCATGTGAAAGGGTTTGGACGTTTAACCCACGCTTGTCCAATGCGGGTTGGCGGGTGTGCACTGTGAGCAGCGAACATGCATGCAGTAGCTTCGATACAAGCAATCTGCGTGCAATTTGGCATGCTGTATGCCTTACTATTTAATTTAGATATTAAACACCACTGTTGAAGATATTACAGATGTACAAACTGACAATGATGAAAAACTAATCCAACTTGACCTCATTCTCGGCTGTATTGAAGTCGCGGAGATAATAAAAAAGCGATTAAAAGCCGAAGTGTCCGTGGCTATAATTATTTTATAACACGCTTTTTCAATAGCCGACTCTTTACACAGGGAAATATTAGAGGCATCAATCTCAAACATCTATAAGTTTTGATTTAGATAACACATCTTACTGGTATTTGCATTTTATAATAATAATATAATGTCAAGCTATATTCCTTATAGGGCGAGTAGAAACATTAGATACATTAGTTTTTTTTTCGGTAAGACTGTGGTTGATGGCCGGGATAGACCTTCATAACTTAACCGGGCGAAAGGGCGAACATTGAGGTGCTAAGCCTGCAAATTTATGGGTTGTGTGGCAACGCAAGGGCACTCCAGAGGGTAAGTCTTGGGCCACCAGCCAATATACAAAACCTAACGGTGATCTACTATCTTTTCGGGAGCGACTACCTTGAGAAGAAACGTCACAAAATTCCATAACAAATGTATAAGTAACATTATACGTTATAAGCTTGAAAATAAAGTTGAAAATGTGGTATTTGCTAATAATTGTATATTAAAAGGCCATTTATCAAATGTCTGTCAACAGATGTGACACTCTCTCAGCTTAGACATATACTGTACCGTGTACATGTTATACAAATAATAAAATAGAGCGATGATTTTGATAATTAATTTGGTCAAAATACGACAGCCATGGCTGTATGTTGAAAAACATTTTACTTTTCTAATTGCCAAAAATAAAATCGTGAAATGATAGACAATAATTTCGTTTTCTAAAATTAAAATTAACTATCATAAGATATAAAACAATTAATTACTATGGATATGTACATATATAGTTTTAGTTCAGTTTTCCTTCTCAAAGACAGTTATTACAAAATATATTAATGGGTATTTCCGACATGATTGATGTTCACACCGTCAACACGTTTATGATGCTTCTATGTTTATGTAAACATCTTTTATAGTCCATGAAAGGAAGATAAAAACATAGGGACCAAGTACTATAATCTTCCCACGGCTTGCAAAACATGCTATGCTAAATTCTAAGCGCTGCCTACATTTTGCCCACTCAATTTCTTGACCTAAGCGCTTAACTGACTTTTGCTAAATTGTCGTGTGAAATCTGATATTCGCGGAAAATTATGTTTATTCAATCACAACCTACGTTTCTATCTTTACTGTGGGTACTAGACAAATATATACATAATTATATATCTATGATTCGCGACAAACTTATCTCTGTTAATCACAGAATAGTTTACCAGTATCAAGAACCGAACACAGAATAATATTAACTTTTCCCATGACACCGTATAATTAAGTACTAGGAATCAGTATTGAATACAATAGTGGGGCCGTTTTAAACTGAGTAGTCGGGTCAGAAATCATTTTTGTCAATCCATTTCAATTATGAAGCGTGTTAGTGATGTGCGTAATAGAAGCGAGTATACCATATATCGATAAGTTATTACATTCTGATTTGTAACTAGCAGAAAGAACCTGATTATATGTGTATTTTAAAAAAAAATACAATTTTAGTAATTAGAAATATCTTTTTTATTTTGTGAAAAACAAAACACTATAAGAGTATCGAAACTATTAAACATGTGTTTTTATTATGTTGGATTATATACAGGAAAATTTTACTTATATTTTAGTCCCGGTAAAGTAGTTGCTATTTACGACATATACTACATAATTGATACGCTATTAGAACACAGGGAAATATAATAAGAGTCAGAAAGACAAATAATATCGATCGCTATCAAATTAATCGTCATTGAAGTTTGAATAATAAAGTCACTTTTTAATTGTTAATACTTGAATAATTTTAGACATACAACAGCGTGTGTTGTAAGAAATAATAAGTTTTCCTTATAGTTCTCAAAACATATCTCTATAGCTTAATTATTTTAATTTTTCTCCAGAAAATGAACTATATTTCCTTTCGCACTGTTAAAACGTAAACAAAATATTTAAAAAAAAAGTATAGCATTAGTAAAGCTAACAACGCATAACGTAGTCCAAAAATAAAACGGTAAGATGTATTTGATTCCGTATATATACTGAGCATATATCTGGTTTATATCTATAAGCCCAATAGCGTATCTGAACGAAAGCAATCACCTTCGAATCAATTCCCTTGTAAAATATGACTTCCATATAATACCCGGCCGGATATCCAACTTCACCGTCATGCAGGATAAGCTCGCTCTATATCTGGAACTCGGCCTTATAGATTGGCCTCGATGTTCCATTGCCTAGCTATATATATGGCGGTCCATTTATACACACCTGGATAACAACATAAAGGTGGAGATTGACTTGTAAAATATAGCTGTAATCATTCTATTTGATTTATAATTTCCTATGTTATACGCGAATGATGGGGAATATTCCAGATTAATCTGGAAACTCTACAAGGAAGAGCTACATTGTCTAATTCTCGTAGTTTCATTTCATCATAAAACCATTAGACATCGAGTCGGATACCATCCGTATGTGGTGGATGTTCCTTATATCCGTACGAAAAGATTTGCTTAGATTCATTATGCGAATAGCTAAGTAGTGAAATATGCTTCCAGCGAGCATATTTCCGCGTTCTTATGACTTGGGAGCCTTTAAGAGAAGAGTGAATAAGCATTTGTTGGGCGGACGCAGTCCATCGTCGGACTCATCTTCACTACAAAAGTGCGATACATACAACTACACTGGTCTAAATTCCTTGTTTCTTTAGATCGTTTATGTCTATGTTATTTTTTGAGGTAGTAGAGCTATTGTTGAAACTGTTATGATCATAGTACACGAGTACATAGGCGATCATAGTGAATCGCTTCGGCTTGTAGCTTTTCGAAAGAAAATTGTATACGTCCTAACGTTCACATATTTTGAAACCTAATAAAAAGAAACATGTTTTAATAAGATTCTCATAACCAAGAAAATTTATCTTCATTTATATTTAAATCCTTATTTATAAATGAGAAAAAATCCTCTGTTATATAAAGGTATACCCCAGCATTCTGGTAGAACCAACTGTTTTTTTTAAGTATCACTGTTTTCTTTGAGGTTTAGGCATAATAGAACAATCGTAGTCTTTGAATAATAAACATTATTTATTAAAAGTTAATAAATAAAGAAAAAATGCCCATATTGATTAGGAAATACGTTTTGTAATAAAGAGTTTAACTCCATGCTTTATCATGGATGATGGGTTTCACGATAAACTCAAAGTAGTTAGCATCGAGCTCGTAAAAAAATGTTTTAATTACAGAATATCAGTGGATTTCATACACCACCTAACTTAAAATTCATTACATTGATCATCTGATTCATTAAAACCGCAGGATTTACGCAAATGCCTATATACATAAACAATGTAACACGACCGTTTCATTACATGATTCATCAGTCGACCCTTGCTTATTAAACAAAATTCCAGATGTTGAGTTTCATGAATACTCATTTGAATCAAACAGAACAAGTCACTTTTTATTTCAAATACCACATAACGACGGTTTGTTTTTGCAATGAATAATATTAATTCAATCTATAGTAAAATAGTAATTTAATTAAATATAAAATTTAAATATTTTACTCAAGTTTCTGTAGAAATAAACCGTAAAACGCCGTTAAATTCTAACAAAGCAACGGTTCTCAAATTGTCCAAACACAACATTTTAGAATGTTAACATTTCAAATATATCGACAGATTATTTACTCGATATCAGACTGTTTCCGTAGGTTATTTTATATTTTTATAGCACTTTAAATATGAAACTTACAAATCTCCAAGGAGATTCCGAGGGAGTAGATGTAGGAGAAGGAATTCACTTTTTGCGTCTGTGTTCCTAACTTCTTATGACATGGGAATCTTCAAACGTCGAGTGTATCTATATTTGCTAGGTGAGCGTGCTACATCGTCGGCCTCATCATCACTTTCCAGCAGGTGGGATTGAGGTCAAGTGCAAGCCTGTCAGTAATAAAAAAAATCACTACAGAGAAATAATCACTCTTAACAAGGTTGTCTTATTAAACTTGGGCTTGTAGTGGGTTTAATTACACATGTTTTGATTTCTAAAAGCGATATTAAGAACAGATATACAGATTTTTATAATTAAAAAAAAAAATAGGTTATGTACAAAAATACGCAAAAGCTTTGAGAGCCACTGCTATAATGTATGTAATAGTGTCTTTAGTGAACGCGTAACCAATAAATGACAGAAATCAATGTCCGACTTAGTATTCCATACAAGCAAACACACTGGTCGAGTGTTTGTTGTCTCGAATATGTTTATTTGACCTTTTTAAATTATTTATCTTTTGCAATCGATCGTTCAGCTTCTGCTGACATCCAAGTTAATACAATACAAACAGTACCTACACTTTTATATTTACCAACTACTTTACTAAAAATGTATTATTCAGGATTGAATTTCACTTATTCAGCCGTTTTATTTCTGTGTTCGCTTCAAAATATGACTGTTGTTGAATAAATGATGCCGCACCTAATTCAGTGGAAAAAGAAAACTTTCCCATAAATGACGATAATGCTTGAAATGGTTGATATATATTATTGCAATAAATACATAGAATTATTCATGATAACTAGACAAATCGGTAAACAAAGTGAAACGTTCTGTGGGTCTACTTTATCTATAAGTAATAAACAGATGTTCATGAAATGTAATTAAGATGTAAGAAATTTTTAATGCTTTTTTTTTCTTTAGACTCTGTAAGATAATTACGTCGATCTAGATATTGAATATTTGATATAGAAAGTGGGTTGTTTAAATTTTTTATTAACAACATAGCTGAGATCGTGTCATAACCTACATGAAACATTGCTCTGCGATTTTGTTTGAACGAAGAGGGGTATTATACAATTTTTACACAGCGCTGTCACTTTTAGACCAGGTTCGGCTGATTTTAAATATGAAAATATAAAGGAAATAATATTGCTATAATATTGTAGGGACCCAAGCTGGGGTAGCTTCGATATTTTTTGATTGATATTTTTAAATCAAAAGATATATGCATATTAAAAAAACATAGTTGTGTTGTTTTAAAACTAAAATGTTCATTGATTCATGATTTGAACAAATCGACGCATACATTTGTATTTGAATAGATTTTATGCAAATAGTAATTCAAACTTAAGCACAATGTTGCCAGCACACAAACGCCCATTATGTGAATGCCTTTGTTTCTAGCCTTCTATGATATGGAAACTTGAAATAGCAAATACCTACGCAGAGCGCTCCCACATCGGTATCGATTGTCTATCATATTCAGCTAGATATCCTAGCAGGAAGCTGTGGGAGTTCGTCAGTAACAGGTGAATTTGGAAATGATAAAAAAATATCCAATATTTTTACCTTCACGTTTTCTGTTTCTATTGCAAATTATACTTGGAGCACTAAAGTTTATAAGATTTATTTTCGATATTCTTTTATATATATATTGTGTTACATATACTATTTAAAAAGGCATGTTCTGACTGATATAATATAGAGTCTAAACAATTGACGCTAAAAACATGATTTTTTACATTGGTTCTTATTATGATATATAAAATATAATACATAACTCATAAGAGGGTGAAATAAGGTTGAAAGTTTACTTAAAAATCCGTAAATTTTGAAGTAAGCACTATAAAAACTTATATTTAGCCTTTTGTTAAAATTAATAAACACGTGATTTGACGTTTTTGTAAAATCAACCCCAAGGAGGGTAAAAAAGAGATTAAAGTTTGTTTGAAATTTCGCCAATGTTTAGTAATGTTTGTTAATGTATCAGCTGGCATGTGCTTAGTATGCTTTGGATAATTCATTTTATCTGTTTAACCAGTAATTTAATGTTATTTCTTATCTCTAGTGCCTTGTTTAGGCGTCAAAACACCAATGTTTATGATATAAGTAGGAGTGAAACAATAAAGAATTTTATTTGTTTCAATGCTTATTACTTGACGGAATATTCTCACGTACTTGCATTAAGCAAGGCCGCGAAATAAACAGAGATGCGACCTAACCGGTTGTAATGAATCTCCGCTACTCGAGTCCTCGATCCAAGAGTAATGTTGATATAACTAACTAGTTTTGAAAATTTTACGTACTAGAGGTCGTAAAGCATTACACACTTCGTCTACGGTAGCAATGATAACATTGATTCGTTTAATTGTGTATCAGGGGAGGCGGGGCCTCGCCCCGTGATTATGCTTGTCAGGCGCGGCGTAGTGAGGCTGCGATGAATTTATTAGAGGACCCACAGTCCCCACTAATAGGCAGAAGTAATCGCCTTTGGGTTTTTGCTGGTACAAGTCCCGCACACCCTGGCTGCTACTCCCTTGAGCGGCCGGGACGGTCCTAGGAGGATTTCCCCCAAGTAAAAAATGAGGTAAACGAATCACAATGTGCTTATAATTAGAAAAGCTACTGGCTCTTTCAAGTGTTTGATGGTGAATACTACGGAAAGTTCATGTTTTATCTGCTTCTATCCAACCGGTAATTGTCACTGTAATTTGAAAAATATAGAGACTATATTTATAATACGATCAATTTTTATTCATTTTTTAGGACTAATAGGTATTTTACTTAGTAGTAAAGAAATTGTTATAGCTCCTTATACCCGCACTAAGAGGTTCGTTTCTACATTCGTCATGCGAACAGCTAAGCCGTGCAATATAGTCCAGCGAGCATATTTTCACGATCTTATGACTTCTGAAGGCTTAAGAGAAGAACGAATAAGCAATTGTTGCGCGGTCTATCGTCGGACTCATTTTCACGTTTCACTCCCTCCTTCCTTCAGGTGTCTTTGAAGCCAAGCGTCCACCTATTAATCATAAAAAAATATCCACGGTCTCTTAACTTTAGATTCCATAAAAAAATCTAAAATAGTTGTTTTATAATATTCGATATATTATCGTGTCCCATGGAAAGTAATTTTAAAAAAACGATTAATTCTATTTACCATTATACGGGCTGATTTTATAGACGAGGGATATATTCAAGGATATTAAGCATACGATTCTAATTCCAAATATGTAGGAATAGTGATATCTTAATATTTCCATTAAAACAAAGTAATTTATAGTCAACATATTTAGGGGCAATGACACAGATGATAAAATAAATAACAATTAATTATTAAGTAGGTATTTTGTCTCTCCTAAGCCAGGATAAAGTACTAGAGAGAAGAGAGTCAATTACCTGTTTATATAAAATCACATAAAAAGAATTTTATCTATTTACCATTCAAACATACGTCACACGCGCTGCGGTGTCCAAAGTTTTTACGGATCAATTTTCATTTGTTGATAAATTTTTCTTTATAATTTGTTAGGGAATACAATTATTTACATTTTCATTAGTTATAAGAAGGTACAAATTATTGTATCATGAAATATCTCCCTCGTTTATAAAATCACCTGTATATTAAGAATATGCATAAAAATAAATTAAGTCGTGGTAAGAGATACTACTTGAGCAATAATGGTTGCTATTCACATAATGACAGTACTTATATTTCAATATCTCTTTAAGTTATTTAATATAATTTCTCTAGAGGTTACGACTTGGAATTCTTCAAAATGGATATAATAAGATCAACTTTGAAATATATTCAATGATATATTATAATGACATACTCCTAAGTTTTCTCAATTCAGAATTCTCTTTCTATTAGTTAAATGTGTCTGTCCCTTTACGCTGCATTATTTCATAAAAACTAGATCATAATGTTCTCCAAATTTATAGACGAAAAAGTTTACACGAGGTGATACATATTTACACGCGTATACCAGCGACGTGCATAAGATATTTGGACAGGGTAGGCAGAATTCGCATAATTAATTTGAATATTATACTGTGATAGTAAATATTATATTACTTTCAAAGGAAAAATAAACAGCGTGATTATAGAATAGATGTGAAAATAAATGGTTACTTTTTTGTTTAACTTTAAGCAATTCATTCCAAACTTATTTATCATAAGGGCATGCAATGCTTCCATGCATCTATGGAATGAACGCTACTGGTACATACACTGTTGGCTATTGCAAAATAAATCTCCGAATTTCGTTAAGGAGTCAACCATCTTTAATTAAATATTCCGGAAAAACTCGTGTACGTATTGTCTTTTGTGTTTGTCATAAGATGATAAATTATTAACTTTGTGAAGGACTTTACAGTTTATATTACAGCATTAATTATATAAAATCTAGCATACGAACAACTCTCATTTTCTATGCATTTCTACCTCTGATATACAATTGTGAATTTATTTTCAACGTTTGTTTAAGTAATTCTGAGACAGTTGTTAGTCGGCACATTGTAAATATCATAAGCACATTAGATAGGCACATTTCGAAAGCATTGGATAGTCTACGAGGTCAAAATTAATCAAAGAGGACAAGGTCAGAGGTACTCGTTTCGTATTCTCATCGATATACAATGTCAACTTATTGACATAAACATTTTTTTGAGAATATAATAACTATTGTTTTAATCTACATTTGGCTTGGAATTCTTAGTTTTTGAAGGTCTTTTAGGTGGGTATATA
Source organism: Automeris io (assembly GCA_036320925.1). Classification (NCBI taxonomy): domain Eukaryota; kingdom Metazoa; phylum Arthropoda; class Insecta; order Lepidoptera; family Saturniidae; genus Automeris; species Automeris io. The sequence goes on from JAUDJH010000033.1 coordinate 4,318,689, forward strand.
CTATTGTTGATAATAAATTAGTGATCTGTGTTGTAAATAAGGACTCATTGTTAATAAGTTTTGAACAAAGGAACATTCAATTAGCGATAACGCTAAAATATATGCAAAATGCAAGTAATTTAAATATGCTTTCAACATTTTACGTCAACACGTAATATCATTTAAGACTTTCTAATAACGTTATCGTTAATTGAATGGTTCTTAGCCTGTCAGCTCTAGTTAAATCAAAAAAGGAATCTTTTTTTTTGTGACGCGTATATTATCTACCAGTGATGAAAAACCATTTCTATAAACGATGACTCGTAAGATAAGCTTATTATCAACTATTACTATGAATGGGAGGAAAGTCACAGACTATTAATAGCAAATTGCACGAACCTAAGCATAGAACTTATCTATGTTTTGCGTTTTTACTGTCCATAAGTTGTCAAAAAATTAATCGAAATCAGTATAGATATAGATCAAAATGAAAAAAACGTTTACAAATTCGTAGAGTGTACTATTAAAGGTGTAAAATATTATATTATTAAAACTCTAAAACTTGTCTAGTTACCACACACCATACAACAACTCTTATATTTAGGTTCTCCTTTGCCCTCGTACTGAATCGATGGACATCTGTTCGGATCATTGTATCAACCCCTTGGCCTCGTAAATATTTGTTATTCATTTACAGAATATTATTACTTAATATCAACATCTCTCTACAAAATTTTAACGTAAGCCACCGCCATTAAAACTTCCTATCACACTTTAGGGTTACATGAATGATGAATCAACAATATTTACAATTCAATGAGAAAAATACATAATTATACAAGATAACGAGAAAAACAAACGTAAAACAAATTACGTATGAAATTATGTATAATGATGTCAATTTATGTCATATGAAGTGATTAGAATGCTAGGAATCATAATGGGTGTGCGAATTAAATACAAAATGGCTAAAGGCCCTTCGTATATTACCCGACGCCAGTCTCAGATCTCAATGTGGTATTCTCGTTATCCAAGCATTTGGATACATTTTTTCCGTACACAATACACGCCATGTCCTATAGATATTCTTTGATTCCACCAGCCCCATTCCATCATTAAACCACTAGACACTAGGCACGAGAAGATTCGCTTCTACATTCATCATGCGAACAGCTAAGGAGTGGAATATGCTTCCAGCAACCATATTTCCACGATCTTATGACCTAGGAGTCTTTACGAGAAGAGTGAAAAGGAATTTGTTGAGAGTACGTGGTTCATTATCGGACACATTTTCACCTTCCACCAGGTGTGATTGAAGTCAGGCGTCAACCTATAAATAATTTAAAAAAAAAAACAAATAAGACTGGCTTTGCCAACTATCAGTGTTTTCACGTTCAATAAATGAAGATGTTTTATGTATTAACCTTTTGAGAATAAATCTTCAAGGCAGTGACGTGCATAGAGTATTTGGACAGGGTAGGCAGATTCAGATAGTGAATTAGAATATTATATGCTTATAATAAACAGTATATTACTTTCATAGGGAAGATAAATGGCATGAAAATAGAATAGATATGATTATAAAGGGTTCCTTTTTTTGTTTACATTAAATAAATTAATTCCATACTTATTTATCGTACGGACATGCAATGCTTTCATGCATTAATGGAATGAACGCTACTGCTTCAAGGTATATTGACATTTTTTTTTAAGTTTTTTTTTGTCATGACTCGACATAATGACCACACCACACTTGATAGTAAGCACGGAAAAAACGCCAATGACTATCAACAGTGAAGAAAATCCGATAGTCGCAATGAACATGCCGGCTGGCACAATTATCTCTACACGCTTCGCTTGAAGAACCCAATATCATAAGACGGCTATTCCCGCTTGTCAGAAGATCATTTCACAGCTCAACGACTCGGCAAAAGTAATTAGAGAATTTCTTAGCTCTAGCCGGGATAGGAGTTACGATAAAGACGTGATTTTTGCACTTCAAATAGGTACTTTATAATATATATTTTTTTATTTATTAGTTCTAAATTACAAAAATAATAGTTCACAATGTAAAGAGTGCGAAGCCATGTGTCAGGCTTATGAGCAGCCACTTCACAGCCTCGCCTTTGGCCCCGGCAAACGGGAGAACACACCGGGGATTTTAGTCGGTGCGACTTCGATACACCGTGGGGCGACCCTCATCGTCCCCTAACGGCCCATTACTGGCTTCCCCCGGGTTAAAAAAAAAGGCTTATGAGCAGCCAGTGAGTTCGAGTAAATTATTTTACAATAATAGATTACTTAATTAACAAAGTCTACGATTAGCTTAAGTCAATCGTAAAGCGTTGTTATAATATATAATCATGACGATCTAGTTTACAATAATATTGTTTTATTTTAGTGAAGGGTTTAGGGGCGTGGGGGCATACGTCCTGTTTGTCGCGAGGCAAACTATTCATTAATTTAGCTAACATATATTTATTTACTCACATGCCATATGTATTATTGTATTTCGGTAGCAAAAATAATGTTTTGCACTCCAGTGTGCGTAAATTGTTAGGCAGTTATTTTTTAGTCAGATTGGATATTGATGTGTACTTATCTTTTAATATTGATTTCTACGCCTGGTTTAAAAATCGACACGATATTAATGGTGTCGATATTGTATCTGGTCTCTGGAATATTAGCGTCACCGATCGTGCATCGGAGATTTACATAGCCTTGTATACGAAGGGAATAAGGCGGCATATGTGCCTTCTGTTTCGATGTTTTTCAACGGCAAACTGCAGTGTCATTTCATGCAGAAGCCCGTAGGCTACAAGAGGATATTGAAAACAACTGTGTGGGAATTTGTTTTTTGTTGTTTTTTTTGTCGATCTGCATGATACGACGATGTGATTGTTTTCGTAACCTTAACGTTACATCTCAGGATTTATTTAACATTCCTATATTATTATATTGAGAATATTATGTATTTCGGAAAATATTATTGCACAATTAATCAAGGAGTAATGTTTTGATGCGATCGAATTACATGATTCAACTGAAATTTTATAAATTTGATAATTTATTGCAAAATTTATGAACATTTATCATTTTATAAAGTAGTAAAACCCATTGATGCATGAATGTTTCCAGCGGAACAATTCTCGTAACTCAAAAACAACATCCCGCAAACCCGTATAATAAATAATAGTCTAATAGAACTGACATGAGTAAGTACCTTGAGAACGAATATCAGCGGCGCTACTGGTCAAGTTGGGAACGACATATAAGCGCAAAGTATATACAGCCATTAATGTATCTCTGCTCACCCCAAAAGAGATATAGCGTGATAGTAAATATGAAGCTCGCCGGACCCTCGGAAGTGTCTGGGCCCCCAGGCCCGGCGAAGGCGAAGAGTAGGCAGTGCTGGCACCCCGGTGGTTTTAGTCGGTGCAAGTCCGGCACACTGGGGGAGTGGCCCTCACCACTCCCCTGACAGTCCGAAGGGATTTCAACCGGGTTAACAAAAAAAAAGAAAAAAGTAAATATGAAACAGGTGCCAAATCCGAGTATTCAAATATGTAATATACATATTTTCTTCTACAACAATTAAATGCGAGCAAAATTTAGATGATTTCTGAATGTATCTGGGTAAACATTAGTGCAAAGTGGAAATTACTTAAGAAATATGACCCAGGCTTTCAGATCAAAATAGCCAACACAATTCTTGTATAGAAGCTACGTTTTAAGTAGAGATGCCAGGAATATTCGGCAACTATTCGGCCTAATCAGCCTCTTTTTTTGCTATTCAGTATTCGGCCGAATACTGTATACCAAATCATGTAAAAAAGACACGTTATATTACTCAAAATTATGTATTTATTTCCAAATTAAAACACTTTAGTAATTAAAATTGATCAGTGGTAAGATGTGATGGATAAAAACAAGCTTTTCAGCATTTTTTGGTAGCAAACGATTACGCTTTTCATCGTAAATGTTACCAGCCTCAGAAAATAACCTCTCACCAAACACGCTACTTTCAGGAATATTCGGCGGCCGAATATTCGGCACTTCGGCTGACAGCGTTGCCGAATATTCGGTATTCGGCCAAATTCACTATTCGTGGCATCACTAGTTTTAAGTATCGGTTGCTTAAATTTCGTTAAAATAAAGAAAAAATCTTTTCATTCCCCGTGTTATCTAATGCCGTTTGAGCTCGTATAAAGTGAATAAATCTTAGTTTATCTGCGTGATTAGCTCGAAACGGTTTCCTTTTCGGGATTATTGCGCTGCATTTAAGCGATGTACATACAATAAACTTTCGTAAATTGAACTCATTTCCGTGGCTTTTTTTTTTAAATCTTAACTAAGTATTATTAACTTGGAATTGTATTTGAAATCGTAACTCAACTTAATTTTCATCTTACGTTATAATCTGCGTAATAGGAGCGAATATAAAACTCTTTCTATTACGAATAATTATTTCGTAAGCCTGCTAGTGTTTGATAATATTTATTGATATATTATTGTAACAAAATATTCCAATGTTTATGGAGAATTACACAAATTGAACTATCCCCAAACTAAGCTTGCGTTGGGCTATGGGTATGAGACAAGTCGGGCAGTAGACTTGAGGGAGTATGCTGTCTGGATAAGAGGGAGGCGGTACACAGCGGCTAGCGCGCCGCCTGAGAGAGGTTTTGGAGGGGTGGAATTGTCCCTCTCCCACCCCTCCCAGAGAGGTAGCCGCAACAAGACTTTTCGCTCCCCGGACGTCTGGATGAATTTTGTTTCCCAGGCTCGGGTGAAGCAATTAGATTGGTTTTTAGTCACTAGGAGTCTGACACACCGGGGTTGCTACCCTCACAACGACCCTGATGGTACTATGCAGGATTTCCCTCCGGTTACAAATGGGTATTAGACAAAGATATATACATACTTATATGCATACGAATCATATTAATGAATCGCGAGAAACGACCACTATATTCTACTCATTGTAGAAAAGTTTGCCGTTACCAGGACACGAACCCAGTAATACATCGTCGCAGTAAGGGCTACTACAAATTGCCCTATCAGGCCGCGTTGATATTTAAATTGGCAGATAATTAGTTTATGTAAATATTGTTTCATTATCGTATATTTTGTACGACCTGACCTTCTTTAAACGTTTTTGCTTTGTCATAATTTTAAATTTCTTCTGCGAACAGACAGCTTTATATGTCGCAGCGATCTCAAAGTGTTTGATAATAAGTTACAGTTAGACAGTTACGCCCATCGTTGTGATCGTGTCGCGTTGGATATGGTGCGCGAGCATTATTAGTGATAGTGCCATGTGACACTTTCACCTCCGCCCTGTTCAAATAGATTGCGTGTGAATACTGAAAGGCGTTGTGTCGCAACGTCCCGGGGGACATTAATCGCGTCTACTCGATGTTATTACGTCATAACCTGACCCCGGTGGTGTGCTACATGTATCACAGACATCGATACAATAGTGGTCGACTAGTTGACACTTTCCCGGCACAGCACGTACCTCTACCGTACGTGAGGGTATTTTCGATTTCAAAAACCAGTACTTCGAGTCAAGAATTGACTATACTACATTATACTCAGCAAAGTGTCGACTGATATTGATAGCGGTGTTTGTAAACATACCGCTTGTCATTCGAGAGCCAGTTAGTTACGTCTGATGTAAACAAGTGGGCACTGACCTGCACTATCTGGGCGCTGTCCTTGTCGAGCAGGAACTCCATGGACTTGTGTGGTCTGGGTGAGCGGGTGTCCGGCGGCGCGAGCGCGAGCAGGGAACGCGCGTGCAGCACGGTGCGGTGCGTGTCGACGTCGGTTTCGAGCACGCCGGCCGGCGGCGTCGGAGCGGGCGGCCGCGGCGGCTTGTGCGCCACGCCGCCCGCCGCAGGGGGTGCCGCCGCGCGCGACACACCCTCCTCCTTTAGCGGGATACGCACGTACTGCGGGCCCGGGCCCGCGGCGCGCTCTGTCTGCCCCGACCCCGCGTCTGCCGGCGGTGCCGCAGCTACGCCCGCTCTACCGTTCGCGCCTGCGCCGCGGGGTTTTTTCTCCTTGCGTCCCGAAAATCGGAAGTTCGCAAACCGCGAGAGGAATCCTGCGATGCGGCTGCGCGGTGCGCGTGCGCCCGCTTCCGTCATGGCGGCGGCACAGTCTGCCTGTGGCGCGCGCGCCTCCTCGCCTCCCCCCTCCACGACGACCACCTCCGCGTCGTCGGCGTCGTCGCTTGCGCTTGTGTCGCTCTCGCCGGCGCTTGTACTCGTCTCCCGCCAGCTCACCTCAGCAACCACCGGTGAAAACGTCACGCCCTTCGACCCGGTCGACACAGAACGCACTGGCAGAGACGAATCCGGCGGTGGCGGTGCCACCAGCTGCAGCGACGCGCGCAATTCTTCTGGCGTCTCCCGTTGTGGTGTCGCCCTTGCCCGCAACTCAGGCGTAGAGCGCACCCGCGCATCGTTGCATGCCCTCAGCGGTGTCGAGGTAAAGACAGGCTGTCGCACAGGGTCCGGGGACGGCGACCGCGACCGCGGCGGCGACGGCGTCGGCGAGGAGGGCTCGATGCGTCGTCTTAACTCTTCTAGCACGTCGTCCCAGGCACCCCACGAGTCTCGCATCCTTTTTGCTGTCAGCACAGATAGGTTCCTGTCATAGTCCCCGCTGTCGGCGAGAGCTCGTCGAGCTTTCTCATCCAACCGTCGCGCTGTGTCCTCCATCTCCCTGGCAAAGGCTCGCTCTGATTCTGTGGTGGAATCGCTCCCAGCACTGGTCTCTCTCAGAATGCGTTCCGCTGGCGATCGCACGAGGAGTTCGAGGGGTGGAGGCGGTGGCGGCGGCGGCGGTGGAAGAGGCGGGACCTGTGGCACATGCTGGCGGCGCGCGCGCGGTGGTGGTGGCGGCGGCAGGCGCGGCCGCCGCGGTGGTGCGCCTCTGTAATCCAGCGCAGTGAGGTCCGCCACGCTGACGGTGAGGTTGTCGCTCACTTCAAAGGTCTGACGGAAGCGCGCGCGGTGTGCGGCGTGCCGGCGCGGCTCTGCGCACACGTCGAGTTCAGCAGGCAGGGAGAGGGCGCGCGCGGCGCGGGGCGGGCGGCGCTCAGGGCTGGGCGACACCGAAACTACAAGGCAGGGCGCGCTGCCGGCGGCGGCGGACGTGCAGGCGGCTATTTCGGGCGGACGACGGAAAGTGGAGGGCGGGGGCGGGCGGCGTGAACGCTCGCTGTAGCCGCTGTCCTCGCTGAGGTTCTCAGCGGAGAGATGAGTGCGTGGCGCAGGCAGGCGCGCTGGCGGTGGCGACGCCGGCGGTGACTCGAGTGAGTCTGGCGAGAGGCTGGGTGAGACGGGCGCAGCGCAGGAGCGCTCCAGAGACTCGAACTGTGCGAGGCTGGAGGACCGCGACAGTGAGCAGGAACTAGCGGACGAGGAGTCCCGTTCGCGTTTCCGTCTCTTCGCAGGGCACGCCCACTCGCGCTCGGACTCGCTGTCGCACTCGGAACCTGCGGGATGCGGTATCCTCTACAGCACAGAAATATAAAAGTGCGTGAATTCGTTCTGACGCCGACAATGACAATGACAACGAATCGGACCGCGTGTTCATTCCTCTTGGATGAGATCCAAAAGAGTCCCACGAACATTTGTTCATGTCACAAATATACAACAACTAATAATATCAATCATAAAAGACAGTTTACTGAAGCCATAATAAGCTTGTAATGTTTTTCCAAATATTGAATAAATACTGAACATGTATAATCTAAGTGAACATGTTACTATAAGCTATTTTAAATTTAAACGAGAAGGAAGTCATGTTCATAAAGGGAATTGTGTACAGCGCCATCTGTAAATTTAGTCCGTAACGATTCAGTGCTAATGTATGACGATAGATAACCAATTCTATAATAGTACATTACTAAGCCGCTAGATGTAGCTTTTCTTGATATATTAAAAACATTCCTTACATTCTAAATATGTTCTGAAACAACTCATAAAATTATTTATTTTACCTGCGGTCCCCCGAACATGGATGACAGAATCTGCATCTGAGTCGGAGAGCCATGTGGCAGCCGATGAGCGCTCTGACCGCAAGTCATCGCTTGTCTCTTCGACTATCGTTTCGAGGTACAAAGCGTGAGTGCTGCCATTGTCACCTGAGAACAAAAAAAGTCGCATTAATTCATACTCTAGATGAGCAAAATATAATCAGATTAATAAAAACGATTAAGATTACGTTTTTCATTATTAATAGGGCTGCATTTTACTAATCTATGTTTTAAACACTACAGAATCCTCAATTGCATACATATTTATGACCCCTTAATGTTTTGAAAGGATTTAATTATGATTACAGAGCAACAAAATTTAAATAATAACTACATTTTGTAATCGTTTATCATTAATCAGATTACAGTTTGCCCATCTCTGATACATACATATATATGTCGGATTTTGGCCCAGACATCAGGAAAGATCAAATATGGCTACACAGAAATTAGCTATTTAATCCCTTGGGTTAAGCCACAGAATGTATGTACTTATAGGTATAAAAGAAAAACTGATTGATTTATCATTTAAACGTGTTTCTGCTATTTTATAATTTGATATATTAGTAAACGTTAATGTATATGTAAATATATACATGTTTCGATTTATTAATATTAAAAATCTAAGTTAAGAATTTTTAAAACATCTATCAACTGTCTTCCTTGATACAAAAGCAAACATTTTCAGGTCCTCAAATTTCATACCCGCTTAGGAAAGTCAAAATTCGTGTTGACCTTTTTTTTATTTTTAACCCGGGGGAAATCCCTAACGGACCTCAGGGGGCGATGCGGGTTGCCCCCGGTGTGTCGGACTTGCTACGACTAAAACCCCCGGGGTTTTCCTTCTCTCGCCTGCCGAGTACCAAGGGCAAGGCTGAGCCATCTTCCTCGGCACCCGGCGACGTCTAGCCTTCTGCAGGCCCCGCCTAAAATTCGTGTTGACCTGTGTGATTAACATACTTTGTAATAATGTGGACTTGCAAATCAGATAATGAACAATTTGCATAAAATAAGTATGTTAATAAATTAAGAAGCTCAGTGATAAGTGAGCATAAATTACAATAGTTATTAGATATCTGCAACATATTGTTGGGGCCACAATAGAACTTTCTCTAGTTTGTTCATGATGGCGTAACTTTTAAATACACATTTATGATTCATACAAGCTGACTTGCTACGTAGTGTTTATTAATCAGACAGTTGTCTTACAGATATATGAGTATACAGCTAGTTGTGCCCGCGACATCGCCTGCGTGGAATTTATTGGCCGCGTACGAACAAGACATCATCCTAACTTATAAACATATGCACCTTGCCTTTTTATCACTACATATAATAAAATAAACTCCCCCGTCACGTTTGTCTCTATGTTCGCGATACTCGCGACAACTACTGAACGGATTTTCATGTCCAATAATAATTTAAATAAATATCCTAGGAGTTGCTGTTCCTCGACTTTTCTACTCAACATCCTCAGTAATAATATCCAAGCGAGCGTATTTCCGCGTGCAGCGATGCGCGGGCGCCGCAAGCGGTCGTTGACCTCGCGGCATTCGATTCAATACGTTATCAACACAACCTTATCAGTTAAGTGCTTATTTAATCCATTGTTCTACTTTCAGGAACTGCAGCTGGGTTCCTGTGTTCCACATGCTGTTCAGTTGTTATATAAACCTATATTCAGTTGAGCGTTGTTTTCTATATACATCGTTATTTGATAAAATTCTTACGTAAGCATTATAAGATCATTCTAGAGATGTTTGTAGCGCCGTAAAGGATTTAAAAGTCAATTCTCCAAAAAAAATCTTAAAATCTACAATTTACTCAAAAATAATCTTTCTCAGAAAATGTGGATTTTTTTAAATGTAAAATTGATCCGATTTACAAAACGATTTAATTTTGTTTTATCGCATTTTTTCTTTAACTCACTAGTATTGCTTGATACAAGTATTACACAGAAACGGCGTAATATAACATAATTTAAAAATCAAATCACGTAGCGTCAATTACTTACAGATAGTTGAGATTTCATGTTTTTTGTCTACAGTTTTGACGTGCCGCGTGTATGTGGTTTCTTTACATTTTTTAATTCTACTGTTGCCGTGTGGATTAGTGATGCCACGAATAGTGAATTGGCCGAATACCGAATACCGAATATTCGGCAACGCTGTCGGCCGAAGCGCCGAATATTCGGCATGGAATACATGCTTGTCGGGGGCGCGTTAGCTGGATTAAGGCAAGTTGCAAACTGTTTTCCTCGTTGCGTTGGCGCGGCCAGCAAAGACAATACAATACCCAATACAAACGAAAAACAATACCCAAAGCTTTCGAAATTTGCTAAAGTTTATCTTTCTTCTCCTGGAAGTAGCGTGTTTAGTGAGAGGTTATTTTCTGAGGCTAGTAACATTTACGATGAAAAGCGTAATCGTTTGCTACCAAAAAATGCTGAAAAGCTTATTTTCATCCATCAAAACTTACCACTGATCAATTTTAATTACTAAAGTGTTGTAATGTGGAAATAAATAGATAATTTTGAGTAATATAATGTGCCTTTTGTACATGATTTGGTATTCGGTATTCGGCCGAATAGGCCGAATACCGAATAGTTGCCGTATATTCGTGGCATCTCTAGTGTCGACGTTCTTTTAACTTCTTCAGGGTCAAATTTCTTAAACTTATCATTATAATGTTTTCCCAACATCATCAATAACATTGAATATTTCATTTTCATCACGGTTATATGTCACGAATTATTTTCTTTTTGTTAAGAGATTCTGTAGTGAAATATTCTCGGATAAAATTTTACCTAATTTCTAATGAAATAATTAAAAAGAAACCAAACGTACATATTTACGCCATTGTCCCTGAAGGGGTTAACTTAAAAGGAACAAAATATTCTTTGAATTAACTATATTGTTATCGATATTTTTCTTTAACTATCGATAGATTCGATATTAATAATAATGATATATGTAGACAGTTACACACATTAACCTAGTCCTAAAGTAAGCTTGCGCTTATGTTATGTGTACTAGAGATAGATATACATACTTAAATACATATACACAGCTATGACTTGTGACAAGCTAACCTATACATAATAGAAAAGTTAACCGCTAACCAGATCCAAACCCAGGACTTTCAGCGTTGCAGGCAGCCACTGCCAGCGCCTGTCCGCCAAGACATAACGAGATCAATAGTGAGTGGTCAATAGTATCGATAGTACAATAACTCTACCGATTCGTCAATAAAGCATACATACATATTTAACACATTAAGAACGACGTGTACCACCGGTGGCTCACACGTGAATGGTTCATCTAGCGGCGTGTACCACCGGTGTCTCACATCGGCTATAGTTTTGAAATTTAGTTTTGTTAGATGAAAAAAAACTTTATGGGGTTATAATTTTTTTTTTAATCCAATGAAGCGAAACAAGAAAAACTGCGCGGTATTTAACGTGTTAAAGAAACTATCGTTGTCTTTGGACATTAAAGCGAATCATTCGTTTAATATTTAACGGATCTGTCCTATAAGAACTTGATCAATGCAGTATATTCAGTCCACACTGCACAAAGGAAAGGTCAGACGTGTTGGGCAGTAGCTACATAGGCTACACCTGGCAAGACACATGTTATAACGGTCCAGTCGAGGTTCGATTCTGGGCACGTCGTGCGTGGAATTTCATGCTATCTGCCAACAAATACACGTACTTTATTATGCTTGTAAGCATTTTTAAACCTAATCTTTGTTCATTTTTCTATGTTTACTATATATTATGGATATTTATCATTAGACTATTACCAGAGAATTTTTGTCTATTTTTTTTTTGGAAAATTGAGCTTGTGACCCTTAGCACTGAAAGCGAACTATCTACCAACGTAGCAATCGAACCGTCAATTTTTATAAAACAAAATATACTGCCCGGTTTAAAAAACTCTCTATTTACGTTTGTATATTGTGCATATATTTCTGTCCGCAACCTTTTTTATTTCTCCGTCTATTTCAGTCCAAGCACGTGTTTTCTTGCGTACAAACTACTACTGTGACTGTACTATTTTATTATTAAGAGACAATTTTGTTTTAAAATCTACTAGTTTATTTTGCGATTTACAGACGCACGCTTGACCTCAATCCCAGGTGGTGAAATGTGAAAATAATGCCTACGCTGGACCGCGTCAACCTAATAAAGTCGCTGGAAGGATATTCCAGTTAACCATTTGCATGATGAATGTAGAACCGCATCTTTTCGTACGGATATAAGGAACATCTATCCAACACAACGTCTAATGATAGTATGGTGAAATTGGGTTGGTGGAATTAGAGAATGTATCTTTTGAGAACACTTGTAGCTGTAGTAATACGACATTGCAAGATAAAAATCGCTTATTTATCCCTATGAGAAATGATTTTCCAAAACGTCAAAACAAGTATTTATTACCAAAAAGCTCATTTCCAACTTTCATTGTGCTTACTTCAAAATTAATGTATTTATAAACAAACTTTCAACCCGTATGTCCAACATCTTAATAATAATAATAATAAGAAATAAAATTATGGCTGCTACTCAAAGTGGATGTAAGACTGGATCCTGTGGTACGAAAGATTCCCTTCTCTTTGACATGACCATTTGTCAGCAGGTTCGACGCAATCGTAGAAATTTGTCTGCTGCCTGGATTGACTATAAGAAGGCATATGATTCGGTGCCTCATGCATGGCTCAGGAGAGTGTTGGATTTGTATAAAATTAATACAAATGTCACTACCTTTCTTGGGTCGTGTATGGGGCAGTGGACCACCATTCTTAGGTATCCAGGTGGTGTGGAGTTCTCCGGTTGTGAAGAACCAATTAAAATAAGGCGGGGTATTTTCCAGGGCGACAGTTTGAGTCCTTTGTGGTTTTGTCTAGTTTTAAATCCTCTTAGTACATTACTAAGGCATTCAAAGTTAGGCTACCATCTACAGAGACGATCTGAACCAATCTCTCACTTGCTTTACATGGATGATCTCAAGTTGTTTGCACAAAATAAAGTACATTTGATGGAATTACTGAAAATAACTAAAAATTTCAGTAATTCTATCAATATGGAGTTTGGTGTAGACAAGTGTGCGGTCGTCCATGTGGAGCGAGGTAGAGTTGTAGCCTCTGATGATGTCATATTATCAGAGAATACACGAATCAGATCTATCTCTGGGACCGAAACTTACAAATATTTGGGTATGTCTGAAGCTTTAGGTATAGCAGACAGAGACGTAAAACGGGAGTTGGTGGAACGGTTCTTTAACAGCCTGTCCAAGGTCTTAAAGAGTCTTTTGTCAGGTGGAAATAAGATCCGCGCCTTTAACGGCTGGGTTATGCCTTTGCTGCTATACTCCTTCGGCATACTCAAATGGACTCAAACCGAATTGGATGCCCTGGATCGAAAAGTCCGTACTCTACTTACTGCATATCGTATGCATCATCCACGTTCATCGGTGATGAGATTGTATATCCCGCGGAAATGTGGGGGCCGTGGCATGCTTAATGCTAAGAACCTACATAATCGTGAGATATGCAATCTCAGGAGTTATTTCCTTCACAGTGAAGTGGATATGCATATGGATGTAGTAAAGGTGGATAAAGGACTAACTCCGCTTTATCTGGCAAATAGGAACTGGCAAAATCCAAAGGTACTGAGTACCTTGGATCGCAGGGATATATGGAAGAGCAAAGAGCTTCATGGACGGTTTTATCGGGCTCTTCATGCGCCTGATGTAGATTCGATTGCCTCCGTTTCTTGGCTGCGTTTCGGCGACCTTTTTGGGGAAACCGAAGGTTTTGTCTGTGCAATTATGGACGAGGTTATCAAGACAAACAACTACAGAAAGTATATCCTCAAGGACGGTACGGTCGACATGCCACCGTCCTGGAGAATCTTTGAGGCATGTGTTTTCTGGTTGTTCGTTTCTTGCTAACGGCGAGTACTTACACAGACATAATCAAGTGGCCAAGATCATACACCAGCAACTTGCTCTTTCATATGGTCTTGTGGACAATGATGTACCGTACTATCAGTATGTACCTCAGCCAGTTCTTGAAAATGGTCGTGCAATGCTGTACTGGGATCGATCTGTTATCACTGATAGGACTATTTTTGCTAATAGACCTGACATTGTGGTAGTAGATCGGTCGGCGCGCCGGGCAATACTCGTTGATATCACCGTACCACATGATGAAAATCTCGTAAAAGCTGAGAAAGAGAAACTATCAAAATATTTAGACCTCGCACACGAGATTACCAGCATGTGGGATGTAGATTCTACGATTATTGTCACGATAGTCGTATCGACTAATGGGCTGATCGCAAAGAGCCTTGATTACCACCTTAAGAGGCTCTCGCTTGGTTGTTGGAACATGGGCCGGATACAGAAGGCAGTTCTACTCGATACGGCACGCATTGTTAGGAGGTTCCTCACTTTAAGCTCCTAACTACCGGTGGCTTGGGCCTTAGGCCTCGCCCCTGTAGGTCTATTTCTATTCTATCAGGTCTATTCCCTGTAGGTATATTTTTATATTTTAAAATTTATATGTTTTTTATATGTATTTATTTTAAAATGTAACTATATTGTATATATATAATGAATAAATGATAATAATAATAACTTTATTTTATATTTCTTAAATTAAAAATACATAAAATTTTAAAACTTAATATTAATTTCTTAAATAAATACCAGAGTGGATGAGCTTCTTCACCCAAAACTGAATGAAAGGCCCATCCACTTTCTCAGACAAAATATTTAAAATGCCATCAGTAGTGTACTATATCTTAGGGGCCGAATATAAAAAAAATATGAATTTGTATTATTATAAACAAACTTTGTGTAAATATTTCATGTTTCTAACTTCTATAGTGATGATATGTCAGTCAGGGCTACTTTTTATATAACTACAATTAAAACCGTTTTTGACATCGTTTAAAACAACATACCGGTTATATTGACCCAGAACAAAGGTCCTGGCTGAATGCTACTGTATATGACTGATCGTATCCCGAAAACGTCACCGGTTGTTACGACTATCGGTTTTTACTAAATATGTGTAATCCCGTCGATGTCGTTATAACAGATTTTGGCTGTATATGGATAAATTTCA
The DNA here is from genome assembly GCA_036320925.1 of Automeris io. Lineage (NCBI taxonomy): Eukaryota > Metazoa > Arthropoda > Insecta > Lepidoptera > Saturniidae > Automeris > Automeris io. The sequence goes on from JAUDJH010000033.1 coordinate 4,333,855, forward strand.
AATCATTTCATTATTCAGTAGATTACTGTACAATATTTTTTAAAATATATATTTTCTTTATATTTTACGAAATTGATACAAAATTAGGATACCATTTTCACCACCACCACCACCACCACCACCATACCATTACCATTACATTACCATTATTTATTTTTTACCATTTTTTTTCTGTATTGGGCACTTTTAAATCATTTTCACATTAATGTTTATTTGATGTAAGCGCCAAATGACTCTCGTATGGAAAATTAATTTAGTTCTTTGTTCCCACTTTGTCCTAACTTACTAAAAATTATTTATTCCGGTTCTCCGGTTTAGCTATATCTTATTCTATTTATTATGTTTTTTATTGCTTATAGATATTTCTAATAAGATATATAACATGACCGGGGCTCTTCAGAAAATCAGCGCTGCAGACTTCCTCTGTGGCTTTAAGCTGATGAAGGTCCCATTTTCGCCATCTTTATATGTTTTTGTATTTTTCTTTTGTTTCTGTATGTTGGTTCTGTAACTGCATTTAAATGTCTAGTTTTTTGTTAGTTTGTGGCGAAATAAATACATTACATTTCATTTATTATTTAGCTGAAAGTACGACGAAGTGTACATACAAATTTAGTGAGATAAATATGAGATCAGGGTATATCTTATCAAGACAAAGGCATTTATCTACCTTTATCATGACAACTATGATAATGCCCTTGTCCGTTTTTTATTTGTTTTTACTATTTTACTGTGAAATTCAGCAGTGACAATATCAGAACGTTTTTTGAACTCAGTATATAATGGTAACGAAACTGTATTTATGTTTTAAAGGATTCGTCATTTCGAAATGTCACAATCGACTGCTGCTACCATTTGTTAGTCTTCTTGTTCCTCTCTCATAAATCATCGAATTACGCATATATGCGCTGCGTGCATTTGTAAAACCAAATTAGTTGCATTGGAGTATCGGCAGTGTTAAAGCACGGTGTGCCACTCCAGTAGGTAATATATCCTTTTAAATCGATCAACACCCTACATCAACGAAATCAACAAATAACCAGAGATGGGCAAAATGTAATCTGATTAATGATTACAAAATGTAAACGTAATTTTAATTTTCTTGCTCTGTAATCAGGATTAAATCCATTTAAAACATTGAGTAATCATAAATGTGTATGCTCTCCGGGATTCTGTAGTGTTTAAAGCATAGATGAGCAAAATGCAATCATATTAATGGTAAAAAACGTAAAATGTAATCTTAATTATTTTTATTAATCTGATTACAATTTGCCCCTCTATGCAAATAACATTGTAGTTCTTTTTCGACAGGAATATATGTTAGTGGCCGGGAGAGGCTTAACAACTACACCGGGAAAAGAGAGCGAGCACTCAGGGATACGGAACACTTATATTTTTTTTTTTCTCTTTATTTTAAATCGGGCTTTGTCGCACAGCGACGATGCCGCCCAGTAAAATACACAAATATTAAAAACTACACTAATTACTAAAATTTAGATCTATCTTAACTAATTTGGCGATACTATACAAATATTTGGCATCATTGCTGAGTGGCCTGGCCAGTATGGATTGGAGTGCTCCTACATCCATTGGCAAAGAGCCCCCAGGATTCGATCTTCTACAATGGTCGAACCGAGAACATTCCATCAGTATATGGTGCACATCATCCGGCTTGTTACATGTTGTGCAATTAGGCGACGTAACTTTTTTAACCATATATAGATATTTATTTGATGGAAAGTGTCCAGACCGAAGTCGTAGAGCCAAAACAAGCATAGTCGTACATAGGCGAGTCTGATTAATCCAAGGGAAGTCATAATGTGGTTCAGATTGGATAGTCCTATACCATATCCCTTTCTCTTTGGATCTCTCATCAAAATATTCTTTCCATAATTCTTTGCAGTAAGTTTTCACTAGACACATATATTCTGAATACACAGGAGTAATTTCTACAGGGGTTCCATCATAAGAACCTTGCTTAGCCAATTCATCAACTGCTTCATTACCATATAAACCAACATGTGCTGGTATCCACTGCAGAACTACTGTTTTTGACAAATTTTGTATTTTATAGATCGATTCCAATATAGAATAAGCTATCGGTATACATCGCATCGACGAAGTACACCGAGCCAAGTGTTGTAAGGCGCCTTTTGAATCGGTCAAAATAACAAACTTTTGGCATCCTAAAGAATCCATATAGGATAAGGCTTCTTTAATTGCAAGTAACTCTACATGCATAATTGAAATATTGGAATCAATTTTCAGTTTAATGTTCACATTAGAATTAGGATCAAAAACTGCAGCACCCCTGCCAGAATCGCTTTTGGAGCCATCAGTGTAAATTTTATAAAAATCAGAGTAAACATTTTTAATAAGGTCATTACAAATAACTTTCAAATGATTTGGATGGTAGTGGAGTTTGCCTAAGGAGATAGAATGAATATCAGTTTTAACCACCTGTGATAAATTTACATTACTTACCCATGTATCCAGTGAAAACATTTCTAGAGGCTTAGCATTATGAATAGGATTAGAATTTAATAAATTATGAATATTAATAAGTCTAGGGATCTTCTTATGATTCCAATAAGGAGTTTCTATATTAAGTTCTAATTCTTCGAGCAACGCAATAGACTTATTGAAAGAAAACGATTTTGATTTCAGCCAAAATTTACCAGCCAAAAAAGCTCTACGTACATGCAGAGGAGGTAAACTTAGTTCGCTTTGCATTACATGTATAGGTGTACTTTTTAAGAATCCCCCAATCACTCTCATTGCCTGATTTTGTATTCTTTCTAATTTAATTACGTTAGAGGAACAGCTGGTGTCATAGAGGAAACTTGCGTAGTCAATTCTGCTGCGGATTATAGATATGTACAATTTTCTTAAAAATTTCGGATGTACTCCCCAACTAGGTCCTGCCAACACTTTTAATAAGTTGATATATTTTGACACCTTTTTTACAATTTCCAGAATATGAGTTCCCCATCTAAGACCATGATCTAAAGACATTCCTAAATATTTTACATTGTGTACTAATGGTAAAGGGGAACCATTAACTTTTAGGACGACATTATGTAAATACTTTCTTTTTTTGAAAACACAGATTTTACTTTTTAATGTAGAGATATCAAGACCTAAATTAATTAACATATTATTAATCATATTTAAAGCTGACTGTAATTTGATGAGAGCCCTCTCCATAACTGTATCAGAAACATATAAAGCGAAATCATCCGCATACTGAGAAATATTTACATCTATAACACTGTTGCATATTTTATAAGTGGCAATATTGAACAATAACGGAGAAAGTGGATCCCCTTGTGGTAGTCCTTGACACGTTTGTCTTACCACGTGATACCCAGTTCCTAAAATAATTAGATTCCTCTCTTTAAAATAATTCCATAAATATGAACACATTTTCGACGAAACTCCTAAATTATCCAAAGTTATAACCAAGCTTGAAATATCAATATTATTATAAGCATTCTTAATGTCGAGGAAGCACCCCACAGTAAACATATTCTTGGAGAAACCTATTTGTACTTTAGTTATAAATTGACTTAAGTTATCTAGACAAGACCGTGATTTACGAAATCCAACAGTATTATCAGAAAATATTTGTTTGTGCTCCATATACCATTCCAACCTTCTACATAGAATTGAATGAAAGATCTTACACATACATGAAATTAATGAAATTGGCCGTAAAGATGGTGAAGCAGGATCTGAACCTAGTTTAGGGATCGGAATTATCTTAATATCGCGCCACTGACTTGGTATATTTCCTTGACAATAAATTTTATTGTAAACCGACAACAACATACCTTTGCCTACTTCAGGGAGATGACTAATCATTGAGTAGGATATCTCATCACAACCTGGAGCTGTATCTTTAGTTTTAATGCAATTTTCTAATTCATGCAAGGAAATTTCGGATTCTAGAATTGAGTTTTGAGAAAGAAATTCGGGTTTATAAGGGCACACCGAACTGGGAGATAGTTCGCATAATAATTCTTCTGCAGATTCCTGACGGATAGATTCCTTAGCAGTAGGGCATGCCTTTAGCCATCTCATTTTGCGCCACATATCTCTATAGGAAGTAGTTTCATCTATCGAGGAACAAAACTGTAGCCAGGACAATGACTTTGCTTGGCGAATCAATCTTTGCGACTTAGCGACTCTTTCTTTAAGAATTTCCAGATTTTGAGGGGTGGGGTTACGCCTAAAAATGGATAAAGCTAGTCTTCTTTCTGCTACTGATTTAGACAAATTAGGGGTCCAATAGGGCTTAGGTCTAAATTTACTGGTTATATTTTGAGGTATATTTACAAAAGGGATCGCGATATCCGCCGTTTTTTTAATTATGTTTTCTAGTAAGTTATAACACTCTTGAGCTTCTGTAGGTATTGTTACATTAGACAGTTCTTTTTCTATTAATGACGAGTATAGCGACCAATTACTTTTTTTGTAATTCCGTCTTTTACTAATGTCTCGATTTGAACAAAACGAAGAAGAAAGTTTTATCATTAAGTGATCACTACCTAGAGATTCATTGGTTACTTTCCATGTTATTTTCAAAGCCAAGTCGGAGGATATAAATGAGATATCTGGGGAAGACTGTTGTAAAGTACCATTAACAAATTTTATACGAGTAGGACTATTACTGTCATTTAATGATATAAAATTGTGATCTAGCATGGAATCAAATAGCTGTGTGCCTCTTTGGTCAGTTTTACAAGACCAGTTGCTATGATGACCATTAAAGTCCCCCAATAACAGAGTCTTTTTACTTGATATCGAAAATATATTATCCCAATCTCTCTGCAAAGTATGAACAGTTGAAGGACAGTACACCGAAATGACATTCTCAATATGCGGGCAATTTAATACTTTCACGTGTATAAGCTCAATACCAGCGTTTGTAGTGTAGAACGTACATAGTTGCGCTTTCACTGTGCTATGGGTGAGAATTGCAACACCCCCGTAACCATCCCCTCTATCCAATCTGAAGACATTATAACCCTGTAGTAGAAAATAACTTCCAGATTCTAACCATGTTTCACTAAGCACTACAATATGCACTTTTTCAAGAATTAGCAGTTGTTCAAAAGATATAACTTTAGGTCTAATACTTTGAGAGTTCCATTGTAGGATATTCAAGTTTATAATTATATTGTTACTATCCATTATTAAATAAATTTGTGAATAACGACCAATCAGACATATAACGTACAGCTACTGATACAACCCAATTAATACAATTTTCAAGAACAAGTTTGGCTTTATCACCTAGCGAACCTCTCTCCAAAATAATATTCTTAATCTTATTTAACAATTCAGCAAATGTACCGTCCGAACTCCTATTCCTATTTGTATTTCTTGATGGCACTGATAATTCTTCTTCTTCTCTCGCTACGTGAAAGTCACCAGGGCTGTTTGATGTACTTGAACTAGATATAGAATTGTTTCTCTTTTTCGATTTGTTCTTCTTTTTTTTTTGCGTAGTTTTTATTTCTTGAGCTGTACTTGGCTCTTGCAAATCTAAGTTAGGCTGCGGATTTATAGCTTCTGGCATTCTCTCTGACAGAGATTGTTGGAGATTCAATTGAGAAAGCGAAGGAACGTTGTGTGTTCTTGTAGTATTTTCATTTGATGGGTGTAGTATATTTTCGTGTATTGGGCTTGGAGGAACATATAACAAAAGCGCCTTTCTATATGTACAATTGAATTCGGACATCAATTCGCGGATTTTCTTTTGTTTTAAGTATATCGGACATGATTTGTCTAGTGCTAAATGATTACCGGAGCAATTAACGCATTTAAATATCGACGTTTCACATGTTGCATGGTTATCACCACACTTTGGGCAAATTATTCTTTTCGATAAACAAGTTTTTACTACGTGACCAAACCTCCAACATTTAGCACATTGAGTTACCCTAAATACAAATGGTTCAACTTTAATCTTAAGGTTTTCAACTTTTACATAAGCAGGAAGTGACGGGCCTAAGAATCCAATCCGCACAGTTTCGCTTGGTACCCATTTTTCTTCACTTTCAACGCTATTATTTTCTCCTTCAATTTTTCTTCGATTGAGTCGTATAACAGATATAATTTCGGTTTCGCATGTAATATTATCTAAAATAGCCTGTGGTGATAATTCCAATTCTATGTTTTTTATTATGCTATAAGAAATTCTTACTTCCGAAGTCTTTTGACGTCTCCATCCAAGGTCAAGAAAGATTTCACAATTTAAAAAGGTTTTGGCTTTCTCCTCTTCTTCGAAAGATATAATGATTTTATAGGGATTAATATATTTGATTCTTTGGATGCCAGTGATATTGTTATTTCGCAATAATTGCGCTAGTGCAAATTGTTTTGGCAGAACATTCCTATTAGTAACACAAACGTCTACTACCTTCTCCTGTCCAAATAAGTCGCTGTCTTCATTTCGTTTTGTAGTTCTTCCTCTCTTCTTGACCAACTTCCACCTCTCCAAGGAACTATCTTCCCCTTCCTCTTCATCCTCAATTCTTCTTTTGCGTTGAATCTCCTCAAGTACTCTCGTATTCATCTCGGTAAAATTTTCGTTATTCAAAGATATTGGTTCATTTTCCATTATTTCAGCCTCTTCACCACTTCTTCTAGACAAATTATCATCATCGTCGTCATTTTCTTCCATTATATATCACTAACGAAAATAAGCGGGTAGAACAAAAAAAAAAAAAAAAATTGTGTCGCGCCCAATATATACGTCCGTTAGTAACGCAGACTCGGATGCTACTGACACTTATATTTATAGACGCAACTTTAAGGTTGCTTAGACTTTATTAATACTTTACAATTTTTTATTACTCAATTAATGGCAAAGAACATGGTAAGACGCCGACTTTGTCAACATGGACTTGGCTCTGCGAATACTATGGCTATATATATATATATATAATATTAATAACATAAATGGCTAAATCTATATCTAATAATGCGAATATTAAAGACGTTTTACTGCGGAATGAATTTTCATCATTTTCATTTATACATTGTATAAAGTAGATAGCCTAAACAAAGTATAATTCAATCAGTGACAAGGCTCGTAGAAAAATGCAAAAATATAGAATTTGACATAGCGTGACAACTTGTAGCTATTTCGAAATCTTATGTTAATCTCACACATTTTATATTTTTCTACTAGAATTATCGTTTATCGAATGTTACTTTCTCTGGGCCCCAGGTCTTGACGGCTTCCAACATATAATTTTAGATCCAACTAGATTTCACCTGCATCGTCATCTTTTTTCCATCATTGATAATATCTATATAATACTAACGATCATATGAATTACCAGTTGTAATTATCTCGCATTAAAATTGCATAGTTTTGCTTTCAAAAGAAGTATCATAAAAGATGTCTATTTATATTATTTTCAAGAATGTAGAAAATATTATTGAAACGGAAAAAATATAGAAAAGAAAGTGTGATAATTCTGATGTGTCAGCAATGTTTACTGGTAGATGTGTGTAAAGCTTAAACATTATGAGAGAAATCGAAAGTGCGGTGTTATTCTGTTCGACGGCGCGGCGGTTGGTTTTACTTCAACGAATAGGTGTTTAATTCTACATATAAGAAGAACAAACTCTATATTTCACTCTTTATTCTCGTTATATTTATTGAAGCTGCAAACAAGAAATTTTTACATCGAGTTTTATGTACGACGTAGATATCCACTAAGGGAGTGAAATATGGGTTAAATTTTGTGTGAAATCCGTCAAGTTTGAAGTAAGCACTATAAAAATAGGTATTTAAATTTATGGTTACAAATAAAAACCTTTTTTTAACGTTTTTGAAAAATCAACCCTCAAGATAGTAAATTTGTAGTTAAAAATGTTATTTTAAAATCTGTCAATTTTAAATTATACACTACAAAAATTAATTTTTAGCCTTTTGATTAGAAATATCAAAATACATGACTCAGCGCTTTTTTTGTAAATCAACCCCCAACGGGATAAAATTTCGGTTGAAAGTCTGTTTGAAAAGCAATTATGAATGTAAATCGCATCTGTGCGAAGACAGGCAGGGTCCACTAGTAATATCAAAAACAAAAGGATTTAAAGTTTGTTTGTTTAGGGGAAAGGTAATATTCGTAATTTGACGGCCTGATAGCGTAGTTTGTAGTACTATCTACAGCACTAATGATCCTGAGTTCGAGTCCCGGTACCGGCATACTTCTCTGTGATGAGCAGATTAGCTTGTCGGGAGTCATGAATATGTATACAGGCTATACTTAAGTTCCTGTTATATATTCAGGTTTTTATCAAACATGAATTTATTTCCTGAGCGAATTTTTTTATTACTGATAAGACTTGCGCTTGCCCTCAATCTCACCTGATGAAAAGCGATGATGAGGCCGACGATGGAGCGCGCTCGCCCAGAAAATACCGATTCACTCGACGTTTGAAGATTCCCATGTCATAAGGAGATGGAATTTAAACAAAGTCAAATTTGCGTACATAAATCTCAGCTAAAATAATAAAAAAACAGCAAAAAAAATAACTTTATTCAAATAGGCCTATTTCCAAGCACTTTTGAATCGACAAAAAAAAAGCAAAGCGAATCTACCATCGGTCCGGAAAGCAAAATCTACTAAGAAAAGCCGGCAAGAAACTCTGGTAGTTACTCTTTTTAACATAATAAGGCACAATAACAGCTATAATATACCAAGGATTAAATGCCCCGCGAGAAAGATTCCATATATTAAGACCACGCACTTTTATCATTCAAACAGTCATTAACGGTCAGTGTTCACCAGTGGCATGCATATCGTTTTCACACAAGACAAGCAATCTGTAAGAAAATTTACCTTCTACCTTTCTATTGCTCTTTCTTTATTAGAGAACTGTGAAAATTCGTTATTTTTTATTTATTACGATAAATACACATTCTCATCATAATCACAAGTAAATGTATCTAATATTGATTGATTAATTTATGATGTTAGAATTAGATGCTTGTAGAGAGTAGGGCAAACATTGCTTTTATGCTTGTATGAGATGAACGCCACTGGTATTCACATAGCCATGTTCAAATTGACAAAATAGGTGACTTATGGTACATACATTAGTCATATAAAATTGTATGTAACCTCAAAGTAACGTATATAAATCTCTGCTTCAGAAGTACGTGATTCTTAAAATAAACAAATGATTACGACTAAAAACTATTTTATAACCTCGATATTTTTTTACCGGTTCGCTCATCCGACCGCTACATTGTTACGGTTCGGCCCATCTTACGGTCTGCGGTTTGATGTTCGCGAGATACGTTTATTTTGCACTGAAATTATTGCCAACGTACATTGTTTAGCCTGTATTTTTTTAACACGTACTCGCCGGCGCGGTCCACCGGTGGCCCGCACTAAACTGTCTCATCGGGAGGGGCGGTCCACCGGTGGCCCGCACTAGACTGTGCTATTAAACGGTATGTAACACCAAATATTTAGATCTTTAAGTAAGTAAAAATAATTTGCACATAGATGATAAGTAAAATAATGAAAGCCCTGGATTAGCTCCCGTCCGATAGAGCAAAAAGCTTTATACGCAGCCGCCACAGGGCGAGGAGCATGAAATACAGCGCCGGTGTGAACGTGTTAAACTGGCTCAACATAGTGACTACAGTGCACCTGATAGTAAGTACAGTGTAGTCCAAAAACGAAAGCGACCATCAAAGGATGAAAATCCGTAGATAATCTCCGTCGCCATGTCGGCCCACATATACCACGACTGAAGGTCTCTATGTATATGTGTTACTGGATATACACAAGCTGATCCTAAAACTCGACAGGCCGAAGCGAGTCACTATGACGGTCTTTACATTTTTGTACTGTGATCATGACCCAGTTCGGGCAATCGCCCTACCACCATAGAACTATATTTAAGCCGTGGTGGCTGCCGGCAGAATAGAAAAGCACCCCCCTCTTCTTGCTGAGGTGTCGTAAAAGGCGACTAAAGTATCTCTTGAACACCGCAATTCAACCAGGTGTTTAGAGAAGGGAAAACTCGACCAAACCTGCATCCTGCTCCCTCCCGATCGTACTGGTTCTCCTTTCCATCGGGCCTGAGGGAGCTCGGACGAGAGAGTGCTTTTCAGGCTGCGCGTCCAGTTATGCACTTAAATATCTCCTGCGCAATTGACTGTTTCCGAAAACTGGACCTCAAATTTCTTAACCGGTGTTGAAACAGTCGCCGTGGCCGAAACCGGCTAGGACATCATCATATTTAACCAGTATATTAATTATTCCATTTTATTTAACCATATTAGAGAACTATAACACTACACAGCTCTGAATCTTGAATTTTTTCGAGACGGTGTAATAACTTCAATACTGTCTGTTTCGTCCCGCGATATTGACGACAAACGACAGCTTTATGTTCAACAACTTTGGGAAAATAGATATCGCATAAGAATCGAAATATTCACGAAAAACGATCTCTGACCATGCATAACTTAAGACATCGTAACAATACGCTATCTTATGAAACTTTTGAGTTAACTTTTAAAACATCAAAAAGGAAGCTTGTACAAATTATCAGTTAATTTCTTGTGGAGAAGGTTGCCCACTTTTTAAGATTTATTATTCAGTATGTAAGCTGGATGATTTCGTATGCCGCCGCTAAAATTAGGCGTCCGGGGCTCGGCCAAGGCTTGCAAAGATATCCGGAGCTGATACTAAATGATTATAAATGGTTGGTTAAGTGATTGAGTGTGATTTTTCTTTTTCAGATTAGTTTACTTTCTTAAATGTATTTATGTTTAAGAATCGATTCGACAGAAGTACTAGCCATAGAAGTGGCCTGCAGAAGGCCAGACATCACCGGACGCCGAGGAAGATGGCTCAAGCTTTGCCCTTCGCACTCGGCAGGCCGGAGAAGGATTTTAGTCGGTTGCAAGGTCGGTACGCCCTTCGCCGTCCCCTGAAGGTCCGTTAGGGATATCCCCTGAGTTAGCAAAGAAAAGGTACTAGCCAATAAACCCTTGGAATTCGTCATTTAAATACGTTAATTATTTGTAGCAATTAATTTCGTAAAAATATACACTTCGATTTAGGAATCTATGTATAAATTCTAATGTAAAAGAGAAAAGGTACTGGGACTACTTGTATCTATAAATTAAATCTAATTTAAACTTATACAAAACGCTGTTTAAATTATTATAGAAGATCCGGCTGTAACAACTGTTCAATTAAAATTATCATTAGAATCGAATTAAACGACTCCAATTAAATCTTTTTATACAAACATAAACTAGGTTTACATTGATAGTGCAAGCCGTTTTAAGTGGGTATTATCTAAGTTTACTTATATCTTCCCAGAATTTGTTACAGTTTTGAACATACTGACATATTAATTTAATATTCAAACATTTTAAGAGCACGCGAAACAATATTAGGTAATACTGACCTTGGACTGATCAATCAATCATTTAATTGACCGATCTCGTCCACGACGTTCACGTTCCTATATTTACTGTCTAACTCATGTTATTTTTATTATATTTTTATTATCAGGAACAAGCTAAAGTCAGAGGCCACACAGCCAGTGCCTGTCATAATGTCTTTTACAATTGATTAGTTTAAAAAATGTATTTGGAACGTTTATCACAATTATGTAGCGTAAACTTTATAATATACCTATTTAATTATTTATTTTATAGTATAAATCTTAACATTGTTGATTAGTTTTAAAGTTGTATTTAACAAACAAGATATATTTATATTCTTTGCCACTTGCAATTCTGTTATAGTCGTATCAATATAAAACCTTTGTATCACCAGCAATTAATTAACCATTTGAATGAGAGAGTACTCCTCTTGTTTTATGTTAAAAAAATTGTTGTAATCGTAATAATAATTTTGATAAGCCCCACGTTTTATGTGTATTATTGATATCATATTTTTAATGATGTAATTAGTTAACTACGCTTGTTATTATTTTTTGTATACTTTTTTACCCAAACTCATCCCCATTTTGGAATTTATTTACACAAGTTCAGAACTCAAACGGTTAAAGATATATTTGGTAATCGTGAATTAGTAATAGTGAATGCTGATTTCATATCAGTTTTTCCAAGATGTATATTGTATTGTATATTAATTTAACTTAGAGTTACACACCTTTAGTAGCGTAACACGGCCTCGTCAGTTTACTCAGTACTCGATTATTGATGTTACGTTCATATTTCATGAATGCCGTAGTTTGGCATTGCGTTACATCCGCGTTTGTGTCAAACCTTACTTGCAACTGGGAAGTTTGTCTCCGTGTTTATTCAATCAAGCAAAATATAGATACAAAAATTACTGGTCTGGTATTATATTACCATTTAAGATAACAATAATAAGAGAAGTTTAAAGCGGATATTAATAATTGTTACTTAATATTAAAGTACGATTCTGAATCAATTTTTTATACTGGCTTACATTGCACCAGATCGAAAGTAGGTACAATATAGGCCAATATTGGCAACAACCGTCATGGGATGAAAATTCATTTACAGCCGTCATCGCCATGCCGGCCCACATATACCACGACGGAAGGTCTAAAAGGTTTATGAGCAACTGGATATACACAAACTGATCATGAAACACGACAGGCCGAAGCGTGGTTCTGATGATCTATCAGTATGATGATCGTGTAGGTACACAAAACGTGTCTATTGTTACTTTATTATCATGTGTTTGGGTTTACTACACTTTAAAAATATCTTCGTTAATTGCGTTTTTTGACAATAATTTCTAATGTGTAAGACCCTTTTAGCATAACGCAATAGACAATCTTCACCGGTGAGCATATAGTGCCTAAATCCGTACGTAATCTGAAAAAACCCAAAGTTATGCCGGGATACGGACCTACGCCCATTTGCGTTGCCGCGAATGGAAACCGGTCAATCATCAACAACCACCACAGCTACTAATTTAATACTTTGATGTTAATTAAATAATATCCTGTTAAATGCGTGAGTGAGGTTAAAGCAAAATCAAAGTAACGGCTATCAATCTAATGTTCAGCTTAGAAAAATAATGAAATGTGAATTTATGCGAATATCTTGATGTGCGTAAGAATTGATAAACAATTAACATATTCACTAAGGCAAGAGTTTAACTTTAAAGATGCCTTTGTAAAATATTTATTGTCTATAAAAATGTGCGAGTAACATTAACCGTTACAATCTCGGCCGGTTATGTTGGGAAGACCTTTGCCGTTCAATAACGTATCGACAGTGCAAAAAAAAAAAGTAACAATATATCACACTCAAGAACCAAGTTTATTTTCATGTAGAATCAATTAGCCTACATTATACAGGGTGTTTTTTTTTAACTCCCTAATACTGAAAATATAGAATCGGAACAAGCTTCTGAACACAGTAGGACTGAAATTTTTGAAAAAAAAAATAAAAAATTGACTGATGATTATTTTTAATTTTTCGCATGTATTACCACTATACACCATAAATAAAACCTACATAGTCTAAAATCTAAGTTATTTAATAAAATTAGTCAAACAATACGAAAAACAGCAATGTAACGAAAATAAAACAGCTGACGGGTGACCTAATTTTACTCAATATCCGTGAACCTCGCTAACGTGCGCTCGAGTTCAAGGCGATGTTAAGGAGCCTGTACACGACACTGTGCAAACGTATTAACATTACATCATTCCCGTTTGTAATAGTTTTGGTGACTGTAGCATTGGTGTTTTATGTTCGTATAGTTTCCGATTTATCGGTGTAGGTTTTAACAATTCACTTGAATTTTCGCCTGAGATAGACGCGTCAAAAAGAACAAATTAATATTTTGATTGAGAAATCCCATTCCATAGGATGGTTGCTATTTAAATGACCATAAGATAATTAATTTGTAATGATAACCATTTTGACTATCTGACTACATTTGACGTAATTTTCGACGAGAAAGAAAGAGGAAACAATAACATCGGAAGATTAAAACGTTTTCACTGCGTTTAAAAAGCCGTGGATGAAAAGATTCTGGACATTATTTGAACACTTAGTTAATCCGATCCAAATCGAAGAATAAGACGTTGTGATGCTGGCAACCACTCCGGCATATCAGTCTTAGCGACCCGTTGGTTCACGATAGGCTGTGACGTCCGAAAAGTCTATGCAACGTGGTGACGCGCTTTGTCGTAAAACCTAGTAAGCTAAGGCCTCTCCAGATTGTGCTTGCAAGGACGCGGCACGGCGAGGCTGTGAAGTATTGATTAAATTGCTACATTACATGAAATTACCATGATAACTTTCAAGCTTAATATTTTATTCAAATAAATTTTAGCTGACATTTTATTCATTCCTTTATTTATTACAGATAAGCTTGCGCTTGACTTTAATTTCACCTGATGCAAAGTGATGATGAGGTTGATGATGGAACGCGTTCACCTAACAAATACCGATTCACTCGTCGTTTGAAGATTCCCATGTTATCAGAAGATAGAAAAATAGATACAGGAAGCGAATACTACTCCTTGGTAAATCGTAACAATAAAAAAGGGGTTATTACCTTCGTGCGAATGGGAGCGCACGACGTCTTGTCAATTTATAGTATGATAAGGAGGAGTGAATTAAATTCAGCCGCACAATCTCCAGGTTATTTCCTCAACTTCAACCCCATAATACTTGGTTTCGATGAGAGCTAGGTTTCTTAATTCATTGTCTGCTATTTGCATTTTGTTATCAAACATTTAAAAAGCTAAACACGTCTTTCACTAACTTACAAAAAAAACTCCGAAACCCCAAATTTTCCTAAATTCCTAAAATGTCTCTAAGCTATACATACTATTAGTTTTTTTTTTTCTAAAAAGAGGAAAAAATCTCTAAAAGTGGAAACACTGAAACTAAGATATGATAATATACACAATATGGCCGTAAAACTTAATATTAAAAAAATACGCAATATGGCGAACTGTCATTATTTGTTCGACTACGGAACATGCAATGAAATGCTTTTCTTTTTTTGATTAATATTTTACACATAAAATTTAATTGATATTCATTAGTACAAACCATAAAATTACTTTTTTTTTGTTCAAAGCATGCTTGCTTTACCCCTATAAAACCCGCTAGATACACGGTAGTTGTGGTTGTAGGTAGCGCTGGTACCTACACATTTAATGCGAATGATTTGTTGTAATACTTTCTCGATGGATCGATAGATATAGTAAAAACAAGTTATTTAAAAAAACCAAAATTAATTTATTATAATTCATAATATTAGAATTAAATACTCTTAGAGCGTGGGACAAGCATTGCTTTTATGTTTGTATGAAATAACCGTCACTGTAATAAAGTATTGTGTGCAGACTTCTTAAAAAAGCGCAACACCGCACGACCAATCGGATTTAATTAGAACGACCAATCGGGTGTCTCCGTTTAATCCCTTCAATGCGACCTATTACACTGAAATTACAGCAATTTACTGTATTTTTTAAGAATGTTCTTTAGATAAATAAACATACAAATAAAATTTTTAATAATATTAAAAATGGAATGCTCCGTATTTTAGTAGTATAATTTAATATTGAGGATAACTTTAGCGGTAAGATATTGAGATCTTTTGTAATGTCACTTGTTTTCTATAAGATAGAAGATCAATTATTTTTCTAGGATGTCATGCTCTATACATTATCATACATACATCGTCAACGAAGTAATTGTCACAATTTCAAACGAAAGGAAGCCTTGAATTCAGTAATTTATAAAACGATTACTGCACTAAATAGAAGCGAGTGAGTCAGATTGATAATCATAAATCTTTAAACTAGCATTTTTGTTTACTGTAAAATATTATACCTACTGTATTTTTAGTAGTCAAAACTGAAATTCTTATTTAAATCTTAATTAGTCTAATTGTGTAATTTTTATTATTCTGTCTGGTAACTCAGAGGAGTCACGAGGACGAGGCAATCATGGGGTGACAATCATATTTCTAGTACCGAGACTATACATATTAGTTAAAAATGTGATCTTTTCTGATTTATAGCTATTCTAAATTAAAAAATAATCCGGGGTATTATTTTAATTAAATAATTAAAGAACACAAGCTAAAATAAAAATAAAATCTTTCTTCAAAACCTGTAATAAATGTCTCAGCGCTTTACAAACATAATTATTAGTCTTTTAACAAATAGTAATTATAGGTCTACGTTAAAAATGTTCTATTACCAGGCAGCAGCTCGTATCAAATCGTTTGAAATAGTATCAACGATTTTAAATAAATAAATGAAAAATACGCTATTATGAAATTCATTTGTAAAAATCTACCTACCTAATTTAGCAGATTAATATTTTATTACAAAAAACGGTTAACCTCATATTTTCTCTATTTTATTACAACAAAGTGAGTACACTGCACCTGAAATAACTTTTTATTGCATATTGAAAGGGTACAGCATGGCACTGTAAAGTTTTAAGTGTTATTCACTATAACGTCTTTATAAGATTTAAATCTAGCACTTCTTTTTTTTACGTGTTTGTCTACGGAAAATGTTTATGTCTCTGCGGCATATCTTTCCAATCGATAGTTTATTTATTTCATTGATAGTTTAGAGCAGTGTTTTACAAAATAGTAATATACTAGATTTGTATTAAATGAAAATAGCAAAACTTGCTAACTGTACAGTAATGCTCACAATTAGCCTTTTCAGTTACACGATGAAATGACGTTTCAGGTAAGTGATATAGGACTAGCTTGTTATCCACAAGAACATTGCGTTAGATTTATAAATGAAATTTTGAGAATAAAATACACTTATGTGAATAGTGAAACAAGATTTTGAGGGATCAAAGGATTATGGTTAACTGGTGTTAGGGCTCCGTTCCTAGAAAAGGTTTGGATGAGGGTCTAGAAGGATTACAACCGCGGACTGTACAAAATGTTAATAATTTAAACGTTACAAATTTTAGATCCGCTGCATTTGTACAAAGAAAATGTCGCTTGTAACCATACATAATATCCTAACATAGAAGAAAACATATTATTAGCTTTTTTTTGGTAATCCAGAGGAAAATCCTGTATAGGACCATCAGAGCCACCTCGAAAGCGGTCATGCCAGTGGGTTAAACTTCTACTGACTAAAAACTCCCGAGTTGTCTCGAAATCAAAATCGAAATCAATGATAGCTGGACCTGGGATCCGTATTCCTCCAACAAACCGGCAAGCAAATACCCTTTTAAGCTCTATCTCTTGGAGAGTGTAAAGGGCCTGCTCATCCGACCTCCATATCGGGTGGTGCGCAGAACACGTACGCACCGCCTCCACCTCATCTTGGCAGCAGACATTTTTTTTTCAAGTACTTTGGCGTTCAATATTATAACCCTTTTCCAAGGCATGCTGTGTATTTGCGGGCTTTGCTGAATTTTACGGTGCTTATGGTGTTATCACTATACCGTATCAAAATAAAATACAAAATGATATTCAGTTAAAATAAGTAATATTTATATGGTTTCCATTAATTAAATTTAAAAAATAACAATTAAATATCGAAACAATCATATTATTCGTTATTAAGATTCTTCTAAATCTCGTTAGTGCCGATAGATCCTGGACCCTAGATATTCCAGCATTTTAAGACCTCAGGATGGTCACCCTACTATTTCTAATTAATAGGTAATCAAAATTTTTATTTGATCAGTGCGCCTTTGGATTTCGCTACGATTTAACGCGCGTCTATTCCGGAACTTCTTACGTAATTTGCGAAGGTATAAAACAATAACCGCGTTTTGTTTATATTTTAGTTTTGTGTTGTGTTTTTTGTGTTGTGTCTTCGTGTATAGCATGATAAGTTACATACTTAACGTAAGCACATGGTGGGTATAAAGTTAAAATGTATTATTACACCTTGCAATTATAGTTAACAGTGATTACTAGAAATTTTCGACAAGTATTTTGGTTTTTCTTTATTCATTTCTTAGTTTCGAGTTTTCATTAAATAATCGAATACGTTAACAGATCTCGACGTGTTTGCACGTCAGTATACATTGCTGGCCGTGCATTAGGACATAAAACTCGTTCATCAATTTACTCAAAAACTACTTGTCGCAAAGATAAAATATTTTTTATTTGTTTATACTTTAAGTATATTAACATTGTCCTTCAGTATTCGTGAGACGTAGTTGATACACCGTGTATATTATAAGAAACTTAAAACTGTAGTTACAATTTATTTTATTTTTCATCACAATACATAAAGATTTATTTTCTTTACTGGCTCGACAAAGTGATAACAGCCCAACTAAATGTAGTCGTAAAACGGAACTGATCGCCGAGAGACTAGAAAAGGTCGCTTTTGCTAACGAAAATAGACTTCAGGATTTTTTTAATCTATTCGTTCTATTCTACGTTCACTATAAACCTAAGGTTTATGCTTATTATCGCTACGTTGTATTAAAATTTCTTTTATTTTGGACGATTAACCTTTATTTGATTATTTAAATATCGAGTCAGTTTAGTTTATGGAATTCATTATAAGGCGAAGGACGCTATTCACAAAAAGATGAATGATTTGAAAAACGAATACGAGCCTAACCAATCAAGGATGACGATTGCAGCTGCGTTCAGGAATTTGTTGAGAAATCGTCGCGAGTTGAATAATTTATTATACACCGTCAACGGTGACGTTTGTGGACGCTACTGTAATATTTCTGATTAATATTAAATTATATTACTTAGAGTACTAATTATCATTTTGCCGGATCTGCAAAGAGCTAAAATATTATGCGATATAATTAATTATAGATTGAACTGAGTATCATAACAGATTGCGGCTGTATGATTATTGTGACCTTTGTCTATTCCTTGAAGAGGGTCGAATCCCACCAAGCCCGGTTTTGTCCACCAAGCCCGGTTTTGTTGTGAAGGTCTTTCCCAGGCCACCAACGTAGGACACGCCGAAAAAAAAAAAAAGGGTCGAATCAATAAAAAATGTAGATTGCATTTAGCGCGAAATTGTTACATTACCAAATTATAGACATTGTGATACCGTTCTTAAATTAAACAAATAATATTTAGTAATCGAGCGTATTTTTATAGTAATAGTACTATGAACTTCACTTCATTGACTACAGCGTGGTTCGAGCCAAACTATCGTGCTCACTCTGGCGTAAACAATAGTAATTTTCAACACTACCGGTTTATTGGATTGTGAAAGCTATTTTACAATTTTTTATTGTCTAATGTTCATTTATAGCATTGCAATAGCTTATTGGAATGACAATGTTTATTAACAAACAAAAACCACAAGAAAAAATATTCTATAATATGGTAAGCAGATAAATGTTTTTAAAGTTAAGTCCATATTTTAAGAATTCCATTGTTTTTTCTTAAATTATATTAATGATCGTAAACGATACATCATTTCTTAGAAAGCAACAAATAAGTGTTAAAATAATATTTATTTCTTTAATTTAGTAAAAATTATACCTCACTTGCCATATCATTTTCAAGGTAAGCAGACATAAATTATTGACTGTATCTTCTATAGATATTTATTTATGATTATAACAGACTCGTCTTTAGAGTTGCCGACATTAGTTAAGAGTAATATGGTTAGAATGATTGTTCGTCACGTTGCATTGTCCTAAAAAAAGTACAATGGAATTATGACAAAAGTTATTTAGTAGCTCAAATACTTGAAATACCTTTACTATAAGTATCTAGATCAGCAAAAACTATCACTTTAATGATTTATGCTTACTATAGAAAAAAAGGTTAAATTAAATAATATCTAAAGTCAAAATAGTTTAGGAAGTTTGATCATTGTTGATATGCATCTTTTATTGGTTTAGTGTGCCCGGAATAGAGTCACTATTGAGTAGATGAAACATTAGTAGTCGAAGTCATAGATGGGCAAAATGTAATCAGATTAATACAAATAATTACAATTACATTTTACGTTTTTCATCAATAACATGACTGCATTTTGCTTATCTAGGTTTTAAACACTACGGAATACTCAAATGTATACATACACATTTATGACTCTTCAATGTTTTGAAAGGATTTAATCATGATTACTGAGCAACTAAAAATAAAGAAAAAAAAATAGTGATGAGCATCTGTTAAGCAATGTAGTTTAAAATTAACAACAAAATATTACGTAAGGATTGAATGAAACATGAACTGGTGTTACAAAAATTTACTATACGTATTTAAAATCAATTAAATAAAGTCAAGCTACGGCCTCAAAGGATGTGGAACCGGTTTGTAACGCGTAAACGGCAACTTGAGCACGGCATTCGAGGAATGCTGCCGGTCGCAACGCTGTCGCTCCAAGGTGTGTTTGTCTCTAGATGCACGAGCTTCGACGCAGTGCGAATAAAGACATCACTATCAAAATAATTTATATTTACAAATATAACTTTCTTATTGGTCCTTTTTGCCCAAGAAGTATTTCGTACCAGAGGGTCTAGACATAGTGACATTTGATCAAGGTTAATACTAGTGCAAATTAAAAAAAAAAATCAAATTAAATACATCACAATTACGCAAAAAACTCTGTAATACACAGATGCCTTAATACTTACAATAAGGACTTTCGCAGTATTGACATATTTTCCCAAAATAGAAACAACTTCATAGCCTCGGCTTTAGCTTTGCTAAAGTTGAAACGCCAATAGGAGGGTACAGACGCCACACTGCATTCATATGCATATCATATATAGCTTTCTACACTCACCTTGTCACAACAAACACACACACAGACACACACACATCTATTTCTAATAGTTGCGAGTTTAGTGTTTTTTCATTTTCTTTGTTAGTTTTTAAATATCATCATTGTGTAATTGGTACGGCTTGATAACTGTACCGTATGTAAAATATTTATATGTGCTATTCAATGGTAGTGAATAAATAAATAAATAAATAAATTCCATTTCGACATAGCCCTAAGTTCCTTCAGGCGTTTCTTCTCAAGGTAATCGCTTCCGAAACGCTAGTAAATCACTATTAGGTTCTTTAATAGGCAGGCCGCCCAAATCGAATACCAACAATGTTGCCTGGCTAAACTCCTTAAGTAGTCCTCCGTCTCGCTCAGTCAAGTTGTAAAGACCTTTTTTTTTTACTTGGGGAAAATCCTCATTGGACCGTCCCGGCCGCGAAGGGGGTGGCAGCCGGGGCGTGCCGGACTTTTACCAGCTAAAAACCCCAAGGTGACTACTTCTGCGAATTAGTGGGGACTGCGGGTCCTGTAATCAAATCGCCGCAGCCCCACTACGCCGCGCCTGACAGGCACAATCACGGGGGGCAGACGCCGCCTCCCCCGATACCAAGTTGTAAAGACCTGCCCCGACCAAAAGCATTTTACTCTCCCAAACAAAAAGCTAGTAGAAAAGTAGAATGAGATAAGCTTTCGAAATATCACGTGGTAGCTTAATTTTGCACTTTGCTACTAGCGTTATCGTTGATGGAATGTTACTATGTCAAATCCTTTAGATTAGTCGTAGAATTAGATATTTATGTTCTAGTTTTAAGGTTAAGACATGTTAATATTTTAATACAACCTGTAATTAACAAAATAAGAAATAACACTGAAATAGTTTGGCTTTATTAGCAATAATATTTTATTAATAGAGTTATAGAGGCTATATTTTTTTTTGTCACGTAATAAACTTGACCATATTTATCACATTAATGTGGGCGGACAAGCAACACAAATCTTTTCATTACTGGGCTACTTTGAGGCTCTACTAGGCTATCTATTAAGAGTACTCAAGTACTAACTCTTAATACTGTGAAAAACAGCGTACACTTTAATAAACCTTGTAATGATGATTTTCGACATGATATTAAGTTATGATAAAATCAAGAAAACTGTTGTTCACGAACTGAATGTCACAACGGCTTATTTTTCCTATTTTCTTAAATTAAAATAAATAAAAACCTATGTTGAGAATTATTGGGACTTTTGTACATGATAAAAATATATTAATATAATTAATTTAAGTCTATCTTACAATCTTAACTTAGTTATATTTTGTTACGATAAAATTAAGTTATGCCTTTTTAGTTTATTTTATTTAGTTATATCTTGTAATCTTGTGGCTATTAATGCTAAGACTGAGATTTAGATATGCTAACTTATCTTTTTTAGATTTTATTTATCAAAGACGAACCTGTTTCTGTATATAAGTCTAAGCAATGTCCATGTAGAGTATATACTATAAATCTCAACCTAAGATCATATCCTGTGTCGGGGTGCGTATATACACAAATCCCAGGCATACAAACACCTGGTTTCAAAAGAAGTGCTTATATTAAACGTTTGTTCCGTGCTTAGGTAACATACAGTAAGCTTTAATGAACTCTTTAACACTGGACCGTTGTACTCATATCCGCAATTACAACTTCCGCAATAACATAGCTTGACACAGTAACTAGAGCTATTAAATTATATCTTCATCATATATATAATATTATATTATTTCTACTACGGTCACAAACAGTTATAACTCACAAAACTTCAATGATTATATTTAATTTATTGATATATTGAATTGATACTTGCCTAATCGATGTCGCTGGCTCGACATTTAAATAAACAAACACATCACTACGTTTCACGACACAAACATGGATGCCAAGTGCATTCAATTCGATTTTTGGTAAACTTGGACGCGATTTTCGATTTTTCGTGCATAGTTTGATCCGAAAGACGATCGATTCGTATCATATCTCGCGTTCGACTCATAACTCGTTAAACTATAAGTGAAGTGAATCACTTTGGATCTATTAATATGCGTAGCAAGTGACCGCGTGTCAAGACCAAGGCTCGACTGTTTATATGCTCATGTATTGTCGACGCCGCACTAATGGACTGTTATGTAAATCGTCTAGCCTTTAGATTCGTTTGTGGACGCAATTTACAGTAAAAACGTTTACAAATATTATGAAACTTCAAACTACTATTTCGTTTTAATGCAGAATAATCATTTTTGCAATAACGAATGCTTAAAGCCTCTAGATATATTGGAAACACAGTAGAAGATGTGTTTGTCATAAAGTCATTTATTCATCTTGGAGATAATTAAACTAATGTTTATAAACAATTCTTATACAGGTAATTTTATACACAAAAGCCATATTCTGCGAGATTTCCAGCAATCTATTCTAATTCCAAATATGTAATAATAGTGATATCTTGATATTTCCATTAAAACAAAGAAAATTATAGTGAACATATTTAGGGAAAATTACACGCATGAATGAATAAATAACTATTAATCATTAAGTGGGTATATTACGTACTCTAAGCCAGGATACTTTATCTTTTATCGAAGGGGAAAGCGAGTTAACCTGTTTACCTAAAATTACGTAAAAGGAACTTGATCTACATAATTACCAATCAATTGCACGCTACGGGGTCTACATTTTTTGTGGATCCATTTTCATTTGTTCATCAAGTTTTCATTATGATTTGGTAGGGAATACTGTTATTTATATTTTTATTAGTTGCAAGAAGGTACAAATGATTTTATTCTGAAATATATCTGTTTTCTATAAAATAGCCCTGTATTTACAATAAATAATAGATTGCTAATAATGAAATGTATCGTTAATTGAAATAAACTATACCTGACTTAATTAAAATATTTACATAATTTATATAATATTACATCATATAGTAAATGAATTTTATTTACCAGTCGTTGATAGATTACCTAGCAATTAGCAAAAAACTTTGATGGTTGATTTTTTTTCACAAATTCTAGGACATCGAACATATTATAACCTCTCGTATTGCTTTGTAGTTATTTTTAATATAAAAAGTTATAAACGCTTTGGACTAAAAAACTAAAATATTTAAACCGGTGTCTAAACCACAAGCCTAAAGGAAGTATTTCATGATAAAGATAATAACAGTACAGACACCGTACGTGCTTGGGACGAAATAAGCGTTTTGTAAGAACAAGCTTACGCTTACCAGTTGTCCTACTGCCCGCAACTACTTGCGGTATAACGGTTGCTTATTGTTTAGGCGTTTTTACTCAGACACGTTTTGTAAAGTAATGTTAGTTCTTACTTCATCATTATATTAAAGCATTTTATAATGTAATTTCAATTTTTTTTTATATAATGCATCGTAATTTTTAATATACTATTTGTTTTAAACGCCATAAGGATGATGTGGTCATGGTTGTAGGTGTCTGAATTTGGTATTGCAATTAGGATCGGCAGCGAGGTTGCATGGAGAGCCGTTCTTCACTATTGTGAGGAGGGACTGGCGCAGAAGAAAGCGGCGGAGCAGGTGCTTGACGCGTGAGCTTTATCCAGTGAGTAGAGCCCTAACCAGCCATGTAGCCAGTTACTGAGGATGAAGTCCCAGTCATGCTCTCGGACCGAGTAGGTGGTAGGAGAAACATCCCGGGGGTTTTAGTCGGTGAGAGTCCGACTCGCCGCGGGGGCAGCCCTCACCGGCCCTTGACGCCCATATTGTGTTTCCCCCAGGATACAAAAAAAAACGTGAATGAAACGTACATGACAAGACGGAAGCCTATATTTAGTAGTAAGTAGAATTGGGCTGCGAAGGATGATAATAAACCATTATATAAAAGTGGCCAGAACTATAGTGGTTAATAAAATGAAAGGTTTGTGAATTGCAGGTTCCTACAAAAAATTATCTTAAAAAAGTCTGTCAAAGGCTGATTGGTCTAGTATTTATTTATGTATCAGTAATATGATAACAATATTTTGCGGACAATTACATACATTGGCCTAGCCCCAAACTAAGCTCGCGCCTATATTATGGGGACCAAAGATATTAATATTTAAACACATAAAACATCCATCACTCGCGACAAACTAATCTGTGCATCACAAAAGTTTGCCAATACCGGCATTCGAACCTAGAATCATAAGCGTCGCGTATGCCGTGGTGGCTGCCGGCAGAATAGAATAGCACCCCCCTCTTTTTGCTGAGGTGTCGTAAAAGGCGACTAAGGTATCTCTTTAACACCGCAATTCAACCAGGTGTTCAGAGAAGGAAAACTCGACCAAACCTGCATCCTGCTCCCTCCCGATCGTACTGGTTCTCCATTCCATCGGGCCCGAGGGAGCTCGGACGAGAGAGTGCTTTTCTGGCAGCGTGTCCAGTTATGCACTTAAATATCTCCTGCGCAATTGACTGTTTCCGAAAACTGGACCTCGATTTTCTTAATCAGTGTTGAAACTGTCGCCGTGGCCGAATCCGGCTAGGACATCATCATCATCATCATCATAAGCGTCGCGAGTGGGATCACTGCCAACTGTTTTATCAGGTCGTCAGTATTATAGATTATTGTAGTTATACCCAAAGCAGCATTGTATTTTATATACATTATTACTAGATCAGAATAGCTCATTTAGGTTTCTATAATTTTGACAAAATCTCTTAAGCAACTGGTCCTTGGTGGTAGCCCATGTTGAGGATCATACCCACAAGTAACCTTGCGTTGCCAGCAATCCATAAACCTCGCTGGCTCAGCGCTCACTTGCGCCTTTAATCCACTTAAATTGTAAAAACCAACCATGACCAACAACATTCTATCCCATCACAAATGATGATAATGTCCTAGCCGGATTCGGCCACGGCGACTGTTTCAACGCCGATTAAGAAAATCAAGGCCCAGTTTTCGGAAACAGTCAATTGCGCAGGAGATATTTAAGTGCATAACTGGACGCGCAGCCAGAAAAGCGCTCTCTCGTCCGAGCTCTCTCAGGCCCGAAGGGATGGAGAACCAGTACGATCGGGAGGGAGCGGGATGCAGGTTTGGTCGAGTTTTCCTTCTCTGAACAGATTGTTGAATTGCGGTGTTAAAGAGATACCTTAGTCGCCTTTTACGACACCTCAGCAAGAAGAGGCACCACAAATACAAAATACTTAAGGCACTTTGACTCTGGTGACGACAAGGTTGTGGAAGAATATGGACTTCCAGGCTGCCTAGTAGCGAGTTGAAAGACACCCCGGAGGTTGTTAGTCAGTACAGGTCTACCATACCAGGGCCGCCATATTCTTGGCGGTCCTGACAGCGCCATAAAAGATTAAACCCAAAGTTATTGAAAAAAAAGTGGGCATAACATAATCGCATCCTTGTTTGAAAATTATAATAGCTTTACTATTCATACCCACATTACTAAGTTTTGTTCAAGACGAATTTATGACAAAACGTTACGAATTTTATAGCGAAAGTTTGCGGTTATAATGCAAGATTTCTTTAAAAAGAAAGCTTGTTTTGTTAAAATTACGAAGTTTATACTTTTAAGCGATATTTTTAGCATTCAACTTTGAATTTTGGCTTTCTTTTCAAACTGTTTAGGGCACGAATCGTAAGCAACCATTTTAGACCTATCCATATTAATATTTTATAAATGCTTAAAACCTTTTTAAAGTCACACAACCTATAAATTTAATTTTCTTCAGAAACGACCACTTACCATTAGACTACGGAAATATCTAAAGAAACACCTTTTATATTATCTTGGGTGAATTAATTATGATAATTTATAAACTGATAATAAAAATGGACAAATGACATATATTTCCATTATAGGCGTTTTATGCGAGTGCGAGCTTATTTCATGTTTTCAAGCAGTTTTTCTAGATATAATTATAATAAATCAAGAACTTAATCGATTGTATTGTAAGCAGTTACAATCACGCGAATTGTGAAAATATTTTTCAGTTCGTTGTCAGTCAATTGAACCCATCAAAGGCCATTGTCCCATGATTACCAACACCTAGATATAGAAACACTCGTAAAATATAAAAACGCTTTTAAACACTAATGAATCGTCAATTGCATATAAAATTATTATTAATTGGTGTTTAAAATCGTCTTAAAATATATGAAGCGTTAATAAAACTAGGTTTAAGTATATAATTATTAAAAAAACAAACGCTTTTTGCTTCATGTGGTCAAATTTTACCAAAAAAAAAAAAATTACGACAATATTAATATCTTATGAACAAGTAAATATTAAGAAACAAGTTTCAAGCTAATCGATAAATTAATTTAAAAATATCATACAGATAACCAGTCAGAAACGATGAGGGAGTTATTAAATACCGAGATAAAATAATTTTCTAAAATAGTGCGTTCGTAATGATTCTCAGATTAATTGCAATTTGAAATACTATTTTGTAAAAATATTACTTTTTTATCTATAACTAGGAATATTTACAATATTTTGTACATTTCTAATATTAAAAAAAAAATATCTGACAGCTATTGTCAAACAAAATAATTAATTTTTTATACAATGTTAAGAGAAATTAATACGTCAAAGGAACTTCAGACAAGCGTGGGGATGGGAAGCCGTGAACTGATGCACCCATGTGAACACAATAAGCGCTCTGGGAAGAAAGTTTTACACCGGAAATAATCCTATCTGATATTGCACAAGAATCATTCTCATAATTGTGCGTTTAGTAAACTAGTAAAGAACTTGCTAATAACTTTCGTAACATAATTGCTGAGATCAAATATTAAATTCCGTGATACTATAACAAAGCATATAGTGTATGTAGCTCATAATGTTACGACTAGGGATGTAACGGAGGCAGTTTTATCGGAACCGAAGTCGGAGTCGGAGTTTTTAAATTTGATTTATCGGAGTCGGTACCGAAGTCGGAATCTGAGTCGGAGGCAATGTTAGTCACAAGTGACGGCAGGATAAAATAGTTTTATTAAGGGAAAAATAAAAACAAAAGTTGTTAATGTGTTAATTTCTATTTTACTTAATTTATGATATTGTAAAATAAAAAAAAACCTTATAGTAATAAATTTAAATGTACATTTCGTTTTAAATTTAATCATTTTAATCATATTTTTTTAATCTAAATTTTTAAAAATTTCTTCTACAAATTAAGTAGCACTGATTGTTTGATTAATTGATATTATGTTTCAACAACACATAAAATCAAATGAATTGACTACAACAGTGGTGGTGACCTCCAATGAATACCTCCGATCAAAAAGTTTCGGAACCGAAGTCGGAACCGGAGGTGTAATAACAATTGGAAGTTCCGACTTATCGGAGTCGGAGTCGAAGCTCCGTAACATCCCTGGTTACGACGTGTACTAAGTACCGAGATTTCTCTAGCCAGAGTAGACAAAGGATACTTGCGACTTGCTATAGGAGACTGAAAATTAGAGAAAATTAGAGAATACATTTAGACTTGAAAAAATGAAAATATTATGATCTCCTCTCTAGTCACCACGTAGGTGGTGTGCTCCAGACATCTCCACCTCACCTGGGCAGCAGATTCCTCAAGCCTATTGCCCGACATTACTGCCTGACTCTTTTTCTATCGTGAGGAATTAATATAGTTCAGTTGTTTATAACTTAGTATTTTGAAAATACATATAACAATTTGCGATTACAATTACACGATTACAACATTATAGATAATTAGCGACCGACTAACTAGACTGGACTAAAATCTAAAATCATTATACTTATGGCCAAGATAAGATTTACAATGGAGTTTAAGCCAATAGCACGCCGTTAAAATAATTGTATGAAAACGACTATAGGCACATTGATTAATTGTCAGGATCTCAAAATATTTCTAGGCATATTTTGTTATAAAACAATACTTTTTTTTAGAAATCAAAGGTCAATAATATTCGTCAGTAATTTTAACCTGCTTTAGCTAAGTGCTCACTCTGCGTTATAATTCCTTGCATGGAAATGTGTTAACCAATCCTATGTTACACTGTTTCAAGGTTTTCTTATTTCCACTCGAAATGATACAACGTCAAATACAGAGTATTATTATGAAAATATTTTAAAACTTAACCCAAGACTCGTTAAAATGAATCGAGGCAACTTTATACTTCATGAGAAATATTTTATATTATAATGTTTCTTAATAACAGTAAAACAAAAAACTAACTTTTTCTTACACTTGGTATGTTATTAACAATAATATGCCGAGATAAATGTATATCTATCCATCATCATGCTAATTCCCTATTAGAGTAGGCAGAATGGCGAATCTATTTCGCTCCCTTAACATTCATTAATCGCATCATGTAGTCTCTCCGATTTCTTTTACTCCTGACCCTATCCTTCATATTCTTGGTATTATTATATTCGTATTCTTTGAATTTATCAAAAAAGATAAATACCAAATAAAATTATCTTTAATTACAAGTCAAAAAAGTTGTTGACGATAATAATTTGAACTCCATAATAGAATATCAAAGCGAATAAGTTAACAATTATTCCACTAACACGATAATTTAAGGCAGCGAATAACCGTGAAATCAACTTTCACGGTTTCAATTGTTTTTCCGACGTTAAAGAAGTATGGAATAAATCATTCGCAATACAAAATTGTATTACTATGCTGTTTGCGATGTATGGTGTTGTTTTTAAAAAAAGATCTTTTCATTGAATCTAGATTCTAAGCGGGTACAGTTGCTAACAATAATAATGGCCCATGGAAATTTGCTAACCGAAATAATTTTATTCAACAATTTATAATAGCGCCAAAATTAACCAATTTTTTTTTCGGCGTGTTTTACTTTGGTGGCCTGGGAAAGACCTTCACAACAAAACCGGGCTTGGTGGGCGAACGCAGAGGGCACTCAGCCAGCGAAATTTATGGGTTGGTGGGCGGCTACGCAAGGGCACCCCTGTGGGTACGGACCTCGACTTGGGCGGCCGGCCAGTTGAAAAACGAACCTAACGGTGATCTACCAGCGTTTCGGAAGCGACTACCTTGAGAAGAAACGCCGAAAGAAACTCAAGGCTGCGTCGGAGTGAAAAATTAACCAACATCCATCTAGAGGCAAGAACAAAACAAATGTTGAAATTGCAATGTTACATTTAATTAAATTTTATGAATATATATATATGAATACACCATAGCAATTTTATATGTACTTAATTTTTTGTTTTAATTAATAAACCTACATTTTAGTCAATCACAGCATTACTTTTAATATTTTCAATTTCATTAAAGACAATATAGGATATGGAAGTAAAAATAAATAAATATAGAATCCCTGAAGTTACATTAATAAATGGCTGTGATGGTCAAATAGGTCATGGACCGATTTCCACTCGCAGCAAGGTCGTAGGTTCGAAGGCGCAGGTCCGACACACCGGGGGAAGTGGCCCTCACCACTTCCCCTGACGGTCCGTAGGGATTTCCACCGGGATAACAAAAAAAAAAAAAAGGTCGTAGGTTCGAATCCATGGTTCGTAATTCTGAGTTTTTCCAGATTACGTACAGATATAGGCACCACACGCTCACCGGTGAAGGAAATCATTGTGAAGGAGCCCGCATGGCATATAATAGAAATGTCATATATAAGTGCCGTGAGAACGGCGATCAGCTGCGCTGCTGATCACGTTGGAGACGACATATAAACGCAAAGTGGATACAGCCACTAATGTATCTCTGCTCATACCGTAAAGGATATAGCGTGAGGATATATTTTTATTAATAAAAACCTCTCGAAATATAAGCTTCATTTTGTGCTACAGTTTAGTACACTTGAACCTTCATCATTCTAATCTCAAGGTAAGCCATTCCTTTACTATCTGTACTCACTTGAACTTGTCACGATCTCTATTCTAGTAAGCACAATTATGTATTGTAAGCATTAATCAATATACTTGATATGTCTTTATCTTGTAATACTAACTCGACAAGGGCGTACAGGCAAACATATGTTTTAGTAATTGTAGACACACAGCACACACGCGGTGACACAACACACTTTATTATTTCGTAATTTGTTGTAAGTATACGTTTATTTTAGATCAAAACAAATTTTATTCTTTTGTGTATTTTTAGCGTCCGAACAAAGCTTCAAATTTTAGCCACGTTTTGACAAGTTATAAGGTAATTTTAATAATCCCTAGACGTTGTTTATAGACATCAACATAAATGTTAAATTTAAAAGTTAAAAAAATATTATACATAATAGGTCCTTACATATGAAATTGGCGTTTTGTATGGGAGGAACAAAAAGTCGAATATTTTTTAATATAATATATTTAATTAATCAAAGTATGAACCATTATTTTCTATGCACTTTTGCCATCTCATAGGTAGTTCATTGATCCCTTTACTAAAAAAACCAGTCGGACGGGAATCAATAAAATCTTTGAAGGCGATTTGGAATGCCCCATCGGAGTTGAATTTTTTCCCTTGCAAGAAGTTATCCAAATTTCGAAAAAAATGGTAATCTGTTGGAGCAAGGTCCGGGGAGTACGGAGGATGTCTTAGACTTTCCAATTGAAGCTCTTCTAATTTAGTAGCCGTCTGTTGCGCAGTGTGTGGTCTAGCGTTGTCGTGAAGCAGCAGTGGCGTGGAGCGATTGACCAGCCTAGGTTGTTTAGCCGCTAGCTTTTCCATCATGGCTTGCAATTGCTGACAATAGACATCAGCCGTAATAGTCTGGCCAGATTTGAGAAAACTGTAATGAACAATACCGGCACTAGTCCACCAAACGCTTACAAGTTACTTTTTTGGGGTTAATTTTCGCTTGGGGCAGGATTTGGCTGGCTGGCCAGGATCCAACCATTGCGCTGAGCGCTTCCGATTATCGTAAAGAACCCATTTTTCATCACAGGTAATGATTCGGTTTAAAATACCTTCATTATTGTGCCGGTTTAGTAATGTAACGCAGCAGTCGACGCGCGTTTGCCGGTTTGCTTCAGTCAATTCGTGAGGTACCCACCTTTCAAGCTTTTTAATCTTCCCAATTTGCTTCAAGTGAATTAAAACAGTTTTATCACTAACATCGCAGCCTGCAGCTAACTCGGACGTGGTTTGCGATGGATCCGCTTCCACAATAGCCTTCAACTCTTCATTATCAACTTGAGTCTCAGGCCGTCCACGGGGCTTGTTCTGCAGGTCGAAATTTCCAGAACGAAAACGTTGGAACCACAAACGAACTGTGTTTTCTTTTGCAACACGACCGCCATACACATCATTCACCCTTCGAGTTGTTTCCGCAGCACTAGTGCCACGGCGGAACTCGTACTCGTAAATAATGCGATATTTTAAGTTTTCCATTTTGTAAAATGAGTGACGCAAACAGAAAAAAACAGAAGAAAAAAACAAATGAATGACGATCATCGAAGCACAAATACATGAGTCTATAGCTGTACAAATTTGAATTTGGAATTCCTTACCAAAGAGGAGAAATTTGTGATTAAAGTGGCCAGTACGAAAAACGCCAATTTCATATGTAAGGACCTAATATTATTCACTTTTAGCTAAGCTAGAACTAAATTGTTTAGGATTTTAGAACTCTCGCCTTTGGGTTCAACCGAACGTTGTGGCAATAGCCGATTAATAGGTATCCCCTACACATCGGCCTATAGTGGAATACCTGTGAAAAGAAATGTATAACAATCAAGTCCATGAGTCTAAGTTTGATGATTGCTAGATATCTTAAGCTTTAGTTAAAATTTAGGCCCATTTGACATTTTTACAGAATGTGGTTTTTTTGGTCGAAGATGGCCAAAGCTGTTGCTTTTGGTGGGACACTAATATTTTTACACGCATCCCACTTCCTAGCTAATTATCACGTAAATTTTAATGAAATCGTAAAATCAAACAAATACCAAAATAATAAATACAAAGAGTTGCAAAAGATCGTTTAAATACATATAATATGTATACGAAATATTATTATATACCATAGAAGCTCTGCGTCTCTACATATATACGTCATTGCACAACAGCAACACAAGAGGCGTTACGTTACGTAAGTACAATATGTTTTATACATTCTAACGATCTAGTGAGTCATTTTAAACAAATGTGTGTTATTTATTACCGTGAATGGTTGCTTCGATTTCTTTTTAAGCGTGGTATATTAAATTAAAATGCCGAATATAAAATATGAAGCAATCAAAAATCTTTAGAGTTTATCAATATTGGCACTTTTTTATAGAGAACGTATTATTTTTTCAACAGGATTATATTTTGATGGCTGGGATATACCACCACAACTAAACCGGTCAAGAGGGCGAACACTGAGGTGCTCAGCCGGCATATTTATGGGTTGGGTGGTAACACAATGGCACCCATGTGAGTACGAACTTGTTCTTGGGCCGCCAGCCAAAATACGAAACCTAACGGTGATCTACTAGCGTTTCGGAAGCGATTACATTCAGAAGAAACGCCGAAATGAACTTAAGCCTGCGTCGGAATGGACAGAGAAAGCATTGAGAAATACCAATTATTTTTCAAATCTATATTTCGATACCTACAATGTATAACTATCGATTTATGATAGTTTACAATATTTATTATGTATAAAACTATTAATTTATGATAGGCTACAAAAAACTGCATATAATTAATCCAATGAACGGAACCCACTATACATGTTTTTTTAAAACACTTGTGATTTCAATAGTACACAAATTATAGTGACGCTGGCTAATTGTAAAGACATTGACATGTAATGTGCAACGTTTACATTCAAACTACCGGTTCACGTGAACAAAATCCGGATTGACCGTGTGATTCCTCCGATTCATTTTGTAATACACAGCCGAAACATTTACGAAGTTTTAGGCTTTCCGTTAAGGTACCATGTGAATTTAATAAAATGAAGCACTTGAAGGCAGCGGCAGCATACATTTTTCTTCACAGAAAGCAAAACTACTGTTTGTATAGAGCGTATTCCAATGAAGCTCCGTGTTCATACACCTAAAGACTTTCAGTCGTGGTATATGTGGGCTGGCACAACAAAGGTGAATCCCAATAAATTTTCGTCCTTTTCTCAAACATAATATGTTGATGGCCGGGACAGTCCTTTACAACTAAACCGGGCGAAAGAGCAAACACTGATGTGCTCAGCAGGCAAATTTATGGGTTGTGTGGCAACGCAAGGGCACCCCTGTGGTTGCGAAACTCAACTTGGACCTCCAACCAAAATATGAAACCTAACGGTGGTATACTAGCGTTTCGGAAGCGACTACCGTGAGAAGATACGATGAAAGAAACTCAAGGCGGTGTCGGGGTGAGAATTTTCGTTTCTACGTAGTCATTGCCGTTGTTTCACTACACTGCACTTTCCATTAGGTGTGGTATAGTCACTTTGTCGAATAAATATAAAAAAACGTACACAAGTACAAAGACCCTCAAAGTGAGTCGTTCCGGCTTGCTTCGTTTCGAGACCAGCTTGTGTACTTCCAGTTCGTCATATACTGATTTTATTTTATTTATTATTATTTTTATTTTACATAATAGGGTACCCAATATGGGTAACATTAGACAAGAAAACAAAAGGATCATGGTACTTATAAATAGAACATATAAATGCCCCCACAATTATAGGGCACCACAGCATGCACAGCGATTAATACAATATATAAAGCTAGTTTACATTAAAGAATAATAATAAAATTCCAAAAAAAGAAAAAACATATACATACATACATAGACACAACACAAAAGGATAATATTGTAGATTGTATAAGTAACAACTTTAAACGAAACTGTGACTGATTCCAAGTAACACAAAAAAAAGAAAAAAGAAATACAGTCACTCTCTACACGCTGTTCTAAATTTTGAAAGAGAAACAGTCAGGTCCAAGTTACCGAATCGCGTGAGTGCGTTGTACTGCCTGCAGATCCTTGGCATGGTAGAAAACTGTCCAAGATTAGTTTTAAAGAAGGGTTTACCTAGAAACCTTCAGTCGTGACATATGTGGGCCAGCATGACTATAGCAACTACAAGTGAATTTTTATAATCGTTTATTTTGTCGTTATATTTTGGTCTATTTATCGATACGTTTAAATTGCCAATATGACAATATACGACTAATTCTTGATTATCACCTTTACATCAACACGACAGAAAATTTTACATAGTTTAGACTCTATTTAGAAGCAGGGCAGGAATATTAATAAAATAATACTGTGGCTATTTCTGTCTAAAATTATTTGTAGCAGAATTGATGATTACCGGACGACGGACGGTAGTGCGCGGATACCATACAAAAACCGTTCTACAACAACTTCAGAACATATTTTCAAGGATTCGAATCAAGCGCAACCACCCTCCAGCCGTCGCGTTTTTGGATCAGGATAGACATGGAAAAAAACTGGAACGACGGACATTTCTGGTGACTTAACAGCGACAAATGAAAATCATATGGAGCAAGACTTAGCGCTATGACGAAACTACGCATGCAAAAGGAATAAAGCTTAATGCACGCACGTCCCCTGTTTTATCTCATGCTTAGATCAAGACGTGCATGACGCAGGGCCAGTTATTATATACCTAGCTCTCGTCCTCTTACAGGCGTTCTTGGATTGCAATTTATTAGACATCAGACGCCGCGCTGATATAAAAAATATAATGTACAAATGGTAACAGTACACTGAGCTGCAACGCTGCTTATCATTTCGTTGTAGATCGTGGAGAATGGTCATTCATTTATACATATATTCATTAATGAACCAGCAGTCTAGTATTTTGTTTGACCCAGAATTTGAAACAGAACAGTTTGGTATATTAATATCAGATTTACCTAATCATTTTGTTTACGTTCTATACTTAAAAAGGAAAAATAAAGCTTTATAGGGTCACTTCATTCTCCGTCTAACAAGTTAATTTTCTCAGTAAGTCGCAGAGAGGTATCACATTTAAATTATTATCAAATACAAACACAAATCAAACTTTTAAGTCAACGAAGTTAAAAATACAATCATTGATGTCGTTACAATTATTAACTTTGGCAAAAAGCAATATACATATATATATATATAACACAAGGTATAAGTAAAAATTAGAAAAGCGTAAATTTGTAGTTACAATTTTTTGCAATCATATACTTATACGTACTAACAAGTTTATACGGAACTCTCTATGCGCGAGTCCACTCTTCCTTAGCAGGCTTTTTCACAATAATTTGATTTGATCAGTCTTTTATCTACTACCAAAGAATATAATAATATTTCATACAATCTTTCATTTCCATATCTAGTGGATTTATCTGACATACCTACGAATGCTACGGCATGATACATAATATAGATTTTAAAAATAGATATGCTGGGATCTAAAGGATGAAAGTTATAAGTTTTTTCGCTCTAGAAAATGATTTAATTTTATTTCTATCTATCCATCATCACGTAGAATCACTATTGGAGAAGGCAAAGAGAATGGAACGCCATTTCTATCATTAAGTTTTATTTATTTATTTACTTTTTTGTTATTTTGCTTTATATCTTTAATGTAGTATACACCATAAATGTATACTAATAATTAATGATGTAATTTGGTGGGAAGCAGGGCAGCAGCATGAGAAAGGTCATCGTGATTGAAAGCATCCAAAACTTTTCCCGTAATTATTGCTTAACAAAAAAAAAACGGTCAATGATAAATAGTTTTATGTTTACTTCTTTTCATTCGCAATATGCGCCATAATAATGAAAGCATAATCAAGTTTTATGTTATTCTCACGTACTACTTTGAAACCTAAAATAAATATAGTTAAAACCGATTACGGTGACATCGTTTAGCCAGTTATATTGACCCAGAATAAAGTTCTCAGCGAAAAATATAGGACTTCGTATTTTGAAAACATCACCAGTTGTTATAACTATCGGTTTTTACGACTAAGGCTGAAATATATAGACGCTATTTCGACCTTACTTAGCATAATTTTCAAAAAATTAGACCCTTTTGACAAAAAACTGAATATATAATAGGAACTTGAGTATAGCCATAGTATACACAAAGCCAAGGCCATGTTGACAAAATCGGTGACTTACCAAATCCTTTGACATTCATTGAGTAATATAAATTGTAATGTTTTAGTAAAGTCTAAGCAAACATAACACTAGATTGCCTAAAGCAGTCATTTTGACTGTTTTAAAGTTTAGTTATATAAAAATAAATATATTTATAAGGAACCAATTTTTTTAAATATAATTACTTTTTATATATTATCTTATAGCATTTATTAATATTTGTACTTATATCCCCCTTTTCTTAATTTCCTATATATGTATGTGCTATACCTATATTCAGTCTTTCTAGTGTTAAAGTTGCGTCTATAAACCTCAAATTTAATATAAGTTGTCCCTTCAATGTCGTTATAACAGATTTTAACTGTAATTAATAATATCTTCGCGCTATATAATTTTTAGTGTGAGCAGAGATAGATAAATGACGATATCCAGTTTACGCTTATAAGTCGTGACCCACGTAACCTTGTCATTTTAGCACACAAGTAAAAGTATGATACTCTGTGAATCTCAGTGGACACGTCATTACATTTTTCTTAGAAAATATGAAGATTTACTTATGACTTCCTTCACCGGTGAGCATGTGGTATCAAAGAATATACTTAACTTACATAGAACTTAAGGCTAGAGGTGGATGTAATATCGGGGTGGATATTAGCTCTTTATTCACTAAGCAACTACGCTTTATAATTATAAAAAAACGAGGCACATAAAAGACTATAGAAAAATCTAGACTAAAAAAATACAAATAACAGTATAAAATTACGCCAAGGCTTACAGAATATATCGATGCTACGTTACCGTTCTAAGACGAGTTTAACCTACTTTAACGGAATCGATAGTTCCATTACAAGAAATATTCTTAAAACACTTATTTTTTGTAGCATTAAAAGCTGAGCTTCTATAAGATGACATAATTACGGATTTTATTAACAAGAAGTAAAAAAATTGTATACTTATGCAAGCAATACGTTTTCACAGAAGTATTTGTATATTTGCGATACAAAAAAATGTAACCTTTTTAATAGCAATGCTATTTTATTTCACAATTTGCCATTGCCGTGTTTAGATAAAAAAAAATAGTTACTGAGAATCACTTTTTATGAAGGACTTGATCCAACAACTGTATATACAAAGTCCATACAATTAAATAATTATCAAGGGTTAAGTTAAAATTTATTAAAAGCAATATTATTATAGTCACTTTTTTTATTTAGAAACGATACCAATGAAAATATGATAGCTAATAAAATTGGTGAGTAACAGACGCAGCAACAAATTTTATCAAAAAAAAAACTGAATCACGCCATGCATTAATCGAATGACAGGTTTGCATTTTATCTTTTGTTCTGTTTAATTAATCCTTAGTTTTATTGATTGTCCTTAATAACAGTATTACAACCGATAAGCAATATTCTGCTAATAAAATATGATAATAAAATACCTTTTACAAAGATCGTAGAATACTTGAATTCTGTATTTCCGCGTGCTTTTGTTACGACTGAAGAATGAAGAAACTTTATGTACTATCTGCATGTGACGGATTAGTTAGAAATGTTACTACCAACCTCCTTAGATTTACTAACAGCCGAAGTTAATCATTCGTCTTTTAACTGACGTTTGTTACTATAACGACTCTTTTTTTTAATCCGGGGGAAATCCCTAACGGACCTCAGGGGGCGGTGAGGGCTGCCCCCGGTGTGTCGGACTTGTACCGACCAAAACGCCGGGGCATTCTTTTTTCCCGTCTGACCGGGTCTGGAGGTACAGTGTTATCCTCTTCCCCGACCACTATAACGACCCTATTAATTAAGGATAGATAGAGTCGGAGTTGGGATTGTGGGTGTCTAGGCTATGAATGGTTATCGTAAATCTCCAGATCAGACAAGACGGTGGTAGCGAAAACGATGACTATGATTTGCCTCCTTTTTTTATTACAGATGGGCTTACGCTTGACCTCAGTTTCACCTTTTGGAAAGTAATGATAAAGCTGATGATGGAGCGCGCTCAGCCAGCAAATATCGAAACATCGACAAACGATGTTTTTTTCTCTTTTTTCGAAATGTCGCGCGTTGATTGACCGGGAAAGGTCTACACAACTAAACCGGGCGGGCACACACGATGATTTTAAATAGTAACTGGAATTCTTACTATCCCTTAGTGGTAACTTTCTAGCTATTTCAGTAAATAAAACTATTTATCAGTGGGCATAGTGAGAATAGAAATTGTTATTGCAATTAACTTTGATATCAACAGTCAAAAATTATTAGTTATGCCATTTTACGAACTCTTCTTAGAGTTTAAAACGCTTTTAAACACTTATGTACCATAAATTTGTATGGCATTGATGATTCTTTAATGTTTAACAGAGTTTTATTTAAGAGGGATTTCTGGAACTTGGTGTTAAAAGCCTTACTACACAAACGTGATT
Source organism: Automeris io (assembly GCA_036320925.1). Taxonomy (NCBI): domain Eukaryota; kingdom Metazoa; phylum Arthropoda; class Insecta; order Lepidoptera; family Saturniidae; genus Automeris; species Automeris io. The sequence goes on from JAUDJH010000033.1 coordinate 4,373,072, forward strand.
GAGTTGGAATATAGCTGACGTTTTAGTTTTTTCATCTTAACTATAGGATACAAAGTGCTTAACAGTGAAGAAAACGGTCGTGAGGAAACCTGTCATAAATCTGATATATAAAAAATAAGATTAATCAACCATATCGTTAATATACTCAAATCGTGCGCGAATATAGATGACGCAAGACCAGGAAATGCGAATTAATTAAATATCTATACACCTGACGATTGTATTTAAACATAAAATATGGTATTCTAGTTTTTTTTTATTATTTATAGGCAAGCTTTTGACCTCAATTACACCTGAAATATGGTGAACATAACGCCATCGCGTTTACACCGCGATTGTGCAATAAATGCGTATTGATTTGTATTTTAAAGGCTCCAAATCATGAGAACGCGGGAAAAGACACAACGAGCGTACTCCATCCATACTAGTTTTTAACATTTTGCACTAACAAAACGGTATCTTTTTTTTATAATTTATAAGCGGACATTTGACATCAATCACACCTGGTGGAAAGTGAAGATGAGTCGAAGAACCGCGTCTACCCAAAACATTCATATTCACTGTTCTCTTAAAGACCCCCACGTCATAAGATCGCAGAAATATGGTCGCTAAAGGCATATTCCACTCCTTAGCTTTTCGCATGATGAATGTAAAAGTGTCTTTTCTAAATCTTTTTGTGCGGATATAAGGAACATCCACCACATACGGATGGTATCCGAATCGATGTCTAGTGGTTTTATAATGAAATGGAGTCGAAGCTGCTCGCGTCCGTAGGCTTTACCCTAGTTTCCCTTCACGTGACTCCTGGGTGGTGCTAAACGAGCAGCAGCAAGGTGGTAGGGCGTCGGTGCCCGTCTGGATCACGACCACAGTACATGTGAGTAAAGACCGTCATAGTGACCAGTTTCGGCTTGTCGCGTTTCGGGATCAGCTTGTGTATATCCTGTAGCTCATATACCTAGAGACCTTCCGTCGTGGTATATGTGGGCCGACATGACGATGTAGACTATCAATGGATATTTATCCTTTGATAGTCGCTTTCGTTTTTAGACTACATTGTACTTACCATCAGGTACTCTGTAGTCACTATGTCGAGCCAGTGTAAAAAAAAATGGAGCTGGCGGAATCAAAGAATGTAGTTCCTGAGAAGACTCTCCACTGAGCATCCAACAAAAACTGCAAGGCAGACGATTGATTATCTAACTAGAATTCAAAGTTTTGAAGATTCCACTTGAAATTTGACTTTATAACACATCAACATGCTATATTCTCATCGTGTAGCCGATTGTGCCAAATACTAAAGATATTGTCACGAACTTATTTCACACGCAATGTAACACCTCATTCTTACATTCGATTCGGAAACACTGTAAACACTCAGTTTGCAAGTATCTATCCTAGATTTCCACTCAGTTTATTTTAACTTTCGATAGTTTGGTTACAATATTTTGTAAACTTTTAGACATTAATTTCTTAGCTTGCGTTACTTCGATTTGATATTATAGTAACATTTAAGAAATGTGAAAGTTGCGAATGTTATGACATTCTACACAAACTTGAAAGACATTGTAGAAATCATATGTTTTATAATTTTATTTTATATTGTCAATAATTGTCTAACAAATATTTTAAAAAATATATACAAATTATCTTCACGCTATATCCCTTCCAGAGTGAGCAGTATTGGTGGTTATATCCACTTTACGCTTATATGTCGTCCCGATTGTGACCAGTAGCGCAGTTGATCGACGTTCTCAGGGCACTTACACATTACATTTATGATGATGTCCTAGCCGGGTTCGACCACGGCGACTGTTTCAACACCGGTTAAGAAATTCGAGGTCCAGTTTTCGGAAACAGTCAATTGCGCAGGAGATATTTAAGTGCATAACTGGACGCGCAGCCAGAAAAGCACTCTCTCGTCCGAGCTCCCTCAGGCCCGATGGAAAGGAGAACCAGTACGATCGGGAGGGAGCAGGATGCAGGTTTGGTCGAGTTTTCCTTCTCTAAACACCTGGTTGAATTGCGATGTTCAAGAGATACCTTAGTCGCCTTTTACGACCTCAGCAAGAAGAGGGGGGTGCTATTCTATTCTGCCGGCAGCCACCACGGCTAACATTACACACACATTACATTACATTTATATTAGATGCCAGGCGAGTTAATTCTTACGTCTTTTTCGTTCATCTGTGAGCATGTGGTACCTGAATACTTACTTAGTATGGATAAACTCAGATATACGTACCGGGATTCGAACCTACGACCATCCTCGACGCGGCGCATGGACACTAGTCCTTTGTACACTAGGCCACCACAGTTACAGTTATTAGCAAGTGTCAAAAGTTTTCTATCAGGGGGGAATGGTGAGTTAAGAACAACTAGAGTTTCATATTATTGTATTGTAAATCTTATTAAAACTGAAGACTTTATTTCTGTGTTAGTTAAATTTACGGAACTATTAATCTATACTAATATTATAAAGCTGAAGAGTTTGTTTGTTTGTTTGAACGCGCTAATCTCAGGAACTACTGGTTCGAATTGAAAAATTCTTTTTGTGTTGAATAGACCATTTATCGAGGAAGGCTTTAGGCTATATAACATCAGGATGCAACTATTAGGAGCGAAGAAATATTGGAAAATGTGAAAAAAAAAACGGGGAAAATTATTCATCCTTGAGTGCTTCCATTGCGTGCGCTGCGAAAACAGTTCAAGATACCAAAAATATATGTATAAAAGAATTATTCCTCTTGAAATGATCTAAAAAAATGTCCGCGACAGTATATGTCTATCTTTTAAGATTAACTCACTAGAGCCGTTTTTATGGTAATCGAATTTGGTCGAAATTAATGCATTATTTGTTAAGAGTTGTATCAACGTAATAATATTAATATTTATCCAAATAAATGTGTTGTTGATTAAGAGTATTTAATTGTGAATAAAATTTTCTTTGACATCACTTAATTTCAATGAACATCTTAGAAGATATTACAATAACTTATATAGCAAAACAACGTTTGCTGGATCAGCTAGTATAAGAAATAAAATGAAGAATACATCGCTTACTAATCTGACATTAGCCGTGACGTGTATAGGGTATTTGAACAGGGTAGGCAAAATTCGCGTGAAAAATTTGTATATTATATTATGATAGTAAATATTATATTGCTTTCATAGGAAATATAGATGGCGTAAATATGTAATACATATAAATATAAATGGTTCTCTTTTTGTTTAATTTTCAGTAATTAATTCCGCACTTATTTATCGTAAGGTCATGCAATGCTTTCATGCATCTATGGAATTAACGCTACTGGACAATAGTATAATAATAAAGAGATAAACTATAACATATGTAGTAGCGAATAAAAACAAGGTTACTTTAATATCCTACTCAATTATCGGGGTCGATAAAATATAATTTAATCATTCTGTCTATTCACAACAAGGTATATCTACAGTTGTTTCTATTTCCATGAGAACTAACGTCTGATAAGATAAGCTGTGCCGTATTAAATGAACTTTATAATCGAACGTAATATAATCAACCAAAGTATGAAGTCAAGTTCAAGACCATTTCTTCTGAAGGACCACACTATGTTTTTTTATGTTGTTTTGGACCGGATTCCTTGCAGAACATTCACTTGTCAGCGTTGATATTACCCGACCGAATAAAATAACATGAGCTGGTTAGTCTCATCCTACTATAGATCAGCTTTCAACATTGGCAGTATTGCAGCGAGTTATCTGGTCGCAAGGTTTATCTTAAATGTCGAGACTCGTCGACACCTCAAGGACTTTATTCATCTTGAAATAACTTCTATATAGAGTACACAGTGATTGTATATAACTTTATATATATGTGTACTTACTTGATACTAAATAGTATAATTGAGATATGAAATGAGACCTAGTTAAAGACGATTTTATATCCTAGATTCAAATGACACATGGTTCACAAAATAGCACAAATTAAGCAATTGATAATATATTAATTGATTAAGGGATTTAGTTATTAGATAAAAGTATCTTAAGTTATTAACTAATTCTATATATATATATCGAATTAGTTATATCATAACACAGAAAATATTTAATGTAAGATTTAATGTAATTTCAGATTAACACGGCAAGTAATAATTTAAAAAAAATATTGTTTTTATAATAAATGTCTACTTTTGATATTATATAGGTTATTTTTAGTATGACAACGCTAGGAAAACTATGTAACGAGCAGTGACGTGCAAAAGGTATATGAACAAGGCAAGCAGTGCTCGCGTAATTAATTCGAATATTATATTATTATAGCAAACATTATATAATTCTTATACGAAAAAAACATGGCGTAGAAATAGAATACATATGAATGTAGGTAGGTAGGTGTTTGTTCATCTTTAATTAATTTATTCCGGACTTATTTATTGTAAGGGCATGCAATGCTTTCATGCATGTATGTAATGAACGCTACTGCGAGAACATGTGGAAGGTAATCGGTTAACTCAAAAATACCATAATTCCGTTAAAGATCGGTAAAAAATACCTGATTTGATTAAAGTCGATCTTTGTGTGATAGACGTGGCGATTTTAGATGCATTTGCTATTCATTAATAGAAAGGTGTTGATAGCTTTTTAATTACAAAGAAACAATATTGGAAGATCCGTCTGGGGAATGTTACAATATCAATATTTTACTCAAGTCAATGTTTACACATAATGTTTGTACTCAAATGTGATACTCTCGAGTAGCCCTGACATTGAAATTGTATAGTATTTTTCTACTGTTTGAATATTTCGTTAGGTCAAGAAAAAGTGTATATATTTGAACATTATATAACACTTAATTGGTAACTTTTTTTTTGGTGATAGGGCGATTGCCCGAACTGAGTCATGACCACAGTACACAAATGCAAAGACCGACATAGTAACTCGCTTTGGCTTGTCGCGTTTCGAGATCAGCTTCTGTATATCCAGTTACTCATATACCTAGACACCTTCAGTCGTGGTATATGTGGGCCGACATGACGACGGAGACTATCAACGAAATTTCATCCTTTGATGGTCACTTTCGTTTTTGGACTACACTGTACTTACCATCAGGTGCAATGCAGTCACTTTGTCAAGCCAGTGTAAAAAAAATGCAAACATATACTAAGAGACAAACCTAAACGATTTTTTTTAAATTTATCTATACTATAATATTATAAAGCTGAAGAGTTTGTTTGTTTGTTTGTTTGAACGCGCTAATCTCAGGAACTACTGGTTCAAATTAAAAAATTATTTTTGTGTTGAATAGACAATTTATCGAGGAAGGCTTTAGGCTATATAACGTCACGATGCAACTATTAGGAGCGAAGAAATAATGGAAAATGTGAAAAAACGGGGAAAATTATTCATCCTTGAAGGCTTCCATTGCGTGCGCTGCGAAAACGGTTCAAGATACCAAAAATATATGTATGAAAGAATTATTCCTCTTGAAATGATCTAAAAAAATGTCCAGGACAGTATATGCTTATCTTTTAAGATTAATTCACTACAACCGTTTTTATGGTAAACAAATTTGGTCGAAAATAATGCATTATTTGTTAAGAGTTGTATCAACGTAATAATATTAATCTTTATCCAAATAAATGTGTTGTTGATTAAGAGTATTTAATTGTGAACAAAATTGTCTTTGACATCACTTAATTTCAATGAACATCTTAGAAGATATTACAATAACTTATATAGCAAAACACCGTTTGCCGGGTCAGCTAGTTATTTATAAGAGCTTTTACCATTTTGGCATATTAGCCCCATTGTGGCCAATACGGTGAAATACACCTCAGTTCTGAGAGAGTCGCTGATGAGTCAGTGCCACCATGTCCACTAACAATTTCATGGCATTCTCTGTCGGATCACATAGGACGCCGTGAAAGATACCTTTATCAAATAAGCTGACTCTACATTGGCTCATCAGTGACTCTCTCGTACTTTTATTCCAGTCACACTCCATCAGCAAGTGATGCAAATCCTCCCGATTCTAGAGGGTATGGCCCTTAATGTATGTCTGCTCATTCCAAAAGCAACGTAGCGTGAAAATATAATATTATAGTAAACTTTAAAATATGAAATGAATATGTTGAACAGTAATTAAGAAAACATGACTATTGTGGTGTTTGTGAAGTAATTAGGAAATCTTTTATCGCCTATTAAATGAACTTGTAAATGTTTCGATTATAAAATACCAAATTAACCTGTATGTATATTACCGTCTATTAAATTCTAACGACGAGGTGCGACATTAAACAGGAACATTGGTATTTATTGTTTATTTTTTACCTCATTGAAGACAATTTTATTTTCTCTAACCGACGACATTGATTCTTAATTAACTCGATCTGGTGGATCGTTGTGAAATCCGTATGAAAATTTTAAACACTAACCGCGAAAAAAGAAAAAGAGCGAAAGACCTCTGTCATCACGGATTTAGAGTATAAAACATTAAATTATCAATCAACTCGGATAAACGTTAAACAATACGCGGGCGTAATGAAATTAATTTTATGTTGTATTATAATTTTACTTATTACGGTAAAATTGCACTAAGCAAAAACGGAAATTCAAGCAAAACACAAAATTGTTTAGATAAAAATGTATATTCAAATATTTTTCAATATAAAAATGTATATCGTTTTTATAAAAAATAAGCGGCAACGGTACTTCACCACAAAGTTGACAAATCCACGTACTTCATAATATCGGAGCTCATAGTGCGGTCTTATCATTAAATAAAAGAAAAAAAAAACGTGAAATCGCTGGTAATTTAGCAGTGATAAATGAAAATCACTCGGACCGAGGCCAAGAAAATAAATAGATAGCACTATGATACAACTACGCGTGCGATAGAGATAAAGTAAATAGCAGGCACGCATCCTGTTATAATATATCCCATGCCTGTTATAAAAATAGACAAACTATTTTTTATGCCCTTTAGAAAATATGCTCAAAAACTTTGTGAGCAAAGAATTACATCTGCCTCCAATAACTGACACTGGAAATGATAACTTCATCGGCACTCATCTCTACACCCTCTATATCTTGGCCAATTATTGGAGTCGAACAAGGTTATGCCCGCAAAACTATTATAAAAATTAAAAAGATATCCCTGTTTGCTGGCTTTATGAAAGATCGTTTAAAATTATTTACGCTGCCGAAGTGTCTCGTCTCACGAGAATGCGATTCAACCTCGGATAAGAATTGACCTTTAGGGCCAAGGGACTGGTCGAACCGCATGCTTCTCACTACACGGTGTATGAGGAAATTTATAACGTTACTTCTCCAAAGACTAAGCGTCCTAAAATTTAATATCATAACGCCTGAAAATTCTTTTAAAATAACAATTGAATTTGAAAGGTAATCATCCATTTTTTAATAACATTTCGTATAATATTTGCCTGTTTTTATTTATTTGTTTAATAGATAATCATTAATTTTATTTACTATTTCATGAAACTCTTCTGAAGTCTTCTATATTCTGATAAATATTTTGATACAAGTACCTACCTAAATAATATTCATAAGTTTGTAGCAATCATTAATTAGCTAGAATAATTTATATTTAATTAAAATTTGCGAAAGAAGGTAATAAAAAGGTAAATGTACCATCAAATAAGAATTCAGAAACGTTTTACTAATTCTACGTAGATACATGTTGGGTTATAAATATTTAAGATTACTATTAGAGCATTCAACAGCGTAGGATTGTAATAATTGTAGTTTAGCTGCACAAGGATTTCAAGATAAAACAAGATTGCCGCTAACTTTTAGATTGGTTACAATTAGGGTTGCCATAAGGTCCTGATTACAAATTAGATGTCAAGCGTAATAAAGCGGGAAAATAGTTATTTCCATATGTAAAATCGAGACAGGTTTAAAATATGGTATTAGTATAACCATAAACTATGTGTAGCTACTATACGGTGTGTTGTAATTTATTTGTTTTCAGTCTCTGATCTTAAAATTTTTCGTTGCGAGGCAAAAATACTGTTTGTTGCATTCCAACCCCAGCCTAACCTTTGTTTCTCAATCTTATAGTTTAATTGACAAAAAAATGTTTACAGTGCAATTTTTTGAGATTTTGTGTTCAAAAACTTTGGGTAATCGAAATATCATTTATCGCATAAGAAACGAAATATTCACGAAAAACGATCTTTGACCTTGCATAACTTTTGACATGGGTTGTAACTATATCTTATGAGACTTTTGAGTTAACTTTTAAAAACGTCAAAACGAAAGGTTTGTACTTTTAAGCCAATTTTTATGGAGAGTTGGTCCACTTTTTTAGATATATTATTCGATAGATATGTAGGGTGATATGTTTGTCGGCTTCCCCGTAATTTGACGTCCGAGGCTTTATCCTCCGCTTGCCCCCGTCCTAAATCCAGGCTTGTTTATTTTAATAGTATTTTTAAAAGAAAGAAAGCCGTAAAATTCTTGTTTTACATAAATACTAACGTAAATTATTCATATAAGATATTACAATAAAGTTTCTTTATATGTTAGATACTAATAAGTGCCTCAACTGTTGGAATGTAATCGAGACAAATCAGGGCATATTGTATAATTTAATACCTTTGAGTTATACAAATCTTATGGAATGCATAGGCGATTAAAATCGAGGTCTTTGTATTTTATGGGTTATTTGTTAGAAATCGGCCTTCATAAAGTTTGATATTAATAGCCGTTCGTTTCTTTTTAATTAAATAAAGACAATTCAGGTAAAAAAATTTTTTTTTTGCAACACTATTCATAATGCTCTTTATCACGGAATTATACTATCTAAACGCGAAATGACGTCAACGAAATCCTTCCGTGTTTGAAAATGTGAATTTTTAATTTTTTATGAGAATGTCTGTGGTGAAATCGGTGTTTTATATACATATTATTATAGCGATAGATAAATACTTTTATATGTACAATAATATATTAAATTCCTCACGAATTGTAACTCAAAGTGCATATAAAATTATTTTTATATCATCGTAAAAATAATTGGTTTGTTACACGATAATTGCGATAGTACGTTTAGTATAAATATAATCAACTTTAAAGTATTGTGCCGGTGCTTTTGAACCAAATTCGCTTTGTTTTTGAAAGCGCAGCAAAAATGATAAAATATTAACAACAAAAGTGTTCGTTTTTGCATAATAGTAATTTAAATCGAAATAAAAAAAAAACTATGAATTTCTGTCATTGATTTCTTTTATAAAAGGCAAAGATATTTTAAACATACAGCAATAGCTCAGCGGAACAGTTATTTGATTTAACAACATGTATTTGGTCCTTGGCATTTAATTTTGTTAATTATACAATAATTTAAACATAATACCTTTCAAGCAAAAAAAATATATACCGTCTTTAAAACAATGTATGTTACAATCAAAGCTACGATATAATAATGATAAGATATATATTTTACTTGAAATGAATATTGTATAATCAGCTTGGAAAGCGAACTGCTGACGGTGACATCGGACTAATCTCATTGTTTATGGATAAAATATGCATACGTAATAAGGTCGTTGAGCCTTATTTGCAGATATGTGTGTATGGTTTATTACAATTTTCTTCGAAATAGTTAACGTACCGCCTACGAATTCAACATACTAGCTACGATTTTCTTAAAAAGGTTTTACAATTTCAGTATTTTTATGTCCATTGACTAAATGTCATATTTATAACATACACATATTAAATGAAATTACGTAAATTTAAAATAAGGATACGCATATTTTTGTATTTCAAAACTTTGAAGTTTCTATGGAGGAATAGTTAAGATTTCTTTACCATGTCTTTGTTTTAGCGTAGGCTAGAGCAAAGTCGTTTATTTATTTATGTATAGACATAAATAAACGATACTTTTTTTTAAGCGCTTATTAATTTAAAATACCACTGAGATTTTATCCCCGTTGTAGATACAACGTACATTCCACACACAATCACCTAGACTCAAAAGAACAGTAAGTAGCTCTCATAAACACTCCCCGTATAAGAATTAAACTCGCGAACAATAGCGCAAAAGCCAATCGCTTATCCACAGCGTTATGTTAATATAATCCTTAATGTAAAAATGACAAAATATAAATAAGATATTATTAATTTGTATAAATTAACACTCTAAAATAAATTATACGCACACTGTAAAATGGTTATTGCATTTATTAAATAGAAAGAGATCAGTTCGACTATTTAAAACTACACTAAATGTAAAAGTGAATAAAATAACTATCTTATTAGTTTCTTGTTTGCACATCTTTTTGTTTTTTATACAAAATTGGTGTTTATTACCAAATTGGCCTAACAGCTTCCAAAGATGTTTCAAAATGTTAATTGCCTCCATTTAAACTTATTATCTCAAACTTGATTTCTCAGGCGAATTTGTTTACATCGAAATATATGCAAGAATTTAAAATTTTACACAGTCGACTTTTGTTTTGCCTTTGTTTTATTTTAATTAATTTAATAAGAATTTTTGGTCTTATTTGTATATTAAAAATTGCGATTTAAGTGTTTTAAACAAAGTATAAAACTAAAGGGTAAAGCACCCTTAGACAATGTATATTCGCTTCGAAACGAATCGTATTCGAGTTACGTAATTTTTCTAATGATAAGGAAGTTCGTTTGGCAGACAAAATAACATAGCCTAGTTAACTAAGATTTTTTTTAAATATATGTGAGAGAACTTAATTTTCCTACCAAATTCAATGCGGGAGCTGCTTTATGGTACGCACAAATATTTAAATGACAATTTTAGAATATATATTCATATATTTTAGAATAGTTGAGAAGAGATATTACGAGACAAATAAAAATACCTTTTTTCAGTGCTTATTATCATAGATTGGCAAAACGTAATCAGATTAATAAAAACCTACATTTTGCATTATTCTTCACTAAAATGACTACATTTTGTCCACCTCTGCTTGTTATACGTTATGTAGTAAGTAAAACTTTAAATTGTTATTCAGAAATCGGATCCATGAAAGTAAGAGTGCTTCCAACTAAGATGCGGGTGATTTCTTTAAAGTTCCAGCTAATGTTACTAATTATACTTTCACCAGACTTCACTCCGGCGTTACATTTACTTGTAAGTGTAAAGTAAATAATACGCTCCTATAACACCAAGATAATGACAATCATGATGCCCGTAAAAAATCTAAATTAAGGTCTCTCATATTTTGCATGTAAGGAAAAGAAAGAAAAATATATTGAAATTATAGACAAGTTGGTAACTCAATTCACTTTTGTCCATTGCTACTACATACATGCTTTTCTTAATCAGCGCTTTTGATGTCTATTTTGAACTAATCTTTGCCAGAGTAACTTACATTTCGTTTTCAGATTCTCAATTGTCACTGAAGCAACCCGCTGGTTATTGTAAGGTGTATTTTACAAACAGTGCCATTAGTTTCCGTTTCTGTCTATAGTGTGATCAAAGCTAAAACATGATATCCTAGAATTATTATAGAATATGGTCTGGTTACATTTTTAAATATTTATAAGAATGAATTGAGAGTATGTTTATTATTTTTTTGATTGTAAAGCATAACGGAATAACGTCGTCTGGATGACGGGCATTCATAAGGGTGGCACTCGTACAGTAAAGACGTACGCCTGGCCATGGTTATTCTGTAAGGATATTATTAAAATATAAGGAAGGATTATTCACAAGGAATATGAGTCTGGTTAATATTATAGCTAATGTAAGGAAATGGGAATAAATGATATACGAGAAGAGTTGTTTTTGTTAAACTTCTGAACATCGATATTAGTTCAGTACGTGGGATCGAAAAGGATACATAAAACTTCCTTTCACGCCTACTAAGTGTAAGTAACCGAATTTTCTTATTCTCTGCCGGTGTTTTTTTTTTTTCTTTTTATTAAATTGTGCATTTGTGATTCTAATCAGAATCTTATTAATATGAAATTAAATTAAATATAAGTGGGTTGAAACAGGTCTATCTACTTACATTTTTGAATCGTAATATCCAATTTAATTTCAATGACGATAGTGTCTTTGAGTGTTGTATTGTATAGAAGAATATTAAGTCCCATATAAGTACCATGATCTTTATGCAAGTTGGTAATTAGATAACATAATTTTTCATGACACTCCCTATAGATATATATAGATGTACGAGTATAGATATATTATTATTATCTACCTGTTGTATTTATATTACATTTTTTTTTTATTTTTTTTCACACTCTTCAGTTTTGTACACTACTTTATAAATATTCTATGTATTTATTGTAATACCTATTTATTATATCGATCGGTTCTGATATTGTTATTGGCGCGTAGCAGCGTCGCCCAGCACACGCTGAGCCGAGCGCTTTTGAGATTGCTGACGGCGCACAGGACGCATGACGTGATAATTTGTATTGTTCTTTCATTGTTTTGTATAAATGCGTATGTTGAGTAACGTGTTTGTTTATTTAATTTTTTTTCTCGTAAACATTTAGTTTCTTTCGTTGTAATCTTAATACGACGCTTGAATACACCGACACTAAAATGAAATTAAAACAGTGTAATTTAAATAAAGATATCTCTATCACCGAGCCGATTATCTGTAGGGTAGGCAGAGAACAAAGATAAAATTATAACGCAAATAAAATTGCGCTATATTAAATTTATTTTAATTTGATCTTACATTCCGAATACGTAATATTCTTGTTTTTTTTTAATTTGCAATTTTTCTTTTTAAATTCCTTAAAAAAATATAGTATGATAAAAAGAGAGATGAATAATAATAACATAATAATGATGTTGACAACGCTTACATCTTTTCTTCTTATCAGATTCCTTAACTGGTTCCTTAAAAGTTTCAGAGACATGGATCGATATGTGACCCGAAGTCAAGGGTCAAATGATGATACATCTCAATAAAAAGAGACTGATAATGACGATGATAAACGAGGCCAAGGGCCAACTGGTCACGTCGCTCGAGGTCAAGGGCTTGTGATTGATGAAACCCGGGACCAAAGGACTGACAATGACGATGATAACCGAGGCCAAGGGCCAACCGATCGCATTGCTCCAGGTTAAGGGCTTGTGATTGGTGAAGCTCGAGGTCAAGTGACTGATAATAAGGATGATAACCGAGGCCGAGGGCCAACCAATCGCATTGCTCGAGGTTAAGGGATTGTGATTGGTGAAGCTCGAGGTTAAGTGACTGATAATGAGGATGATAACCGAGGCCAAGGGCCAACCGATCGCATTGCTCGAGGTAAAGGGCTTGTGATTGGTGAAGCCCGAGGTCAAAGACACAATGACAATGATGACTGAGGTCAAGGGTAAAAGAAAAAATCACGTTGCTCGAGGTCAAGGGCTTGTGATTAGTGGAGCTCGAGGTAAAGGACATAAAGATAATGATACGCGAGGTCAAAAGATAATCGACTATATTGCTCGAGGGCAACGGCTTATGATTGACGATATTCAAGAACAAGGATCCAATGGTGATACTCAATATCGAAGGCGCATGGCTCGAAGGTCTGTGTAAGTTAAGAAAATCAAAAGAAGTGAGTTACGATTGAAAAGGCGAACGCGTAGAGGTGGAACAATTTCATCGTCGGTAGAAGACGGCGGTGAAAGACGTAGGTCTCGAAGACGTAGTTATCGTAGCACGTCGGAGTCATCAGGTGAGTATGTCAAGGCCCGATCAAGTTCCAAGCGATTTAAATCTACAGATAATGTTAGTGCTATCTTTAGATAGAGTTTTATCAATTATCAAAGTCGTGAAAAGTTCGGACAAGCCAAAACTATCTTTTAATGTAAACGTGATTCCTGATTTTTATCCCATGTCTTAGGAACAATCCATGTTGACGTGGATAACCAAAGTGGAAGAATGCGACAAAATTTATGGTTGGGATGAGAAAGAGTTAATTCACTATCTTCTTCTTAAACTAGTTGGTGTTGCGAAGACATGGTATCTCCCGACTCTACTACACTCTTGGCCAAAACGAAAAAAAAAGGTTTTAGGATCGTTTCGGTCTCGTAAAGATTATGCTGAACTTCTTACGGAGATGTAAAATAAGAGGGATCGGTGTGGAGATTTATTACAGCAGTATTACTACGCAAAAATTAATTTACTTAATCGCTGCAAGATATCCGGTAGACAAGCGGTAGACTGTTTAATGGGGTAGCTTATCGTGCAGTTAGAGTAGGTGCGCAAGCGGCTCAGTTTTCTGAACCTGAACAAATTTTAAAATATTTTCGATCCGTCAAAGTAAGACCAACAAAAGATAGTAACGATAATTTCAAACAGGGGAGGATAGTAAAAAAAAAAAATCGCTTCTTTGAACCGTTACAAACCAAATAGTTCAAAATATGAAGGCAACTCCAATATACGATGTTTTAACTGTAATCAAGTAGGGTTTCCAAGTTTTAAATGCGAAAAACCTTTAATAAAATGTACACATTGTGACAAGGTAGGTCATCAAGCGGCTTACTGTTACAAAAACAAAGCAAAGGATGGTTCTAAGCCAAATAATAATATTAATTCCTCTGAGAGAGTGGAGAGTTTCTGAACTTAGTGCTGTTAATAAGGCAAATGATAAATATGTAATTGACATAAACATTAATGGGATAACGTTTAATTGTCATGATGATCTAGGAAGCCAGGTCTTACTAATTCGAGTGAGTGACGTCCAGGTTTTGAATTTCATGTTGGAAACTGATGCAGAATTACCATTGCTTAGAGGTATAGAGGCTTAGAGGCTTGTAACCTTATTCGACCTTTAGGCCTAATTGTCGCAACTATGTAAGTACGAAATACTAAAGAAACGAGAGACATTTATATTGTGGAATATTATGTAATTAATTACCAGTTTTATTAGGACATACGTTCACAGAAAAATCGAATATGATTATTACAAAAACTCCAAGAAAAAAGTTATAGTTCAAAATATCGATGCTAAAAATAAGGATTAACCTTACTTCAAGTAAAACCATTGGAATCCTCGTCAATAACTTACGTGCTATACCAGTTACTTGCGATTCCGTAATCAGTAAAAGGGTCTGTGTTCATGGATCCTTCAGAGGACTGCAAGGACGTGAATACTTTTTTTTTATTGCCCGGAGAGTATAGTGTGTGTTAACTACTAGCAGTATGATACACAAGATTGACTCCACAGCTAATGGTACCCCTTAAATATTGTCATTATAAATGACATACAGGTATGTACTTACTAGCATAAGCATTATTATTGACTATGATCTTAAATAAAAGTAATTATCTGAATACGTCCGGATGACACTTCCGGTTTGGCCTCTTGGCTTGGCTTCCGGGTTATTGACCACCAAAGTAAAAGCGTAAAGTAGTGACAAATATCACTACAAGCCAATGTTAATAATTATTATTTAATATCATATATTTTATGCGGTAATCGTTTAACAATAACTTTCATGAAATATGATGTCAGACAATTAATAAGGACTTTTGGGGTGAACTAAAGATGGCGGCAGTGTATGTTATGCGTAGCGACGGCGTGAGATACGTAAAGTGTAAAAGTTGGTTTTGTGTTTAAAATACTCGGTTTATATGTGATAAAAAAAACCGTTGTGCCCTTCTTATTCATAATTTTTCCGATAATGAAATAAGCATTAACTAACATGACTAGGGTTGTACCGGCGCGTGCCATACTGAACGTGTGTGAAATTAACATAAATACGACCGAAATAGACGAAAAGGTTATTAGCGATCCCAGTTTGATGACCGAACAACGCCTAGCTCTCCGAAGTCTATTAACAAAATATAAAGACTGTTTTCCAGTAGTCTTATGGATTAAGGATTCACCAATGCTACCGAAACGCATATAGAGTTAGACGATTCACAACCCGTAGTTTCTAGGCCTTATCGTATGTCATATTCGGAAATATGCTTCGTACGAAACATGGTTTAGGAAATGCTGGATAGTAATATTGTTCGAGACTCGTGTTCACCACACGCCAGCCCAGTTTTGGTGCAAAAGAAAACCGGAGACAAAAGGTTATACGTAGATTACCGCGCACTAAAACGGAAAACTAAGAAAGACTATTATCCGTTACCAAGAATTTCAGATCAATTAGACCTCCTTGCGGGTAACAACATGTTCATTTCACTGGACTTAGCCTCCGGATATTATCAGATTCCAATTAACGAACAGTCGCGTAGTAAAACTGCTTTTGTCACGCTGCATGTTCAGAGTTTGAGTATAACCGAATGCCGTTTGGCCGAAGGATTATGAACAATAATTTTGTCGGAGGCAAAAATTAAGTATGCTTTCGTCTATATGGATTATTACTGATACCGTGTAAAAAAAAATTGATGAAGGCTTAAATAGATTAACTGAAGTACTTAACTTGTTATGAAGGGGTGAGCTGACTTTGAAATTAAGTAAATGTAATTTTTTTTTTTCGATAAAATCGATTTCTTGGCTTTGCAGTAAGTCCAAATGGTAATGGTAAAACGACCGGGATCGAGGAAAACCGATGTGGTCTCAAAATTTCCTAAACCTAAAAGTCAACACAAATTACGTCAATTTTTGAGACTTTCCGAATTCTTTAGAAGATTTATAAAAGAGTATTCGTTAATAGCAGCGTCTTTGACTGATTTGCTGAAAAAGGATAATGGCTGGGCCTGTAATAAATTGCAGGAAGATGCTTTTACACTTATTAAATGTATATAATGTAAGCGACCACTTCTAGCATTATATAACCCCATAGCAGAAACACAGCTCCACACGGATGCGAGCAAGAACGGTATAGCTAGTACCTTGTTTCAACGTAATAATAGTGTTTTTTTCCAACTTGTATCGTATTTCAGTAGGAATCTAGTGAGGATCAAAAATACCACTCCTTTGAGCTAGTGACACTAGCCGTCAGCGCGTCCTTAAATAGGTTTCGTGTTTATCTAATAGGAATCCCATTTGTAATACTGACCGTTTGTGATGCCCTTGCACTACTATGAACAAAAGTGATTTAGTTCAAAGAATTGCTCGGTGGTAGATCCAGTTACAAGAATACAATTGTACAATTAAATATAGACCAGGCGCCAAGATGACCCATATGGACACACTGAGTTAAAATCCAATTGATCCGCAAACATAAGAGTCACATGTTCTTGATGTGTTATCACTAGATTTTGAACAAATTGGATCGCCACCGTGCAGACAACAGATGAAGAAATAGTTAGAATAAAGAACATCTAAAGCCATAGAGAAACCGAGTATATAGCTGATATTCACAAAAAATTTAAACTTAAATACGGACGGGTTTATCGTATAGTATGCAATTAGTTAAGATGTGCGGTACCTAAAGGTGCGCGTTGGCAAATATTAAAACGGAACCATGATGACGTTGTCACTACGGATACAAAAAAAAGGAAAATCTTGGAACGAATTAAAAAGCACTATTGGTTTAGTCGTATGAGACGATCTGTTAAAAAAAAAACGTTTTAGCTTGTCTAGTGCTTATCACACAACCCTAGGCGGTAAACGTGGGGACTATTTACACCCTATTGAGAAAATCAGTATATCCTATCATAAGATTCATGCAGATTACTTGGGTCCTTTTATAAAAAGCAAATCGGGTAATTGTTATCTTTTAGTTATTATTGAAAGTTTCAATAAATTTGGTATTATCACACCTGTTAAAAATCGATAACACACTAAAAGTGAAAAAAAAAACATATTAGCTTTTCTGGAGTCCCGACTCGGTTACTAACCGATAGAGGACCCGGTTTCACTAGTAAAACTTTTAAAGACTTCATTATGGAATTCGGGATTAAGCATGTATTAAATGCAGTCGCAACGCCAAGGGCTAATGGCCAAGTAGAAAGGTTTAACCAAACAATTACAGAAGCATTAGCCACGTCAAACCATGTTAAAAATGAGAAAATGTGGGATGAGAAAATACGCGATATTCAGGTAGGCTTAAACACGGCAGTGCATAAAACCACACAGAAATCACCATCACAGCTTTTATTTGGATTCAATGTTAATCATAGCAGTCGAGGGATATCAAATTCGGTAATTAATGATACTCTGCACCCCATATCATCTGATGATTTAGACGTAGTTAGGGACAAAGCTGCACAACGAATTAAAGTATAACAGCAAAAGAATGCTGAATGGTTTAACAAACATAGGAAAACGGGAAAGAAGTATAAAGTAGGGGATTTCGTTAGAATTGAAAGATAAGTTCAATGACGGTGAATGTCAATCGCAAAAATTAGTAGTAAATTTCCAAGGACCCTATTGCATTGTGAAGGTGCTTGACCACGACCGATTAGAGTTGAGGATACTCCTCTATCATGCAAAAATGGTCGGCGGTATGAGTGGACAGTGTCTCTAGATAAAATACAGCCTTGGATGAGCTTTGACCGGGACTTTTAGGGATTCGGAAATTGACAGAGATCCTGATGACTCCAAGAATAGCTGTATTAGTGATAATGATGATCATAAATGATGTAAAAATGTTGAAATTAAGTAGATGTAAGTTGAGTAAATGTAAAGTAATCAAAACTTTATAGAATGCTTATTAATGTAAATTAAATATTTTTTGTTTATATTTCTTTGTAAATTATTAACCGTTAGACTGAAGAAGTAAATGATAAATAATATAAAATTGACAATGGCAGTTCCTTTTTCAATGGCATTTGTTTCTTTATACTGCCGTGATTTTGTAACTAATGTAATTAATTTTAAGCATTTATTATTATACCTATCTTTACGTCGTATTGTTATCTTGTTTCAAAATATAGGACTATGTATTTATTTGTAAGAAAATTTAATTTTTGAAACGACCGCGAAGGGACTCGCGGTAAACAGGATGGCCGAGCTGTAAGGTGTATTTTACAAACAGTGCCATTAGTTTCCGTTTCTGTCTATAGTGTGATCAAAGCTAAAACATGATATCCTAGAATTATTATAGAATATGGTCTGGTTACATTTTTAAATATTTATAAGAATGAATTGAGAGTATGTTTATTATTTTTTTGATTGTAAAGCATAACGGAATAACGTCGTCTGGATGACGGGCATTCATAAGGGTGGCACTCGTACAGTAAAGACGTACGCCTGGCCATGGTTATTCTGTAAGGATATTATTAAAATATAAGGAAGGATTATTCACAAGGAATATGAGTCTGGTTAATATTATAGCTAATGTAAGGAAATGGGAATAAATGATATACGAGAAGAGTTGTTTTTGTTAAACTTCTGAACATCGATATTATTATATACATACATACATCAATATTTGTACGTATATTATGAATACTAAAATAATTTTAAAATAAACTGACTGGTCCTAGGTCTTAAATGTTGCTAGCGCAAACCGAATCAACAATATATACGTCCACTACATCCAACACATAAGTTGACCTTATGATAGTAAAATTAAATATAAAAACTTGTACATAAGTGGAAACGATAAAAATAATGTGTTATTTTAACCTCTAATGATAATTTGTACGTTTATTTGTTATGAATCTATGAGGTCAGGTAATTCATCTAACTTTTAAACAAGATAAACTATTTGCGAAAGGTTAATGAAGTGCTATTAGTGATGGCAATAAAACGTGTCTTGATATAACTTTGAATAATTGCTGGAATAGTGTGTTTAAGTGGTGAATGACATCGTTTTCATAAAGAAATCATTACATTATATCTCTTTCTTAGTTAGCAGAGATACACTATCGGTGTATCTAATCTGCGCTTGTATGAAAACTAAGGTTGAAATTTATAAATGCAACTTTAAGTTTGCTTAGAATTTACTAAAATATTACAATTTATATTACTCAATGAATGTCAAAGAATTTGGTAAATCAACGATTTTGTAAACATGGACTTGGCCCGGTGAAGACAATGGCTATACTCAAACTCCTATTATATGTTCAGTTTTTTGGTCAAATTTTTTTGAGAACTTTGCTAAGCAAAGTCGAAATAGCGTCTATAAATCTCAGCCTTAGAACATACGTGACCACTAGTGCTGCTGATTGCCATTCTCAGGGACTACATAATACATATGTTTTAATTTTTTACACAGATGTATATAATGTCAAAAGTTCGAAGACAACGCGCTAGTATCTGGTCCTCCAAAAATCCGTATTTCGCTCTTTATAAATTGTAATTACCAGACAGCTCACCGTTTTTATTGTAATGCAATAAAAATGCATTCAATATACATTAAATGTAGCATTATGTGAATTGTTTAATTTTATTTATTTCATGTGTAAAATAATATTAACTGGGCTCATATTCTTAAACCGCTATTAAGACAGCAGTATTATTGAATTTC
This sequence comes from Automeris io, assembly GCA_036320925.1. Classification (NCBI taxonomy): domain Eukaryota; kingdom Metazoa; phylum Arthropoda; class Insecta; order Lepidoptera; family Saturniidae; genus Automeris; species Automeris io. The sequence continues at coordinate 4,393,389 of JAUDJH010000033.1, forward strand.
ATTGATTTTAAACGTGATATAATTTTGTTATTTTTGTCAGAACTAGCAAATCATAAAGTACACGAAATCCACGTAGATATCTGCCATCGCATTTCCACTTACCAGCCATAATAACACGCCAATTATATTGGATTGATATATAGATTTGATTATTAGTGCTTCTCGTATTATAATAACAAAATTTCAGCTTGCCACATCAAAATCACAGTAACTCCATTGTTTCTTCTTCAAAACGTATTTAATAAAAGTAATTATTAGTTTCGTTAACAAAGCTTATCTGAAAATCGGTAACTTGTTACCTCACTTTGTATGGGCATTGTTTTCTGCGTACATATTATAAAAAATATTTTAAATTGAATAAGGAGCTTCAATGTTTCGTAACAAAAACAAACAATGTCGGCGTATATTTAAAATATCTTTTATACTTACATTTTATTTTTATAAGATTCAACCTATAATCAATGATAAGGACGCTTGACTTTTTAGCCAATTGCGCTATGTAGGTATTAGGTATATGATTTGGAATGGCGTGCATTTCATTAAAGCATACCATACAAACATTACCTTGTTTTACTTGGACATTTAATAAATATATTGACCTAAAATCTGTATATTACCTGAATAGGGGTTTTAGAACCCAAATTAGACTAAATTTTAAAACAATATACATTTTAATTGTGCGAGTATAACGAGACAGTGCCTTTTATGCTTCTATGGGATGCACGCTACTGATGACTTGTAGGATCGGATCAGAATCTTTAAAATTCTTTAAACGTTAGTGAAGCCTAAATTGTATCATACCAGAGAATTGATATAATACAAGTATGATGTACATTAAGCATTCGGTTATGTACTGTTTCAAATCGACAGATCAAAGTTGATTGAGAGAAAACATGAGTTACACGAGAGACATGAAATCGCGTAATATAAGGGACAACATGTGTTATACAAGGGACAAGAAATTGCGTAATATGGGGGACAAAATAAGATATATAAGGGACAAGAAATAGCGTAATATGGGGGACAGCATGTGTTATACGAAGGACAAGAAATCGCGTAATATGGGGGACAGAATGAGTTATACGAGGGACAAGAAATCGCGTAATATGGGGAAGAACATGTGTTATACGAGGGACAAGAAACTGCGTAATATGGGGGACAACAGTAGCGGTCATTCCATAGATGCATTAAAGCATTGCTTGCCGTTACAATAAATAAGTCTGGAATAAATTGCTTAAAGTGAAACAAAACAGGAAAACATTTATTTTCATATCTATTCTATTCTTACGCCGTGTATCTTTCCCATGAGCTCAATAGAATATTTATTATAATAATATAATATTAAAATAATTATGTGAATTCTGCCTACCCTGTCCAAATACCTTACGCACGCCACTGGGGGACAAAATGAGTTACACGAGGGACATAAATTGCTTAGTATGAAAACACGTTATAAGAATACCGCGTTATAGGGGGGATTACTATACATACATAGCAATCTTGAAACGTGATATCTAAATATTTTCTCTGGCTTCTGTAGTTTGAGTAAGTTTTAGCTATATAAGTTCATATTGTTTTTTTAACAATAGGAAAGTAGTTAACAGTATTGCTTTGTTTTTACCATATTAGCCATTACCAGTACATGTTGCATCTTCCCTTCATCGTAATATATCAAGATACGTTTATAAAAATCTTATCTTTGGAAAAATCTTCAGTGTGCTCTAAAATAAGGTAATGAGTCATTTGTGACTTGCAATACCTACGGTATTATTCAAGTATAAGCAGCCATCTTATTGTGCAAAATGCTTATTATAATTTACAAAAGGTTAAATTCAAATACTTTGACTTAAGTATGTATTACAATCCTTGGCCGTACGGAGAATTTTTACCGCAAATTCTGTACCTCTCATTTGGAGTCGTACGCACTGGCGAATAAAGTCCACGTGAAATTTATATTTTCTGCAAAAATATCGCGGTTAATATAATTAATTTTCTTTGACACTAGAACTTCACCAATCGAAATGACTGATATTCATGTTTTACTGAAAAAAGTTTGTTGACAAATTTTTTTGGCTCTCAAATATAACATGATATATATATATATAGGTAGTTATAAAAAAAGTTAACTTATAGAAACCTTCTATAACTCAACAACAATGTAAACCTATTTAGAAATAGATGTAAGCAAAGTGCTGGTAGTTTTATTGATACAATAGTTTAATATATTTTTTAAAGCTTTTACTATATAAATCGACATTTTTTGGTGATATATAATATATACTTTCGGAACCAGTTAAAAACGCTGCTTCCGGAAATATTTATTACTATATAACCAAAAAATGTCGCTTAAACCAAATAGCCTGTTACCCCTCGATATATATCAAATTAATTGGAAGTAACAGTCGGCTAAATAAATATGCCGAAAAACCTACGATCGCCTTAGCAGAGTACCGCGTCTTTGAGTAGAGACCGCGAATCAGCAAAGAAAGCGTGAGTAGCCCTGCAGCAAGGGTTACGCCAATAAAGATTAGGTAAGAAAAGTCGAAGACTGGGATCAATACCGATAATTACAAAAGGCCTGTGTACAGTTGCCGATTAAAGCGACCTGATGATAATAAATGAGTTCTTCTTCCATATGCTGTCAGATTAAAATTCAATGAAACCATAGATTTAAAATGGTCCAGTACAGACTTTTGCATAGTAGATTTATTTCATTGCAGTCTTGCGTGACTAAACTATATCCAGTAATTTACCGTTTTATACTCTTCATGGTCATAGATAGAGTGGTTTAATTAGCTAATTTCGAAATTTCACAGTTTTATGACCAGTGGGTTGGTGAAACAATTTCACTTTGGCCGAAAACATTGAAAGAAAGAAAGAAAGAAAGAAAACGTTTTATTAGCAGCACCCAGACAGTAGTGACAATATGATACAATAGATTACATGAAACTAAACATAAAAAACATAAAAATAAATAAAAAATCACAAACAATACATAACTAAAGTCTAGGCCGCCGCCAATAAGGACCCTGTCTCAGCTTGTGCTACAGAGCACTAGACTCTGCAGCGCTGGTATTCTGACAGGACCTTGCGGACGACACAGCCACTTCACCGGTACAGCTCTACATATACATATATATAAGTTATTAGGATCTATTTACACAACAAAAGCAAAGAAAAGAAAACCATCAACAAAAAAAAAAAAAAAAAAAACACAAATAAGCACAAGAACCGAATACAATTTGACATTACAGATTTAAAAAGATTTATCAGGTTCTGTGCTGTGGTTTTGTGATGCTCGCTAATCACAATAGATATGTATGTAGCAGTGACGTTTATTTGGACCAGGTAGGCAGATTCGCATTATTAATGTAAATATTAGATAGTGATAATCAATATAATATTACTTTCATTGGGAAGATAGATGCCGTGAAAATAGAATAGATATGAATATAAAGGATTCCTTTTTTTGTTTAAATTAAAGCAATTTATTCCAGACTTATTTATCGTAAGGGCATACAATGCTTTCATGCATCTATGGAATGAACGCTACTAGTATGTAGGTAGCATGTATACAATAGCAGCGACCTGTATCATTGACTTAAAATTGGTTCAAATTTGTGTTTTAAGACTGGTTGCACGCAACTGTACTTAGAGTTTGTACCCTTTATTTTGAGTAATCTTGCTTAAAAAACAAAAGAAATAAATAACACAATATTTTTATTTATTTATAATTGAATTTGTGGCGGTAGTGGCCAAGTGGTTAAGGATCCGGTATCCATGCGAGGCAGCCCGAGTAGTTGTAGTTTCTTAACCCTGCACGTACCTACGCATTTTTCTAGGTTAAGTACGTATTTAGGCACCACATGCTCACCGGTGAAGGAAAATATCGTGATGAAATCCACATGGTATCTAATAGTCAGTGACGTGCATACTATACATGGATAGGGTAGGCAGAACTCGCGTTATTAATTTGAATATTATATTATGGTAGCAACTATTATATTGCTTTCATAGGAAAGATAGATGGCGTTAATATAGAATAGATATGAATATAAATGGTTCCTATATTTTTGTTTAACATTAAGCAATTTATTCCATACTTATTTATCATAAGGGTTTGCAATGCTTTTATGCATCTATGAAATGAATGTTGCTGCTAATAGTAACGTCATGTGCAAGTGCCCTGAGAACGGCGATCAGCTGCGCTACTGGTCGCGTTGTACGACATTTAAGCGCAAAGAGGATACGGGCACTGATGTATCTCTGCCCACCCCGAAAAGTATATATCGTGACGAATATTATTATTATAATTAAAAATGTATTAATTTTAAAAACTTAGGCAAAGAGATATGCATCTTTTAATGCGAATAGTATATTCATATGCGATATTCGCCTAATTTGGAGATTTTCAAAAATTCATCGCATGTTCGGCTGTGAACAAATATCATTGTGAGGAAACACATGTCAAAGTTTTTTTTTGAAGCGGACTAACTACTGATTGCCGGGAATGGCATTTACAGCTCAACCGGGCTTAGGGGGCGAGCACAGAAAGTGCTCAGTTAGCTCACATGTCACACAATTTACATGAATTTTATCTGAGAAAACTGTCCAGTTGTGTATTAGTTAAATTAGTCATGACATTATCCAAGCGTGAAATAGGTATAAATAGCTAAGGTGATGATATCGTTATTGTATTAAAACTAAAGATATTTTGTTTTTATTCCACTAATACCTATTACATCTAATTATGGAGAAAGGAATGTAGAGCCAGTATAGATACAGTGACAAAACATCACAAGCCACATCTAAAACAAAAAACAAAGCTTTTACATTCCGCGACAACGATTTCGGTTACATCTCTACGCCGACCGGAATCTGTATCGGCACTCACCGTTGGCGCTAAAATAATCATCTTTATCCAAAATATCATGCTGGAAACCGTAAGCAGGCAGCCATGCATGAGAGCCAGGGGGCTCCGGCCAGTCCGAAATGCGGACGTCCTCCATTCCGGCATGAACACAACACTGCACTCCGCTAATGTTCACGTAAAACGAGCATGCGTGGACTACCTTTTCGTTCGTCCATTAGTCAGTCATTTAGGCCGATAACGGTCGAGGTGTCTGAGAGACAGGTAAATACACTTTTAATTTTATAACAAAACGCGCGCGCGCGACGGGGAGCGGCGGTTGACTGCCTTGCCGGGCGCTGAGGCGCGCGCGCTGCGATCTCACAGATTGCAAAAAAACAAACGCCATCGTCATTCTCAATTCCCAGCTGTATTGTGGTTGCTGCAGACTGCCCCATTGACGGAAACTAACAAAAAATCATCTAAATACGATCACTTTTAATAACTATTCACATTTACGTATACATAAATTATTATCTTTAATTTTTACAATGATCTCAAAGCTGAAAATCCCGGATTTGATTCCTGGTACTAGAAAGCTTCTCTTCAATGAACTGATTCGTAAATCTCGAGTATTACCTGTAGATAGATTGTAATAATGAATGTGTCCATAGATAATATTGTTACAGTTAAATGTAAATTTTTATTAAAAACTTACTACTTACAATGATTAAAATATTGGTGCTGAGTCCAAAAGTGTAGGACATAGGTTTTTTTATAGAATGTAATTAAATAATCCTTAATCTTTATAAATGTTAAAACAAATAAAATTATACAATAATATTTACTTTCCTGATTATACGTAACCTTTATCATTAGAAAACAAATCTCGATAAGTCGTACAAGTCTGCTAGCTTGATCTGTGTACCTACTATTTTCTTTATTTTGGTTCGGTATTATGATTATATCGCATCAAATGGTAAGTGATATAAATTATTGTCTAATACATTAAACAGCACTTTACCACGGGTTAATCTAACCTATTTATACTCAGAATCGAAGACAGAATTTGTTTTATTTTCACAGATCACGATTACTTTTCTGTTACGACACATACAAAGTACAAATTAGGAGAAAGTTGATCGTAGGGGCATATCAAAAGCGACCTGAATACATGATTATGCTATGAACAGATTAAATAATCATGGGAAAGAAAAAAGTGGACTTAATATTATGGATAATTAATTCATCGTTTACTTTAAAATTGAAATTTTTTATTTATTGGTGAATTTTTCATCAGTATAAACATATCATTTTTGTTGAATGACGTTTTCTCGCGATATCTTCCTTCACTAGTGAAAATGAACTGTCTACCTAAGTCTATATCTAATCCTGAAGGCTACTAGAAGTAATCATCTGAATTATATCAGCCCTAGGACGTCTACAGCTAGACACAGACATGACGTCTAATGATTTCCAGAGTGACCTGTCGCAAGTTGCTTGCATCCAATTTTGTCCTGCCATCTGGATTAGGTCGTCCCTATGATGCGATTTTTAGTACGTGCTACATATTTAAGAAATATTACTGTCCCATCAGTCATATTACAGAATAACTACAAGGGTAGTAAAGATACTTAACTACTGGGAAATAAACCTAAGATCGTTTACATTACCAACATACAAACGCAACACAGTTTACTAATAAATCAATTCTTGAGGTTGAGAAATTCATTTAAAATGATAGGGCGTTTGTCTGAACTGGCTCGTGATCCCAGCACACAAATGTACGCAAGATCTTCATAGTGACTCGCTTCTAATTGTCGCATTTTGGGATCAGCTTTGTGTACGTCCAGTAAGTTATATACCTAGAGACCTTCAGTCGTAGTATTATCAGGGCCGGTATGACGACGGAGACTATCAATGGATTTTCCTTCTTTGAGAGTCACTTTTATTTTTGGACTACACTGCATACTCGGGCCGGGATAAGTAATGTACTTATGCCGTTGCACAAAGGCACCCTCGTAGGCGGGATGATGTTATAAAAATAAAAAGTTGCGACAATTTGAGACAGTTATAAAAAAAAACTTACCATTCGGTAGCGGTAACCAGGCACTTCACAAATTACTTACTGTATGTATTTGAATGCGTATGGTGTTTGTGAGGATTTGCAATGCATATAGGGAGTTTGAAAATAATTATTATTGTAGATGCGATTATAACGAAAAAGTATGCGATGCGTTTACATTTTATTATTTTTTTAATGTTCTGGGGTTAAGCCTTTTGGCGTGGCTACTGCACTTACCATCAGTTGTCACTTTGTCGAACCAATGTTAAAAAAAGTTAAAATCTTTAACATGAGAATATAGCGTTATAAGTAACACAAAACCCTTCGGTCACGAAGCCTTACGAAGTTAATGTTAAAATAATTGATTTATAGGATTGCGTGATATAGCAACTTATATGCCATAAAAGAGTATTTCATAAATAGTACTTTGACCTTTTCGTGATGAATAATATTAATGTATCACTTTTATTTCTCTACATTGTTGTAGCCAAACAAAAAACGCTTCACATTTTTCAAAATAAACTGCAACTAATTACTATGTATAATAATAAGAAGCCATTAAACTTTTATAGTAATTTGAAAGCGAAAATTTAGAAAACAAGGAATAAGGTGACCGAGAAGTAAAATATAATTTCATGTTAAATTTTATTAATTTAGATTCCAGTGATATTGTCCCCTATTTTTGTGTTCTTTCCAATAAAAAGCAACCAAGTGACACCGATCTAGGATTGTGTAAAAATGAAATATGTGATACATTTTCCGTACATTATTTTAATGCACAATTTTTATTGTTTTATTTCATTTTTAAATTTCTGATATATATTTTATATCCAAATAAAGTACGGATTTAGGCATCGCTCAGCGGGGAAAGGAAACACCGTGAACACACCCGCATGGCATCTAACAGAAATGTCATGTTTGAATGCCCTGAGAACAGCGATCAGCTGCGCTACTGATCACGTTGCTCACGGCATATAAGCGTAAACTGGATGCAGTTACTAATGTATCTCTGCTCACCCCGTAAGGGGCAGAGCGTGACTATATCTTGTTATTATTTTATATTTCAAAATCATACTAAAAGAGGCAATAATACTGACAATTTTTTTAGATTTTTTACAAAATATGCTGTAAAGGGTACCTGCAACCCTTCTTCCTTACTCTGATACATCAGTTAACCCTCTATATCTCTCCAAAAAATTCCTTTCACATTTATATTCATAATGGCACGAATTAGATAATTATTAAATGATAGCAATAATATAATCGAATGTTTCTATAAATGGCGTAAATTCCATCATATTACACTCCGAAATGGAATCTTCAAATGGACATCAAAATAATTATCAAATTATTTTCACACATTATAAATGCACGTCAGTTTTTATTAGCTTCTCAAAATGTAACAAAAAGTAGATTTATATGCCAATGGTCCTAGAGAAACAAATTATACGTTCTAACAGTCTTAAATTTTACATTTTAAGTATCGAAGTTATATTAATTTAAGAAATGTGTGATCATTTACTTTCTGTAATGTGATTAAAATTTAAAATAGATATTAAACAAATATGAAACGATGATACATTATTAGGATGAGATTTAAACACGCGACATTGACGTTGCTCAAGAAATAAGTTCGTCTTTGACAACAAATGTATGCAATAGAAACTAAAATATGGCCTTAGTATTTATAGAGTTGAGTCCAAGTTGAAAAAATCAGTAGCTTACCACATACTTTGGTATTAATTAAACAATATAATTAGTAATATTTGAGTAAAGGCTACGCAAATTTAAAGTAGCATCTATATCTGCCTAAATGCAATAACTTTATTAATTTCTCTCGATTAAAATTACATCTATAAAAAAAAATTCGTTGTGTCGGTCTGTGCTGTTAGTCGTTTTTTGGACAGGATAGTCCATTAACTTCGATGTGGACATTTTATATAAATTATTTCTAAAAATTAAACCCATTTATAATCAATTAATGATATCAATTTTTTTTTACACTGGCTCGACAAAATTACTACTACGCACCTAATGGTAAGTACAGTGTAGTTTAAAAACGAAAGCGATCATCAAGGAATGAATGAAAATCCGTTGATAGTTTCCGTCGTCATGTCGGCCCACATATGCCACGACTGAACTTCTCTAGGTATATGAGTTACTGCATATACAAAAGCTGATCCCGAAACGCGACAGGCCAAAGCGAGTCACTATGACGGTCTTTACGCATGAACCGCCCTACCACTAAAAAAATAATTAATACAATATAATAAAGTACTAGGGCTGTTAGATGCACAAAAAACTAACACATGTCTGAAATTTTGATTCGTCAGCCTTTGTTTACTAACACTATAAAATTTTAACTAAATTAGATTAGTTTGGAGTATCGCCAGACAAAAATAAAAATAAAACGTGTTGTATAGATCAAATCTCGGTCGTGTAACAGGGCTTTATAAATAAAACAAACAGGAATCTGCTCCTGGCTTTGTCTGTGTAACTAATCATGAAATATCCTCCTTACACACATCTACCTACCTATCCACAGTAGTGGTTATTATGAAAACATCAATGTATATCTCTGTTTTTATACAATCAATTTTAATAAAAATATTATTGATAAAGAAAGCTTACGTTTTTCTTAATAATTTTTTGGCTGATAAGAAAGAATACGTAGCTATAATATGCTATATTTCTCATAGAAGATTCAATTTAATTTGTATCTTGTAAAAAAATGTTTTTGAAAACATCAACTACCAGTTTATTGCCGGCTCTTCTCTGTAAATCCTGCTTCCCATACCGGCGGTAGATTCACGTTATTAAGGATTTTAAATGATTGTAAAAAGCCTATTTAAATATATTTATATTGAATTTAAATACGAGCTTAATAAACTTTCACTAGTGTTATTAACACTAGTGGACGCCCGGTGGTTGAATTTGAGCTTTAAAATAACTAATGTATAGGAATAAATAAATTTCGTTAAAATATAAAGCACAAATATCTATCATATAATAATTATAGTTATGTTTGACATTCAGTAAGAATAAACAAATAATATTAAAGACAAACTGTATTAATTTATTCTCAATTTGACTACAGACTTTAACCATAAACAAAAAAGTATAAACGCCCGTGTGTGTGTCAAATGCATGGTGGTGTGTATACTGTTTTTTTATTGATATAATGTATTTTTTATGCATTATTATTAAAAAATATTACCATTCTGCACTCCTTCTTTATATAAGCTATAAGTTTGTCTTTCATACTCCACCATCCGCTCATTTTTCATAAAAAGCGGTAAAAAAATATTGTTTCGCGCTTTAATATATAAATATAACAATAATATATTTTTCAGAAGACTATTATATCCCAAGACACTATTATTCGGTACCAATCAATTAGTTTTATCTTGAAATATTTTATCCGCTGCATGATTTAATAATAATAGAGATATTTTGTTTCGGAAGTATTGAAAAGCGGTAAATATCACAAAGACGTATTGCGCATTATCAACAGTGTTGCGCCTACGCATTCCGCGCAAATTGGCTCCGAGCCAGTCTGAGACCACGGAACACTGCATAGATTTTGTGAATTTACAACTATTACTATAACCTATATGTTATAACAAGCCATAATTAATAATAAACGAACGTAAAAAAACGGAATTGAAACAATTAAAAACAAATATAACCTCTTAACACTTAACCATTATTAGAATACAAGAATAATCACAGTATTATTTTTAAAATTATATGACGCGCTTTTTGATGTTAATCTACACAGAATAAAAATACCAATCGTATCTCGCAAAAAAATTTTTTTCTTTGTATAATATTTTTTCCTCAAATTTATTTAAAATGTAAAAAAATCTGTAAAATCTCAGTAATCAGATAGACGCTTAAAGAGAGACAGCTCTGGAAGTTATTATTTTACTCCAGTAGAATGTCAAAACTCCAAAAGAACAAGATATCTTCATATCGTCTGTTAGTTATATCTTAAATACATACTAAAACTATATAATACCGTAAACTTCTATCATGAGCCTTAAGTGATAAATATTTTCACATTGAAAAAACGAATTTTCCTGTTCATTTACTGAATCTCATTTTCTAACCGCAGTCAGGAAATAAAATAGGTTTTATCCATTAAGCTCCATTATTTAATATTAGATTACATTTATTTGATTGGTTCCGTTTACGATATAATGTATTCACCTCAATTTCCGCTACAATTTTATGATTATTTCATGTGAAATGTTACGAATCGCAGTTTTTTTTTTAACTTTAGAGAATGACGTACTTATTTCCTATATTAGCATATTGGTAACAAGGTAGGCTGGTTATATTACCAAAAGCGGGGGCATACATACGTAGGCGTGTGTGATATATGAAGGTTTATGCTCAATAATCGATATAATGTGCCGCTACAATAGCTATTTATCCTTAATACTGAGTCTGCGAAGTAGTTGCAATGTACTTTGCAGTAAAGTTGCGGATGCGGTTCGACTCCGCGAGAAACCGATTTCACTACTGTTTCTTTTAATCATCATATTTACGACCAATTACACACATGGCATATTATAGTTGAAGTGGCAGTCCGCATGACATAGCTCGTAGACAGGATGACCGATGAGGTAGGAAGGTTGTCGAGTGGAGACCATGTACTGGCAAGCGCAGTTTAGGAGGTCAATTTACAAGGTGGACGGAGGACCTAATCCAGATCACAGGGCGATGCTGGAAAACATTAGGGAAGGCCTATGACCAGCAGTGAAGGTCTTACGGCTGATCTAATGACGTTGAGGATGACACACATGGACCTAGACTTTTAACTAAGCTTACACCTATAGTATAGGGAAAGATATACATATTTAAATACATATTCCTGACAATCAAATTAATTTACTCATTTACACACTCCTTCGCTCAGTGAAGTTTTAAAGGCCTTTCCTAACCAAAATCATAACGTTCTTCCGAAAAAAAAAAACAATCTTAGAAGAGCCACGATCCAGCGACCACCAAAATGATTGATAAATTTGAAAATACCTAATAAAAAGCCTGTAATGGGTGAGTGTAAGGAGGTCGTGAAATACATTACGTATCCTAGCATCGTAGCTTACATTATCTGTGGGGCGAATAGGTGATGACCGTTAAGTAAAAAAAAAAATATTTTGACAGAGAATAGTAAAAAATTAAGATTGGTTTGATTTGAAAATTACAAAGGATTTTTCTAGAACATTACGTATGGAGATTTTTTTGTAGAAATGTTGTTTAATACTAGTCTATAAATAAAGGAGAAATTTTATGTAAGTATTCGAATAATATCACAAAATATATAAAGAAAAAGTGATAAGCGTTTTAATTGAACTAAGGAAGCTCCACGACATTCAACTCGATCACAGACGACACGACTACCACAATACTTACATTTTATTGTTTATAAAAAATTGGCTACAGAAATATAAATAAGTAACATAGTTTTAGCGCAAAGTGAAATAAACCTGAAAACTGGACAGTACTCACGGCGGTAGTGTTAAATGCTGCGGTCAGCTAGTTACCTGTGCGACTTCCTATTCTACATAGCATCTACTTAGCTTTTTTTGTCACTGACAGGCTTGCGCTTTACCTAAATCACACCTGCTGGAAAGTGATGATGAGGCCGACGATGGAGCGCGCTCACCCAGCAAATACCGATTTACTTGATGTTTGAAGATTTCCATGAGATGATGTTGGAAAAACAGACACAGGAAGCGAATTCCACTCCTCGCCGGAATATTTTTTTCGTGTATCGAAGTGTATTCAACGGACCTATAAATAAAACAATTAAATGTTATCGCGCCAACCTTGTTAATAAATAGTACCTTATAGTTAAAATTGCAGAATAAGTCTTCACCGACCAATGTAGAAATGTTGTGAGGTTTCCGAGCGACGTAAAAAGTGTCGACAAACAACTAATGGGAAAATGAGGAAACTGTACCACTTTCATTACGAAACACCTTGATCGGATCTACTAAATTGCTATATCCACTTTGCGTTCCGATGCTATGTAATTTATGTAAGTGCTGTTACATTGATTTCATGTAAACCTTTTTAAGTTATCACATTATCCGATCGCCTGTTACATATAAACGCAAAGTAGATATACAAGAATCAAATAATTTTTAGATAACAAATTCCCGTAAAAGATATTTTACTCGACGAATCAATCGGGAATTCGAATACGATTGTCGATATATAATAATAAAAAACTAGAATCTGTCTGTTTGCAAATTAATGCTTTTTTACGGTTCGTTAAAAGCTAGAATCAATAATTATTATGTAGATTATATGTTACATTTCAACAGTGGCGTGCATTCCTTAGCAGTAATAAATAAAAATATATATTGATTTATAATTTGGCCCAACTTGAAAACTCCTAGTCTGGTAATTTAAGTCAATATATTAGGTCCTTACATATGAAATTGGCGTTTTGTATGGGAGGAACAAAAAGTCGAATATTTTTTAATATAATATACTAGCTGATCCGGCAAACGTTGTTTTGCTATGTAAGGTTTTGTAATATCTTCTAAGATGTTCATTGAAATTAAGTGATGTCAAAGACAATTTTGTTCACAATTAAATACTCTTAATCAACAACACATTTATTTGGATAAAGATTAATATTATTACGTTGATACAACTCTTAACAAATAATGCATTAATTTCGACCAAATTTGTTTACCATAAAAACGGTTCTAGTGACTTAATCTTAAAAGATAGACATATACTGTCGTGGACATTTTTTTAGATCATTTCAAGAGGAATAATTCTTTCCTACATATATTTTTGGTATCTTGAACCGTTTTCGCAGCGCACGCAATGGAAGCCCTCAAGGATGAATAATTTTGCCCGTTTTTTTCACATTTTCCATTATTTCTTTGCTCTTAATAGTTGCATCGTGATGTTATATAGCCTAAAGCCTTCCTCGATAAATAGTCTATTCAACACAAAAATATTTTTTGAATTCAAACCAGTAGTTCCTGAGATTAGCGCGTTCAAACAAACAAACAAACAAACAAACTCTTCAGCTTTATAATATTAGTATAGATTTAATTAATCAAAGTATTAACCATTATTTTCTATGCACTTTTGCCATCTCATAGGTAGTTCATTGATCCCTTTACTAAAAAAAACAGTCGGACGGGAATCAATAAAATCTTTGAAGGCGATTTGGACTGCCCCATCGGAGTTGAATTTTTTCCCTTGCAAGAAGTTATCCAAATTTCGAAAAAAATGGTAATCTGTTGGAGCAAGGTCCGGGGAGTACGGAGGATGTCTTAGACTTTCCAATTGAAGCTCTTCTACTTTAGTAGCCGTCTGTTGCGCAGTGTGTGGTCTAGCGTTGTCGTGAAGCAGCAGTGGCGTGGAGCGATTGACCAGCCTAGGTTGTTTAGCCGCTAGCTTTTCCATCATGGTTTGCAATTGCTGACAATAGACATCAGCCGTAATAGTCTGGCCAGATTTGAGAAAACTGTAATGAATAATACCGGCACTAGTCCACCAAACGCTTACAAGTAACTTTTTTGGGGTTAATTTTCGCTTGGGGCAGGATTTGGCTGGCTGGCCAGGATCCAACCATTGCGCTGAGCGCTTCCGATTATCGTAAAGAACCCATTTTTCATCACAGGTAATGATTCGGTTTAAAATACCTTCATTATTGTGCCGGTTTAGTAATGTAACGCAGCAGTCGACGCGCGTTTGCCGGTTTGCTTCAGTCAATTCGTGAGGTACCCACCTTTCAAGCTTTTTAATCTTCCCAATTTGCTTCAAGTGAATTAAAACAGTTTTATCACTAACATCGCAGCCTGCAGCTAACTCGGACGTGGTTTGCGATGGATCCGCTTCCACAATAGCCTTCAACTCTTCATTATCAACTTGAGTCTCAGGCCGTCCACGGGGCTTGTTCTGCAGGTCGAAATTTCCAGAACGAAAACGTTGGAACCAAAAACGAACTGTGTTTTCTTTTGCAACACGACCGCCATACACATCATTCACCCTTCGAGTTGTTTCCGCAGCACTAGTGCCACGGCGGAACTCGTACTCGTAAATAATGCGATATTTTAAGTTTTCCATTTTGTAAAATGAGTGACGCAAACAGAAAAAAACAGAAGAAAAAAACAAAATGACGATCATCGAAGCACAAATACATGAGTCTATAGCTTTACAAATTTGAATTTGGAATTCCTTACCAAAGAGGAGAAATTTGTGATTAAAGTGGCCAGTACGAAAAACGCCAATTTCATATGTAAGGACCTAATATTTATTAAATGTCCAAGTATAATAAGGAAGCTTTTTATGTTTTTATGGGATGCACGTCACCGCGTTTTGTGGATTCTAACTTCTGGAGCCAGTTAATTCATCATTCGCTATTATTACATATCTACTTACCTCAAAAGATTTATACCTTGATAACAATAAAAGCGGTTATTATTTCGATAAAAATACAACCACAATACTTGGAAAGCAAAGACTGTAGCATTCCATATCATGTTGATTGCGCAAATACGCAAAAACCTTATTCATCAAATTAAACAATGAAATTCGCAACACAGGTTCGATTCTTAGTACAAATTAGCCAGTTGACAAAATATTGTTACAACAAATGTTATTGTATTCAATCAGCATTGTAATTACAGGCAAAAACGATTATGGCGACATCGTTTAGAACAACATACCGGTTGTATTGACTTGGAAAAAATGGAACGTTATATTTCGAAAATCGATTTTTACGATTAAATATTGAGTAGTCCCTTCGGTTTTGTTATAACAGGTTTTGACTGTATTCAGTTTAACAATAATAGGTGTGGCTGTAATACTATTATTTTTATACCAACTAGGAATAATAAAGTATAATAATTAAGTAGGTAAGTATACGAATCTAGTTATATATTTGATCGAAAGTTGATTCTGAACAAAACCGAAACCGAATAATCGATTATCACTAAAATCACTGTTATTGTCTAGTGGATAATAGACCGGCTTCCATGCGTGGCATCATGAATGGTCATAGGTTCGAATCTCGGCACATACATCTTGATTTTTCCAGATTAATTACTGGCTTAGGCACCACATTCTCACTGGTAAATGATAACATCATGAGGAAACCAGCATGGCATCTAATTAAAATGTCATGTGTAAATGCCCTGAGAACGGCGATAAGCTGCGGTCAAGCTTGGCACGAACATATAAGCGCAAAGTGGATACAACCACTAATGTATCTCTGCTCACCCTGAAAGCGATATAGCATGACGATATATAAAATCATCGATTGAAGCGGAAACCGAATAATCGACTATCATCACAACCATCAGTCAAAGCCGAAGGTTAAATAATCCTAAGAAAATTCAATATTGACCAAAGTCAATATTACGAACCTAAAAACTTAAAGATTTATTTTGACGGTAGGAATTATGAAAACAACTTCTAGGAGTTACAGTTATGGATGGCCAAAATGTAATCAAATTAAAAAAAATGATTACGATTACATTTTACGTTTTTTACCATTAATATGACTGCATTTTGCTCATCTATGTTTTAAACACTACAGAATCACAGATTACATACACATTTATGATTTCTTAATGTTTTAAATGGGTTTAATCATAATTACAGAGCCAAAAAAAAAATTCAAATTACGAATACATTTTGTAATTGTAATTCATTCATCAGATTACATTTTGCCCATCTCTGATTACAGTTATCTTACAAGTGCTTTATTCTCATCTCAGTCGAGCACAGAAGCCCTACCTTACTATTGTTCGGTTATCACCAACTGGGGGTTACCTTGAAATTATAAAGCCTATGGATTGAAGTTCAATCTTTTTATTATTTTACGTGTCCAAAATTACCTGTATAATATCTTATTTATCTGAAAGTACGTTTCGAAAAGGAGTGAAAAACGGTCTTTCAGGTCGGCAGCGCAATGATGACACTTCTTTTATTGGAAATATCCATAGGCGATAGTGATCGCTTGCCACGAGGTGGGGTTTTCAACTGTTTGCATTCCTTTCACTTAAAAAAAAGAATAAACAATAAGCTTAAAAAAGTACAGAAAATCATTTAATATCTAATTTTATATAATAAAATTCATCGACTAATAACAAAAATTAGACAAACCGCCGTATACAATGAAATAAGTGGAGATTATTAAAATGCTCAATTTCTATATTACATCACGCTGGTATCCCAACATCTGTTAATTGCTCAAAAGGTGTTACATATTTTACTTGTCTATGAATAAAATAAGTATACGTGAATTACAGGGATGTGCATAGCATATTTGGACAGGGTAGGTAGAATTCGGGTAATTAATTAATTTGAATATTATATTATAATAGTAATTACTATATTGCTTTCATAGAAAAGATAGACGGCGTGAATATAGAACAGATTTGACCATTAATTGTTTCATTTTTTGCATAATTTTAAGCATTTTATTCTAGACTTATTTAACGTTAGGGCATGTAATGCTTTTGTGCATCTTGAGAATGAACGCTACTGGTTAATTATTACCTTACAATCGAGTGGCTTTCTAGTGACTGCCTTTTTTTTGTTAACCCGGTGGAAATCCCTTCGGACCATCAGGGGAGTGGTAAGAGTCACTCCCCCAGTGCGCCGGACTTGCACCGACTAAAACCACCGGGGTGCCAGCACTGCCTACTCTTCGCCTTCACCAGGCCTGAGGATCCATATACTTCCGAGGGCCCGGCGAGCGATTGGCCTTAGGCAGGCCTCTTCTCTGGGAGGGTGTCGTAAATTACCCACTCATTACCTCTCATTGGGACGGCGTGTGGACACCACCCCCACTCTCCGCTGGACGGCGGACGCCCTCAACGTCCACCGCCCAGCTGTGTCAGGAGGGGAGCCCGATACACAGTTAAACCTGCGCGAACTGCTCTTTCTAGTGACTGCTTAATTATTTCCTATTTGTGAATCGCAAAATGATCCGTCTTTATACTTTGTTGGTCTACGTTACACGAAGTACAATGAGTTATATAATACAGTTTTACAAATAGACCCTTCTATTCGTACATACAGCTGTATCGTCAGTGTAATATCTTTATCAGGATAAATATTGCTTTTCGTTTGAGGCATTGTTTCTTTTTATCGAAGACAGCTGTCATTGTTGCGCGATAAGTCGCGAATTATAATGGATCTTTTTTATCTCTAAATATCCTTTCTCTTGGCGAATATTATCTGGTTAAATGTTATATAAAATCGATTTATTAGATTTATTTATGTATAAAAAGAAAAATTACCTGTCACGCGCTAATGCGTTTTGATAGTAGGGCGATTTGCCGAACTGGGTCATGACCACGGTACACAAGTGTAAAGACCGTTATAGTGTCTAGCTTTGGCCTGTCGCGTTTCGGGATCAGCTTGTGTATATCCAGTAACTCATATACTTAGAGACCTTCAGTCGTCGTATACATAAGCCCACACGACGGCGAAGACTATTAATAGATTTTCATTATTTGATGGTCGCTTTCGTTTTTTGACTGCACTGTACTTACCATCAGGTACTCTGTAGTTATTATGTCGAGCCACAGTAAAAACGCGATAGCAGTGGCGTGCGATAACCATCCAAAAGAGCCGTACAGTCAATTCTTTTTTTTTTGGTAACCCAGAGGAAATCCCTAACGGACCGTCAGGAGAGTGGTGAGGGCCACTCCCCCGGTGTGCCGGACTTGCACCAGCTAAAACCTCTGCGGTGATCTGCCACTCGCGTTTACACCGGACTCCAGGTACACCGAGGACGTCTGCAAGCTCGGTGCGCGATCAGCCCCATTACAGGCTACGCCAAAAATGTGGGGGAGGTGGGATGTGTTCACCTCCCCGCCGCCTTGTGGTGCGTGGGGTCACGCACTTCACCACCGGAGTATAGCCTAGACGGTTGGCCCCTCAGCCGAACCGCCCGGCACTCCGCAGAAGAACCCTTGCAATAGGTTCGGCGGCGCCGATGCAAGATTCTCCTCCCGCGGGACAGTAGAGATGATTCCCTGCTGTTCCTCTGACGCCGCGGGGGCAGCGTTCGGGGCAGATGGACGGCTCCGACCCATACGCAGTGGCCGCTTTGAGGCGGCGCACGACGGGCAGCCTACGCGGTGACCAGCAGGTTTGCCGGCGTCCGCGCAGACGGCGACCTTCGGCTGCGCCGTGCAGCCGAGGGATTTGTGGCTCGGCTGGGCACAGCGCTGACACAGACCGCTTCGGTCCACCAACGCCTTGCATTTCACGCTCACGTACCCGGGCTCCAGACAGCGGAAGCACCGGAGCACGCAGGGCTCCGCAACCTTGACCTGGGCGCTTGTACAGCCGACGCGCAGACCCCTTTTGACGATGAGGTCGGCAATGTCGACGGGACAAGTCGCCCAGCACACTCCTAGGCCGAAGGTGCCGATGCGGACTTCGCTGACGCGGGTGTAGTCCGCGCAGCGCGCCCAGCCACCGCCAAAATACTCGGCGACACATTTTAAGGCGTCAAGGACATCCTCCCTATCGACGGAGTCGTCCAGGCCCGACACACGAAGCGTTGCCGTCTTCATGGGTCGGGACACTTTGACATCCGCCGCAAGGAGGATGTGTTTCAATTTGCTGTAGAGCAAATCCGCCTTCTCGTACAGTCAATTCTTGTCAACTACGTTCGTAAATTCGACATTTTTAATCTACAATTTAGGTTTTCCAAGGAATTAATAATGAGGTCATTATTAATTCCTTACCCCTGCCTGCTGAATAGTACTTTTATAGGTATATAAAAAAAGTTTTTACTAATGTACTTCTTTCGAGACTTTTCATCCTTTCGAACCTACGAACATTTGCGTAGTAGAAAGTAGATATATAGTATTTTTATATTATATCAAGTTTTTAAAAGAAATGAGTATTTCTAAATAGTATAATAAAATTCGGTTCTAATTTAAACTCTATTTTCAATGTTTCGCATATAAATGTTTAAATAAATATCACCAAGGTACCAGAGCAGCATACAATAGGAACGGTGTTCAAGATAACAATACCTTGTGCTCACTTTCCGCTATGCGTTCGCTAATTACCACACTTAACTCCTACATTGTGCTGCTCTCCTAGTCTTAATTTAGTAGAAAGCCCTATGATTTTCACCACTTTTTCTTGTAAGACCATCATTGCCTCCCAAAACTCGTAGGATTTAATATCATTGAGTTTGTATTTATTTACATCCAAAGTCATATGCTATCATAATTTTATTACAGTTTTACAGTGTTTTTAGTAATAATCTTTTTCATTTTTATTTGGATGCACTATAAATTACATATTTTTACGTTTGACTCGTGTACAATGAATATAGATAGAATATAAAATGCTTTTAATTTATAAAAAGATAACAAGAATATCTAAGAGTGAGATTTACAGACACAACTTTAAGTTTGCATAGACTTTACTTCAATGAATGTCAAAGGATACGGTAAGTCACAGATTTTCTCAATATGGACTTGGGTCTGCCAATACTATCGTTGTACTCGAGTTCCTATTATATGTTCATTTTTTGTCAAATTGAATTTATTTTTGATAACTTTGCTAAGCGAACTCGAAATAGCGTCTATAAATCTCAGCCTAAGAACTTAACTACCACAAAACGATGTAAAAAAACCCTTGCTCCGTCCTTATTGCAGCTGTAAGTTCTGAATTGCATCACAATCGTGCAATCAGGAAATTATAGCTACTGGGTCAATGATCGAGCGTTACTAGTTGTCACGGGTCAGTTGACCCCAACAATACGCAAGGCAAAGTAACGCAAGCCTTAGGCACAGGTAAGTGGGACGAGTCTAATTTCCAATCGAAAATTGATTAATACAAATACATTAAAAGTGAGACAATGAATCATAAATCAACGATTAATATATAGACACCAAAGAGCATAGACGAAATAAGATTCGATCAACGATAACGCTAGTAGAAAAACACAAAATGTGTTGGATTGACATAAGCTTTTGAAATAAACGTCGTTTCCTTATATTTTGCAGTTATCTACTAGTGTAACTATTAGTTTAATGTTACTTTGGATTATCCCTGAGATACATTTTCCCGTAAAACAAGTAGAAAACAAAAACAGTCACATATTATGTAATTTAATGAGCTGTACACTTAAAAGAGTATTTAATATTAACCTCAATAAATATCTAGATACGCACTGAAATTACAAAATGAAAGAGTATAGTAAGCACTGTTTTTGTGTCCTCGTATTATGAAGGCTACTGTTTCTTAAAGTTATTTATAAATTCCTTAATACATGCAAGAACACAATCCCCGTAATCCCGGTTCGACCTGAAATGAATTATGTATTTTTTCTAATCTATAATATGTGTGACATGGAAATGCACAAATACGTAATTCGATAAGTATTTTTTTGCTGGGTGAGGAGACGTTTCGTGTTACATGATTAGTTAATTATCACATTTAATATATTCTGGTATTATTATATGTAAAAGGTTAGATGTCATTGTGTTGATATAATATTTAAAAAGGTCTCACAAATATAGAGAAAATTCAAGTAAAAAAAAGCACCATGTGATTTGTCCAGTTTCATATTTGTGCAAGATTTTTATGAACTAGAGTAGTCATTTTCTAACACATAAATAAAAACACGCAACATTGTCTTGACATGTGCCCGACAATTTTAATAGCTGTGTGAAATAAGAGAGAAAAATAAGCAAAATTATTTAGCCGTTTTTACATCGGCCGATACCGAGCAGTAAATTGGCGAACGTAAGTCGCAACACAACAAGATGCCGAAACTTGTCTGCCTTTTTATGAAATTTATATATAACACTAGCTGTCCCGGCAGACCTTGTTCTGCCCTATTTCTCTAAAACAAAGTCACATTGTTTTTTTTAATGTTAATAGCTTCCCCGTCAGATTTTTTAGAAATTGTTTGAAGGAACCTGGCTTTAATACTATATGTATAAAAATGGACAAATATTGACATTAATATTTATACGTCACTCAATTGTTTCGCCTTCCCGAAACCCGTCCACTAACATTTAAACTTTATGGTATGGTGTTAAAGTTCAAATTGACTTTTAAATATTATTACGAATTTTTTGTATGAGAATATAGAAAATAGTTGTTTTTAGACTTTTCCAGACAATTATTTAATTTTTCTCTCCGTAAAAACCTTCCCCAGACTTCAACAAACACAACAAAAAAGAAATCAGCCAAATCGGTTCAGCCGTTCTCGAGTTTCGCGCTTTTTAAGATAGCGCTTTTAAGACATTTAGCGATTCATTTTTATATTATAGATATAGTAATATGTTACCTTTTTTTTACTTGGGTAAAATACTTTTAGGACCGGTTAAGCTGCACATTGGGGGTATAGCAGCTGAGGTGTGTCGGACTTGCACCTGCTACAAACTTTAAGGTGAATACTGCTGCGCGTTGCGGGAATTGAGACACCTGGGATCCCCACAGCTCCGCAACACATGGTTTTACTATGAGAAAACATCATAAAAGCAGTGCTCTGGTTAAAAAACAACATTTTGTTGAAACGTAAACCATACTACGTTAACAAATATATTCTTGATTTAGTTGAAGATTAAATATAATACTGGACGCCGGTACATCTAAAAACCTTTAAACGCGATTAGTCGAAGGGTCGAATCTCGGCACATACTTCTGGGTGTCTCCAGATGACGTACGGATTATGACATCACATACTCTCTAGTGAAGGAAAGGTCTAGGTGTGTGTCTTGATAACGGCGAACAACTGCGCTACAGCCTACAGGTCTCGTTGGCGACGATATATAAGCGCAAAGTGGATACAGCCGATACTGTATCTATGCTCACCCCGAAAGGGATATAGCGTGACAATGTGTTATTATTATTATTGTGTTATTTGTTTATTGTTAGTTGTGCCGTGGTGGCTGCCGGCAGAATAGAATAGCACCCCCTCTTCTTGCTGAGGTGTCGTAAAAGGCGACTAAGGTATCTCTTTAACACTGCAATTCAACCAGGTGTTCAGAGAAGGAAAACTCGACCTAACCTGCATCCCGCTCCCTCCCGATCGTACTGGTTCTCCATTCCATCGGGCTTGAGGGAGCTCGGACGAGAGAGTGCTGTTCTGGCAGCGCGTACAGCTATGCACTTAAATATCTCCTGCGCAATTGACTGTTTCCGTAAACTGGACCTCGATTTTTTTTACCGGTGTTGAAACAGTCGCCGTGGCCGAATTTGGCTAGGACATCATCATTATTAAATCTGTTTTTAATTATTATTACTTTATAACATGGTGATAATATGCGCCTCTTTTCATCCTTACGTATCTGAAAGAGGAAGATATAACTGTGTGTAAATTGTCTCTAATTGTAATTAGACTGTGCGAAAAACTTTTGACGGTGAGAGTAATTTTAATCCACATCGGTTGATGAAAAAGCAGCTCAGTTTCATCTCACGATAATTCACATGTATTCAACAATATACTACACACATTCTATGTAAGTGCTTAAATAAGACGAAAGTAGAGAACGGTAACGTATGTAATTGGTGAAATGGCATCCACAATAGGCATTGTTCCCTGAGTTGTGTTCACACAGGAAGGGTACTTGTAACCTCTATCCATTGTCTGAATGCCTGGTACTTCAAATTTTATGGATGATACATTATAAAATAGATCTTTTACGGGTTCTTGAATTTATTTTACTAGTTAAATTACAATGTTTTTTTTTTAAGTATGTGCACTAAATACGAAATGTGGCATCTAATATACATATGTTTAAAATAAAGTTCCCAATATGGAGAAGTCGTTTATTATATAATTTCCTGTTTGCGTGCGACTTTATGATACGATCTAAAAATTATAAAAAAATAAAACATAATATTATTCTTAACAGTTTAGTCTTTTCTACTTTTATGCAGTCGAAGATAAGATTACGTCTTGTTCGTGACAAACATTCGATAATGAATTAATGACATAATGTGATACAAAGGAAATCGTGCCTGCCAATTCAAAACTATTATTATATTATTGTTATCTAGGATTTTAATATTGACGCAAAACGGCTATATATTTCTCTGTATATAATATATATGCAAAAGCAGATATTGATAAAGTTACTGACTAATGTACATATCTACTTGTAATTGATCATTTAAAAAAAAGTTTTTACATTAGACAAATATATTAATGAAGTCATTCCTTGAATAAATGTTCTAAAAAATGTACCCTTAAAGTATGAAATAGAATAATTAGTAGTTTTTATGAAACTTGTTCAAATAAATAACAGAATATTTTAGCGTTCTTAGAAAATTAATTCCTATATTTTTGCGTCATCCTACTTTTGTTTAATAAAAACATAAAACCCACTTAAGCTAATATAAGTTAAATGATTTAATTATCTGGGCAGTAGACTTGAGGGGGTCTGTTGCCCGAACGAGAGGGATGCGGTGCGCAGTGCCCGGCGCCTGAGAGATAGGTTTTGGAGGGGTGAGGTAGCCTCAACAAGACCTTTCGCTCCCCGGGCATCTGGATGAATTGGGTTTCCCAGGCCCGGGTGAACCGATTAGGTCACCCTAGGGGTTTTTAGTCAGTAGAAGTTTGACACACAGGGATCGCTGCCCTCACAGCGACTCTGATGGCTCTATGCAGGATTATCACCCGGGATACCAAAGAAAATATATAATTACAGTTTAGGGTACTTTACGCGAACGTAGTTGCGGCAGACGGCTGATGTTTACATACGAAATTTGTATACATTTCTGTTTTTTATTTTACACTAGCTCGACATAGTGACTACAGAGTACCTGATGGTAAGCACAGTGTAGTCCAAAAACGAAAGCGACTATCAAAGGATGAAAATCCATTGATAGTCTACATCGTCATGTCGGCCCACATATACCACGACTGAAGGTCTCTAGGGTTAAGAGCTACTGGATATACACAAGCTGATCCCGAAACGCGACAAGCCGAAGCTGGTCACTATGACGGGCTTTACATTCATGCACTGTGGTCGCGATCCAGACGGGCACCGGCGCCCTACCACCTCGCTGCTGCTCGTTTAGCACCACCCAGGAGTCACGTGTAGGGAAACTAGGGTAAAGCCTACGGACGCGAGCAGCTTCGACTCCCAAACATTAGTACATTTAGTACATTTGTCTGCATTTGGTTACGTAAATCGATCTATTTCACATATGGACTGTATAAATAATCTTCATTTCGAAATACGCTCTTATTCATTCGATAAGACCGTCTTATGTTCTTGGAAGGCTCTACTAAGTTGTCTTATGGTGCAACCACGTGTGCATTCTACCGAGAATTTGTTTATAAGGGCTAAGTCTCACAGAGCATTTTATTAAATCGCATATTTTAATTTATTTGAGCATTTGTATCCAAGTAATTTGGTTTAGGCGAGATAAGAATTGGGCTGAGTTTATAAATGTTACTTTGACTTAGCTTCACTTTACTAAAACATTATAAATTATATTATTTTTAAAAGATCAAAGTATTTGATAAGCTACTGATTTTACGTCAACTTGGATTTGGCTCTGCAGATACTTCAGTTGCATTGAAATTTCTATTATATGTATGCATATTCCATTGTTTATCAAAGACGAACTCATTTTCTTATTAAAGTCGACGTCTATAAATTCCAACCTTAGAGCTTGTAACTGGATTAATATAGCTTTGTATAACTTTTTAAAGCTACAATATGGTTGCGTAAGCCCTAATCCAATGAATTATTGTATACAATACATTTCTACAGATGAACTAGTAATAAAGACCTTAATTTCTTATCATCATCATCAGCCTATCCTAGTCCACTGCTGGACATAGGCCTCTCTTAACAGGAGTCATTGAGCCCGGTCTTCGTCTCTTCTCATCCAATCCTTTCCAGCCACTATTCGCAGGATATCGCTCCACCTTGCCGGGGGATACCCCACGCATCGTCTGCCAATCCGGGGTCTCCACTCAAAAACTCGCCTGCTCCAACGACTGTCGGTTCTTCGGCGTATATGGCCTGCCCACTGCCACTTCAGCTTGTTAATATCAACTACGTCGACAACTGTAGTTCTTTGTTAAAAATTCTCATTTTTGACTTTATCCTTCAAAGAGATGCCCAACATAGCCCGCTCCATCACACTTCGAGCGATCTTAAACTGGTGGGTCTAGCACAACTGTTAATGTCCACGTCTCGACTCCGTACGTCATAATACATCGATGTTAAAAATATTAAGAAAACCACAAGTTATCTTAATCTTTTATTAGCTTAATTTTTCGAGAGTTTATTTTTTGTGCTTCGATATGACCACCGATCAAAGTTCGTGAACGCTTATAAGCCATGAGAGTGAAAGCAACGTTTATTAAAAACTCGTTTACTGATTTCATCTAACATATAAATTACGTAATAACAATTGTGCTTAAACCAGCATCAACCTAAAAAGGGTTTGAATAACTCTGTCCATGGTGATAAAGATTAGTTGTATGATTTCTACTAACAATCTCTATTTTAATTGGAACGAATAAGTAAATAGAAAAGGTATTTCTAAATGTTAATTGTTGTCAGTTTTATGGGATTCTGTCTTATATATTTACGCGGCACATGCCGTCGCCCCCTGCCGCTGCCGTCATTGCCGCCACATTCTGATTAACGATTAACGATTACAAAATGTATCCGTAATTTTAATTTTCTAGCTCTCTAATCATAATTGAATCCATTTAAAATATTAAGAAATCATAAATGTGTATGCAGTCTGGGATTCTGTAGTGTTTAAAACATAGATGAGCAAAATGCAGTCATATTAATGGTAAAAAACGTAAAATCTAATCGTAATCATTTTTATTAATCTTATTACATTTTGCCCATTTATAAGTAAATCTGAGCTAAAAAGTTTTATTAAATCAAAGAGTGATGTCAGGTTGATAGATCACCTAATCGAAAGCGGCCATTATCTCTATAAGTGCAACACCGAAAGCGTTTTCATCGAGCTGCAGACCCTCCAGGAGACACGAATAGAAATATACTAATAATTATGTTGTTATACATTCATAAAGATTAAATACATTGTGAATTATTTGTCAATCATTTTATATTTCTTAATTGTTTAACAGTGTGAGAGAAATCTTTTTTTTTAAACTAACTCGACACTGTGACTGCACCATACCTGATGGTAAGCATGGTGCAGTCCAAAAACGCCAACGACTATCGAAAGGTAAGAAAAAAACCCATCGGTAGTCGCAACGATCATGCCGGCCTGCACAAATATCTCAAATATATCAAATCTATACTAATATTATAAAGCTGAAGAGTTTGTTTGTCTGTTTGAACGCGCTAATCACAGGAACTACTGGTTCGAATTGAAAAATTATTTTTGTGTTGAATAGACCATTTATCGAGGAAGGCTTTAGGCATATAACATCACGATGCAACTATTAGGAGCGAAGAAATAATGGAAAATGTGAAAAAAACGGGGAAAATTATTCATCCTTGAGGGCTTCCATTGCGTGCGCTGCGAAAACGGTTCAAGATACCAAAAATATATGTATGAAAGAATTATTCCTCTTAAAATGATCTAAAAAAATGTCCGGGACAGTATATGTCTATCTTTTAAGATTAACTCACTAGAACCGTTTTTATGGTAATGAAATTTGGTCGAAATTAATGCGTTATTTGTTAAGAGTTGTATCAACGTAATAATATTAATCTTTATTCAAATAAATGTGTTGTTGATTAAGAGTATTTAATTGTGAATAAAATTGTCTTTGACATCACTTAATTTCAATGAAAATCTTAGAAGATATTACAATAACTTATATAGCAAAACAACGTTTGCCGGATCAGCTAGTATGTAATAATCTGTAAGATCGCCAATAATTTTATTCCCATTGTGAACGTATCCTTTCTTTGTAATTCGAGCCGCCGCGTCGTCGGTATATCGAATACGTGATCCACCGGGATCAATGCACCCGATCGCTGCGACAAAACGGGATGGCTATTGTCTTTATGCCAATGATAACTCGTTTGATTTTATTAGACAATGGGAGTATAGGCACACCTCGACTTAGCGATTGTGCACCTGAACTTAGACAAAGACTTCAATCAGCAATAACGCTAGTAGATAAGTCCAATATATATGGAATGGACATGTGACGACCCGATATATTATTTCAAAAGCTTATATGTATCGATCTCATTCGTTTTACAGTATTTAGGTACATTACTTTAAAACAAAAAAGGGACATCTTATGATTTCATTTTTTTTAAATTAATTTATAGGCGAACGCTAGACCTCAATCACACCTGGTGGAAGGTGAAGATGAGTCCGATGATAAACCGCGTCCGCACAACAAATGCCTATTCACTCTTCTCTTAAAGACTCCCAGGTCATAAGACCGCAGAAATATGGCCGCTGGAAGCATATTCCACTCCACAGCCGTTTGCATGATGAATGTAGAAGCGAATCTTTCCGTGCGGATATAAGTAACATCCACCACATACGTATGTTATCCGACACGATGTCAAGTGGTTTTGTGATGGAATGGAGCTGGTGGAAATAAAGAATGCAGTTCCTGAGAACACTCTCCACTGTGCAACCGGTAAAAGACTGTGAGGCAGGCAACTCTACGTCGATGCTCGATGCTCTGCATTTTAACCTTAGTCAAAGTATCATCGCCAATAAGTCTACGAGCTCTACGATCAATCGAGTCCAAAGCCGCCAACTGATATTTAGCGGATCCGTCCCAAAAATGACAACAGTACTCAACACCCTACCGCACCTGCGCTTGATACAGGTTAAGAAGTTGCGATAGTGAGAAGAACCGTCTGACCTTAAAAAGGACACCCAATTTTATAGCAGCTGTTTTTAGACAAAATATCATAGTATTTCATTGCCTGTCAAGGATCTTTTCACAGGTACGTGTGAAGCTATCTAGTTCAAATTATTATCAAGTATGTGAGTCCGCAGTCTTTTCGTAGCTCTAAATAAATCAAACTTATAAGTCAATGTCATCATTAGACATGACCGATTACGGCGTACAATTTAAATTTCTACAAGGTAATCTGCAGGGTACTTTTCGTAGACTTAGGTTAAAATTGACTTTGATTAGCCTTTACTCAAACATTACAAACTATATTATTTAGTTAATATTAAGGTATTTGATAGGTTATCGAATTTGTAAACTTAATTTGGCTTTGCGAATACTTAGGCTATATTCAAGGTCTGCACACTTGAGGGAGTGCGTCGCCCATCATTTTCAAGGGAAGAGCGGAGCACGATGTGTTCCCGCGCACCGATCCAAGACAATGAAGGTGACCACATGCTGTTTCCATCAATAGGCCAGACGTCGCCGAGTGCTGAGGAAGCTGGCACAGCCTTGCCTTTTGCCCTTGCAGACTGGAAAAGGAACACCCTGGGGGTTTTTAGTCGGTTGCACTCCGACACACTGGGGGCCGGCCCTTACCGGCCCCTGACGGCCCATAACGAGATTCCCCTGGGTTAAAAAAAAATCAAGGTCCTATTATAAATCGAAAATAATATATTCAGTATTTTGCTAAAGACGATCATATTTTCTGACTAAAGTTTAAGCAAATTAATCTGCAAAAAGCAATGTCTTATAGCATACGTATAAGGAAATTACCCAAAATTGAAAATTTGTAGTCAGACAACAAAACAGTTTTTTTCAATTATAAATATATCTACAACTTTGTATGGAAACCTCGATGTACGAGTTTGACTCATACTTAGGCGGCTGTTTTATTTTTGAGATAACCCTAAAAATGCATCCTAGTAATTAATAATGATTTTAGTTTTATTAACAGCAAGTTAGCGATTATTGAAACAAAAGATCTAGTTGTAAAACTAAATAACGGTAAAGAATCAAACATGCCACCTACATAGCGTACTGGGGACGAGCACGTCAGCCGACGTGCACGCGCATAGCTAATCGTTGATTGATAGATCAAAGGCGCAACTATACGATTATTTAAATCAGATAGCGTTAGATGGATATCTCTCTACATGACTAGAACCGCTACCACACTGTCGGGTTTCAAAATAAACTCAAAAAGAGCCTTGTAACTACGGCAACGGGACAACCCACTCATCTATGAAAGGTACACTCTTAAGTAAATATCTACTATTGCTAGACTGTGAAATGCATGGTTAAAATGTAATAATATCAGTATAATAATGTAGTTATCTCTCTAAACATGTAAAAAGTTGTGGTATGGTGGCTTCGTGGATAAGGGACTCGTAACGCGAATAGTCGCAGATTGGAATACCGGTATATATATTTAAGATTTTCCAGATTAAGAATGGATTTAGACATCACCTGTAGACCGATGAAGGAAAAAACATCGTGAGGAAGCTCGCATAGTATCTAATAGAAATATGTTTAAGTGCTCTGAAAACCGCGATCAGCTGTGCTACTGGTCACGTCGAGTAAAATATATTAGCGCAATGTGGATACTGTTACTAATGTATATCTGCTCACCTCGAAAGGAATATAGCGTTACGATACATTATTATCATATAAAACACCTGTTCTGACTGACATCATAGTAGTGTAGGATGGTATGAGGTAGTAAATGCGTAGAACGGAACGTATGTGAGTGAAAGGAAGGAAAGATAGAAAGAGAGAAAGGATAAACGGTTTTTTTTACGCTAGCGCTCGAAAAGATTAGGACGTAAGAAAAAGTGTAACAAAGCAAAATTAGTATAAAAAGTGAAATTAAGTACTTTCCGAGGTTTATTTTGGTTTATCTGATCCAAAGATCCCCAAAACTACAGTAGTTAGTTTAAATTACTGAAGTTGGAAACATGACATTTTTACAATGGGTTCATTTTATATGACGTAAACTTTCATTAAGACTTTCAATTTTTTGCATATTCGACCCCTAATAATATATTATATAACTAATATATTAGGTCCTTACATATGAAATTGGCGTTTTGTATGGGAGGAACAAAAAGTCGAATATTTTTTAATATAATATATTTAATTAATCAAAGTATGAACCATTATTTTCTATGCACTTTTGCCATCTCATAGGTAGTTCATTGATCCCTTTACTAAAAAAACCAGTCGGACGGGAATCAATAAAGTCTTTGAAGGCGATTTGGACTGCCCCATCGGAGTTGAATTTTTTCCCTTGCAAGAAGTTATCCAAATTTCGAAAAAAATGGTAATCTGTTGGAGCAAGGTCCGGCGAGTACGGAGGATGTCTTAGACTTTCCAATTGAAGCTCTTTTAATTTAGTAGCCGTCTGTTGCGCAGTGTGTGGTCTAGCGTTGTCGTGAAGCAGCAGTGGCGTGGAGCGATTGACCAGCCTAGGTTGTTTAGCCGCTAGCTTTTGCATCATGGTTTGCAATTGCTGACAATAGACATCAGCCGTAATAGTCTGGCCAGATTTGAGAAAACTGTAATGAACAATACCGGCACTAGTCCACCAAACGCTTACAAGTAACTTTTTTGGGGTTAATTTTCGCTTGGGGCAGGATTTGGCTGGCTGGCCAGGATCCAACCATTGCGCTGAGCGCTTCCGATTATCGTAAAGAACCCATTTTTCATCACAGGTAATGATTCGATTTAAAATACCTTCATTATTGTGCCGGTTTAGTAATGTAACGCAGCAGTCGACGCGCGTTTACCGGTTTGCTTCAGTCAATTCGTGAGGTACCCACCTTTCAAGCTTTTTAATCTTCCCAATTTGCTTCAAGTGAATTAAAACAGTTTTATCACTAACATCGCAGCCTGCAGCTAACTCGGACGTGGTTTGCGATGGATCCGCTTCCACAATAGCCTTCAACTCTTCATTATCAACTTGAGTCTCAGGCCGTCCACGGGGCTTGTTCTGCAGGTCGAAATTTCCAGAACGAAAACGTTGGAACCAAAAACGAACTGTGTTTTCTTTTGCAACACGACCGCCATACACATCATTCACCCTTCGAGTTGTTTCCGCAGCACTAGTGCCACGGCGGAACTCGTACTCGTAAATAATGCGATATTTTAAGTTTTCCATTCTGTAAAATGAGTGACGCAAACAGAAAAAAACAGAAGAAAAAAACAAATGAATGACGATCATCGAAGCACAAATACATGAGTCTATAGCTGTACAAATTTGAATTTGAAATTCCTTACGAAAGAGGAGAAATTTGTGATTAAAGTGGCCAGTACGAAAAACGCCAATTTCATATGTAAGGACCTAATATTAAAGATAAACAATAACAAATATATTTCTTTTACTACTTTACTGTTTCAAATAGTTTTTAAACAAAATGTTCTCATATAAGTGATTTGTAAACTCTTTGAACGGAAGAGGGCAAAATAAGGGACGGAAGTTTGATTGAAAAGTCATCAGTTTTAAGTGCGAATTGCTACTGGACGAAGTCAGGCAGAGCCCGCTAATAGAAATATATTCTCGGATCGCCGATACTGAGTGCAATTCGTTCTGAATTCTTGACCGTTTTAGTACGGTCAAACACACACATTAAGTGAGGTAATAGTCATCGTTACGGTTCTTGTAAATTTTTCATTTAGACATTAATGTTTGATATTTAGTTAAAATTAAATACAGTGAGTGTTTCATAGTTGCCATATTACAATTAGCAAATTATCACAGTACACAATCTTGCTTCATAACAGAACTATGCGCGCAGTTTTGCAAAGCCTTATCTTTACAGGGATTACTATGATGACAAAAAATAAACAGTTAACCCTTATATCTCTATAGGGAAGGCACAGGCGTTTATGCCATTTTTCCTTTGATGGTCGCTTTCGTTTTTGAACTTCACTGTTCTTACCGTCAGGTGCACTATAGTCAACATGTCGAGCCTGTGTAACTAAAAAAGAAATTTACGCAATACAGCCATGTCTGAAGTCTATTCGTTTTAAGGCTTATTAAATTTCTGTTAAGTTTTCCCGCCACGCGCCAATACCTCTATCGTAATTTCAGTTCAATTCAATCTAGTCCATCTTCATTTCCTGTTTGTTACATCATTTCTATATACCCACAATATAAGTGGCAGGAAACACACAACGGCCTGAAGGGATGCATCACTCCGCTAGCATCTTGCCAAAAAAGCATTGATCCCCATCGCACATGGTCCACCGAGCATTTCATTGCTGCCCAAACCCACAACTCAAGATCAAACAACAACTGAACACCTACCCTACCGCCCCAATAAGAAAACAACAATTATTCAGCGAGAGTGCAGAAGAGATGCAACCACTCCTGCTTGAAGCTTTGCCGCCAATCTATTTCTACAATTATTAATGTAATAGTCAAAGAGAAACCAAACACAGACAATATTCCAATCCAAATCAATGTATTCTTTCACCTATTAACCTACAATAGCAGCAATTTTGTATAATCAAGATTAATGAAATTTCATAACCCTGTGATTGAATCACACAATGGTATTATAGGTGAGATAAACGGCTGGTGCCTGTGGATTTTCTTCTTGTGTTCTGATTAAATTCGAAGTTGTTGTTGTCATTTCCGCCCTCGAATATTTTAAGTAGTGTTGCCAAGTCCTATATTGTAAATATTCGGACAGCAGGATAAAAAAATGCGGATATTGATTAACTTATCAGAATGCATATTAAACAAAGTTTTTTATTTATCGTTTAAATATTCAATGAAACGTTGAAAAGATGAAAATAATTATTCATTTATTAAAGTAATCCTTTAAGTAACAATGGAAACAGATCAAATATTTTTAAGATTAATTTCAAGGTTCAGAAGAGGTTGAATTTAATTAATTGATCTCACAACTTGAAAACTAAAAAAAATAATGTAGAAAACTAAAAATAGTAAACTTGAAAATTAAAAATATAATTATAAAGTGCGTACGTACATATTTTTATGATTGGTTCCCAAAAATAATTCCGTTTGGCGTCCCGATCAAGTTTTAAATGGGACAGGTCAATACACCCATAAAAATCGGAACTATCCTCAAAAATTTACATATGCTATAACGCAGTTTTGTTTATTAATGATATTTATAATATACTAATAGCACAAATTCAAATGCTGAAGCTATTTTGGTGTAGTTTCCTTAAATAAAAATATGATCGGGATTGAGTCTAAGATTTATCGAATAATGTTTATTTTATCGAAAATGTATTATTAATTTATTAGTTGAAATACGAAAAACAGCAGTAAATAATTTGAATTAATCTTTTGCTTAAAAAACGTGGTAAATCATTAAACGCCTTAATATGTCCCGTCACGTAAATTGCAAATATTGCATCAATAGTGACTTATCCATACATTCGCTTTAATCTGTATTCGTAAGGTGAATGATAATGAGCAGAATTTAATACAAATTTCATTTTCTTTGTTTAAATTACCCTCTACTCCTTACTTCTTTACTGAAAACCGGAAGCAACTATAATGAAAATTAATTACATTTAAATTAATAAAATATACTCTCGGTTTCTTTGTTCTTATATTTACGAATCACTTCCTTTTATAAATATACCATACAAGAGTAAGACGCGATTTTTACAATGGTTCCCACGAGAACCAGCAAGATTAACTAGTCTGGGTTTCTTAAGTCTATATTAAGATGCGGTGTGGAAAGAAATCTAACAACTCGTTTTATTTGTAAAGCAATACTTCTTGATAATTGGATTAAAACCTATAAATCAGGCAAATGCTATTAAATATTCATAATTACCGAACGCTCTGCACTTTCTATATCTGTTAAACATTTGCTCATCTTTATATATAAATGTGGATCCAGTCAACAAGCCAATAAAGGGTGTTAAAATGCAACTTAATTGCAGCTCCAAATCACCAACATTATACAAACAGTCTTATGAATCAGAGAGCAGAGAGCAGACGAAAAGAAAACAAAGATTTGTCTCGACGCGAACTTAGCGTTAATTATTAGTTCGGTTATATCTACAAATAACCAGACGGCCGGCAGTTTTTTTTTAATACACATCTCAGACAGATTGATGACCTGTTTCGCGACTTATGTCTTACATTGCTTCTAAGTCTCACATCGATAGAAGATAATAGATGATGAATGGATCTAGAAAGAAGTCAGATAAGAAATATTTGTACTGGATCAGTGAGATAACTGCTATGCTATCTATTGATAAGTAAATTGTATAGCTTTGTATAAAATACAATATTTAAAGACATATACACAAATTTACCTAGTCTCAAACTAAGGATGTGTAAAATTGTAACTTTTTAAAAGAGTCCAAAGAAAATGTTGATACAAACTGCATTAAATCACTATTTATTTTTAAATTATGGTAACAATATTGATCTTAGGCGTTCGGTAACTTAGGTTTTTAGTGGGCATATTTTAGTCATTATAAAGAGCTATTTTAAAAAAAGCATGATATTTGACCTTACTAGGTTCCTTTAGCACATAAGTAATACATTTTAAAGGCATAAAGTTTGATTTCATTTTAAAAGAAAGTTTCTATATAACAAATAGCAAAGCATATGGCTATATCATAATTTTTGTCTAACGGATTTTCCATTTTTAGATGAATTGTTCCTAATAATTTAGAAGCATAAGATCACATATTAACATATGCCAATCTAAAGCTTTCAGTAATTCGAGTATAACTCTAAAGTTATAATGAAGCTCCATGCCTCAGTATGACTTTAAATTCGCGAGATGATAAATTTAGCAAGTCCATATCTTTGGATTTATAGGATATAGAATTAATTTTACTAGATGATTAGAAATTGTTCGGCAAATTATGTACATCTATCAAATAAAACTATTTCGATTGGAACCGCACATCCGATCTTATGGAACTCACGTCGACACGTTATGCGAATTTCATACATTTGGCACTTTAATGTCACTTTATCTAAGCTTTGAGACTAAAATTACTTATTTAGTAATTTCTGCGTTTCGCACATTTTCATTACAGTTCGTTTAGGGCCTCTCACAAAGCACACTATAAATAATAGATAAGGTACATGTTCAAAGCAGGTGTAGTACAAAATAGCATTAAAGTTAAGCCATTTATTCTATTAGCCGTAATTGCTAGGGCATGTTAGTTAATTTCGAAAGCCCTGTACTTCTTGGTGCTAATTTCTCCGTAAGTTCGCACAGTACGCGCCGAGAGAAACTGTAGTTTCTCCCATTCTGGAGTAGCTTCGAATTTCTTACGGCTTTTTTCTCAAAGTCGTCGATTCCGAAACACTAGTAGATCACTGTTAGGTTCGCTTCCTGGCTGGCCGCCCAAATCGAGGTTCGTACCCACCTTAAATGCTCACCTCTCTTGCCCGTTGTAATGTTGGCCTTTCCCGGACAACAGCAAATTGTTATGCGGAAAAAAAAGTAGTTTATTGAGTTAAAAAAAGCATAGAGGGATTATATAAAAAAAGTACAAAACGTGCTGAGCAATGTGATTTCATATAATCAATCATACTCATTTTGTTCTCTGGTGTTTTTTTATTCTTTGTCTTTTTAGCCGTGCTGGCTGCTGGCAGAATAGAATAGCACCCCCCTCTTGCTGAGGTGTCGTAAAAGGCGACTAAGGTATCTCTTTAACACCGCAATTCAACCAGGTGTTCAGAGAAAGACAACTCGACCAAACCTGCATCCCGCTCCCTCCCGATCGTACTGGTTCTCCATTCCATCGGGCTTGAGAGAGCTCGGACGAGAGATTGCTTTTCTGGCTGCGCGTCCAGCTATGCACTTAAATATCTCCTGCGTAATTGACTGTTTCCGAAAACTGGACCTCGATTTTCTTAATCGGCGTTGAAACAGTCGCCGTGGTCGAATCCGGCTAGGACATCATCATCATTCTTTGTTTTATTTTTATCTATACCATTCTCTTCCATCATACAAGTACGACAGAATAATACTATCCCTTAATTATAACCAACAAGGGAACTACGACGCGTCAAATCCCAAATTTAACTTATACTATTAAAACACATATTTTTGGCTTCCGTTTCGGCTTGAATGCTATTTGAGGTTTCTTGTTCATACACGTTGACTTTGTCCTTTTTTATAATTATAATAACACATATAAAGCTTCTTAGTCCTTTATGATGAAAAATTTATTAGTAAAAATTTTTGAAAATAAGTTTCGTCGAAAATTTAAGATGGGAAAGGCTTTCTAAAATATAAATAAGACTCTTGAGATAAAAGAATTACGATAAACACATTTTATCTTCATTCAACATGGATCAGTACTTTCCAGATAATATAATGCGATCGAAATTCATACAGTTTATCTGAAGGGCAAAATGTAGCATGTAAAACTATTATAGCCGTTAAGTAGACTATTAGTAGTACGAAATAGTTCGGTATTTCAATTTGTTTTGATGCAATAATTGCTCGTATTTTATATCCGTATTACGCTTACAATCCTTAAGTGATCTTAACAAGGCTTTCACAGTGGATTGACGTCAATTAAAAACTACCGAATGTTAAAAAATAATAATAACGGGCTGAAATTACTTGTAACTAAAGCTGTAAAACTAAATATAAAGAAATAACTTCCACAGTTTGATCACGAGTTCAATTTAAGTCATGGGATATGTTTTGTCATTCTTGGTTAGGACACGACCGGAGATTTTTTTTTATCCCGGGGGAAATTCCTGCATAGGACCATCAGGTACGCTGTGAGGGACCCCGGTGTATCAGACTCCTACTGACCGAAAAACCCCCGGAATGTCCCTCTGATTGCTCCACCTGGACCTGGGAAGCCAAATTCATCCGGACGCCCAGGGAACAAGAAGCCTTGTTGAGGCTACCTCTCTGAAAGGGGAAGGAGTAAAGCCCACTCCTCCAAAACCTCTCTTCCAGGTGATGCGCCGGACACCGTGCACCACCTCCCTCACATCCGGCCAGCAGACTCCCTCAAGTCTACTGCCCGGACGACCGGCGATATAGCTTGACCAAATTGTAATATAAACCACTATTTATGTTGCAGATCAACGTATTAGAAGATGTATTTATAATCTCTACATTACTACATATTTTTTTAAATCGGTTGAATGGATATAGAAATATTACACAGACTTTCCCGTAATAGTCACTATACTTCCAGAGAAGACAAATTTTTTTTTTTACATAGCACTTAATTATCTAACTAAATGAAAGTACGGGACCAATTCTTTTTCAACTGCGTAACCGTAGACGAAGTCGTGAGCGAAACTGTATTATCTGTATTATTCAATGTAGTAACAAATATTAGGTCCTTACATATGAAATTGGCGTTTTGTATGGGAGGAACAAAAAGTCGAATATTTTTTAATATAATATATTTAATTAATCAAAGTATGAACCATTATTTTCTATGCACTTTTGCCATCTCATAGGTAGTTCATTGATCCCTTTACTAAAAAAACCAGTCGGACGGGAATCAATAAAATCTTTGAAGGCGATTTGGACTGCCCCATCGGAGTTGAATTTTTTCCCTTGCAAGAAGTTATCCAAATTTCGAAAAAAATGGTAATCTGTTGGAGCAAGGTCCGGGGAGTACGGAGGATGTCTTAGACTTTCCAATTTGAAGCTCTTCTAATTTAGTAGCCGTCTGTTGCGCAGTGTGTGATCTAGCGTTGTCGTGAAGCAGCAGTGGCGTGGAGCGATTGACCAGCCTAGGTTGTTTAGCCGCTAGCTTTTCCATCATGGTTTGCAATTGCTGACAATAGACATCAGCCGTAATAGTCTGACCAGATTTGAGAAAACTGTAATGAACAATACCGGCACTAGTCCACCAAACGGTTACAAGTAACTTTTTTGGGGTTAATTTTCGCTTGGGGCAGGATTTGGCTGGCTGGCCAGGATCCAACCATTGCGCTGAGCGCTTCCGATTATCGTAAAGAACCCATTTTTCATCACAGGTAATGATTCGGTTTAAAATACCTTCATTATTGTGCCGGTTTAGTAATGTAACGCAGCAGTCGACGCGCGTTTGCCGGTTTGCTTCAGTCAATTCGTAAGGTACCCACCTTTCAAGCTTTTTAATCTTCCCAATTTGCTTCAAGTGAATTAAAACAGTTTTATCCTTAACATCGCAGCCTGCAGCTAACTCGGACGTGGTTTGCGATGGATCCGCTTCCACAATAGCCTTCAACTCTTCATTATCAACTTGAGTCTCAGGCCGTCCACGGGGCTTGTTCTGCAGGTCGAAATTTCCAGAACGAAAACGTTGGAACCAAAAACGAATTGTGTTTTCTTTTGCAACACGACCGCCATACACATCATTCACCCTTCGAGTTGTTTCCGCAGCACTAGTGCCACGGCGGAACTCGTACTCGTAAATAATGCGATATTTTAAGTTTTCCATTTTGTAAAATGAGTGACGCAAACAGAAAAAAACAGAAGAAAAAAACAAATGAATGACGATCATCGAAGCACAAATACATGAGTCTATAGCTGTACAAATTTGAATTTGGGATTCCTTACCAAAGAGGAGAAATTTGTGATTAAAGTGGCCAGTACGAAAAACGCCAATTTCATATGTAAGGACCTAATATTAATAACTGAAAAAAACAACTTTTTTTTAATAGGCATCTAAATTGTACCTGACTGTTGGATTTTGTTGTTGGGTTTATTAATATTAGTATGTAATAGTTTTTACTGCCACCGAGAAGCGCATAAGAAGCTTGCTAACCATCCAGTTTTTTTTATAAGTATTGCTGTTTTTTGGGTCTCCATTTTTTATATTATCTTACGTTCAATTTTTCATGCTATAATATCGAATATCGTATTTAATCTTTAATTTGTTAAACAAATACTCTGTCTTTGTATTTTTTTAATACCTCTTGGTTTTCACTTCAATTAAAAAGTAAAATGTACAAGTTTAAAGTTGGTTAAAAACATTGACGCAATCTGAATAGCCAATGCATATTATCCCACTCTATAAGCGATGTAATAAAAATGTAAATAAAAACAAATAGTTACTTATGATTGAAGCGTACAATTACGAACGCGGAAGATATTTTTATAATAACTATTTTTTTATTAAAACAACGCATTCGTAACACTTTTGCTAATAGCAAAATAGATTCATTCGCCTCTTACTCGAGTAATGCAATCGATTATTACTATAATGCTGTAATATAATAAAAACCAGGGTTCGATGACTCAATGATTATAGTTTGAACTCGATGCTGCTTGCGTTTATAGGGTTTACTATTGATATCCTATACGCTTTTTTTTACTATATCTATATGTTTAGAGTCTGTGACAGTGTGATCAATATTTAGACTAGTATTTATTTAGATTAGTAGACAAAAACTATTAGTTTATATGCCATTGGCCTTTTTTTAAGCAAAGGGTTATATAGTGGCAAAAATCTCACCGTATTTCTTATATAAACATGTAAGTACTATATCAATTTATACACACATTTTTAATGTCTAAGCTGCTGCATGCACGTTCGCTGCAAATAGTGCACACCGCCAACCCGCATTGGACAAGCGTAGTGGGTTAAGAGCCCAAAACCCTTCCCAGAGATTCCACATTTTTTTTTTACACTGGCTCGACGTAGTGACTACAGAGTACCTGATGGTAAGTACAGTGTAGTCCAAAAACGAAAGCGACTATCAAAGGATGAAAATCCATTGATAGTCTACATCGTCATGTCGGCCCACATATACCACGACTGAAGGTCTCTAGGTATATGAACTACTGGATATACACAAGCTGATCCCGAAACGCGACAAGCTGAAACTGTTCACTATGACGGGCTTTACACCCATGTACTGTGGTCGCGATCCAGACGGGCACCGACGCCCTACCACCTCGCTGCTGCTCGTTTAGCACCACCCAGGAGTCACGTGTAGGGAAACTAGGGTAAAGCCTACGGACTCGAGCAGCTTCGACTCCCAAAAAAACGAATATAGTGGAAAAATAAAGGGAGATCTTTTCTCTGCAATGGGCTAATAATATTAACATCAAATACTTACTAGTTTATCTTTAATATTAGCAAAAATAATTTCTTTTATAATAACTGGGTTTTGCCACTATTGTATATTACCAATTACAATACAGTTACATTATTCACGAAAGGAACATAGTGCGTTAGTTAATATTAAGTCACTCATTAAGTGCACCCTTGCGTATGTAGTTTTTGCTCTCTACGTGAGCAGGCACCGGAACGGCTTCCGTTCACACGGAGCAAGGCGATACCCACTATCCACTAGTGTTGTAACGATTGTCAAGACTCGGATATGTGTGTTGATAATGTAAAATAAATTAATTCCAGTTTTAGTAGCAGATATTTCGCTCCGAGGCGCAGTTCCTCTCCGACGCAGCCTTGAGCTTTTTTCGGCGTTTCTTCTGAAGGTAGTCACTTCCGAAATGCTAGATCACCCGTAGGGTTTGTATTTTATTTGGCTGGCGGTCCAAGTCGAGGTTCGTACCTACAGAAGTGCCCTTGCATTGCCACCCAACCCATAAACTCGCTGTCTGAGGACCTTCTGTGCTCACCCCCTAAGCCCGGTTGAACTGTAAATGCCTTTCCCGGCACTCAATGGTTAGTCCGCTTCAAAAAAAAAAAAGAGTTACAGATATTATGATTTTTATGATAAATGGACATATTTAAACAAATAATTTTCATAAATATTTAGTAACAGTGTAATTGAGAGCCAAGTATATTTTAGTCAAAAGTATATAAGTTTTTCTAGACTATTTATTTAGAAAGAAAGAAAGCAAACTCACGATTTACTACAAAATATATATAATATTCGAATTAAAAAAAAATGATGATAACAAATATGAATCTAGTTTATTGTATATTTCAACATATTATTAGCTAACATTCACAAGACTCTCATAAGTAATAATATTTATCAGTACTCCCATTTTTTCTTTCCTAATGGCCTTACCACTAGTATATGGCCAATGTGATTTTATTTCTTTTAGATGCGTTTATTATCAATTTTAAAATAAATCTCTATATCAAGTACTGGCCATAATATCAATTTTCTTAATCTTTCTGTCACTTGTCAGATTTTGCTCCTAGTGTTGCCAGATTCCGCTCAGTGCACCTCTTATTAATTCACCCCACTTTTTTAAATGTCACTATTTATAGCTTTTATAATCATTTAACAAATACTTGGTATTAGCTTTGAAATAATGACACAGAATTATGCTTTCATGAAATATACGACCGTTATATTTTGTATGCGTTTGGTAAGTGTTATATCAGTTACGGACATAGATATTAAAACGTTTCGGATATCCGATAGCTTCAGTTATGGATATCCATAACATCGCTAATTCCGACATAGGCGCCGGTACAAACACCTGCGAGTTAGTTTTTATTAAAGAACATTACACGTAGACGCTATTTAGACTTTCTTAAACAGGGTTAACTTTAATATAATATAGGAGTGTATAATTTTTATCAAACAAATATTATAAGTAGTAATAATAACCTTCATTCCTTTATTTCTTCTATTATTATTTCTTTTATTTTTGGGAGTCGTAGCTACTCGCGTCCGTAGGCTTTACCCTAGTTTCCCTACACGTGACTCCTGGGTGGTGCTAATCGAGCAGCAGCGAGGTGGTAGGGCGTCGGTGCCCGTCTGGATCGCGACCACAGTACATGGGTGTAAAGCCCGTCATAGTGACCAGTTCCGGCTTGTCGCGTTTCGGGATCAACTTGTGTATATCCAGTAGCTCATATACCTAGAGACCTTCAGTCGTGGTATATGTGGGCCGACATGACGATGTAGACTATCATTGGATTTTCATCCTTTGATAGTCGCTTTCGTTTTTGGACTACACTGTACTTACCATCAAGTACTCTGTAGTCACTATGTCGTGCCAGAGTAAAAAAAAAATATATCTAGTGACTACATCGTACTAAAAATAATCAAAAACTAATCATACTAAAAATAATCAAAAATTATGCATTTTTACACTATGTCCTGGGTTCTTTTAAAGTTAATAAAAATATGGCGATGGACATAAATGTTACTAAGTTACAAAATTAGTTACACCTTCGATATACTAAATTGCCTCTTATGGGAACATGATAATTAACGATACAATTGTACTCTTTCAGTGAAATAAGGTTAGAAAACTCTTTAGGATACAAACGGTAGAAAATACTCAACGAGGCGAGCTAATGTTATCTACCATCAACCATCGTTAACGCCAAATTACCGCCTCAAAAGGAATTCGGACAATGAGCTTTGAAAGCAACTGTACAAGGTTAATATTTATTGTCAAAAATGCGGGCTCAAATCGATATGTAAAATTGAAGAAAAGAATCATTAAAAATTGTATTTGTAATTGTATAAGTTGGAATCGCGACACGTACATATGGGTTTTTCCAGATTCAGTATGAATTTAATCACCATATGCTCACCGATGAAGGAAATCATCACGAAGAACCAGTATGGAATCTAATAAAAATGTCCTATGTATGCCTTGAGATCAGCGATCAGCTGCATTATCGGTCATATTGGATACGACATATAAACGCATAGAGATGCCATTTATCTATTTCTGAGCACCCTAAAAGGGATACAGCGTGACGATATATTGTTATTTATTCATCCATTCTGACCATAGAACTTTTGCAAAGATTATCACAAATCTCTATCCTTAGTTAGTTACATCTAGGAATGTATAAATGCCCTTCGCAAGTTGCCGGTACATCTGACTTCTGAGTGTTCTACTAAACTTGTTGAGACGTGGTCTCCGTTCTGCTAGTTTTATTCAATGGTGGTCAGTTCCACTGGCTACGAACGGTATGAGCAGCCCACTTCCACTTTTGTTTGCTTAATTATTAAACAATTTAGTTCTGTCTAATCATCTTATTGCAAATCGTATTATACGGAAACACTCCTTGTACATGGGGCTATAGTACTGCTACATAGCGAGAGAATTTCAGTTTGAGGGACAACCTTACAATCAGTGTCCACATCTCGAACCGTCATAAAAGTTATGAGAAATATTATATGAAATTGACTAAGTCTGCCTTGAGCATGCCTAGTGTTTTATGTATAGAATGTTTCATAAGAAACGGAAAGTGTAGTTCTTAATATCTCCCACAAAAAAACTGTTCTATATCGCACAATCATAAATGCTATCTTTAAATTCACACAAGGTAATTCGATGAATCTTCTCCTCGGCAGATATAGGAGGAAAGATACTTAATACTAAGGAGATTAAGTTTAGTATTCTTCAGCCGTCGCTCCGGCATCATCTGGTCAACTAAACAACAAACAGTTGACAGGCTGAAACAAATCTTGGAAGTGTCGATAACAGCACACATGAGTTACGATACGTTGGTTATCTTGAGCTCTTAATGCTCACGATTGCAGCATAAAAAGTTCAGAATTTTTATATAAATATTGATTCCCAAAAACATAAATGCATCGATGCTGAAACAGTAGTGGACACCCAAACTGTGATCCGAGGTATGCAGCGGTGCGTAGCTGGCTTTAAGTACCCGGCTGCTTAAGTAGCAAACGCACTTAACCAAAAGTCC
The DNA here is from genome assembly GCA_036320925.1 of Automeris io. NCBI lineage: Eukaryota > Metazoa > Arthropoda > Insecta > Lepidoptera > Saturniidae > Automeris > Automeris io. Next base: position 4,437,747 of record JAUDJH010000033.1, read on the forward strand.
TTAAAAAAAGCTACGCAGCGATGATATTGAGCCTCGTTTTTATATTAATTACTATGCAAGGTGAAACAGATCTGAAGGAAGTCGATTAATGTAAAGAAATAATCATCAGCGGATTTCCTATTAACTAATTCGGCTAACTTCAAGTGCGGACATATACATTTTGCAAAATATATCAACCATAATTCTGCAATGTTTCTTATGTACGGGGCGACGAACCTCTTAGAGCTATCAATGATTTCGATAGAATTAAGCTTTTTTAGCTTTAAGAGAAACGGTTTATTTCTTTTTCCATGTCGTTGGGCTGTGGAATGGACTTCCAGCGAGCGTGTTCCCACCATCCTATGATATGGGATCCTTTAAGCGTAGCGTGAAGAGATATTTGTGTGGGCCGGCATGATCGCTTTGACTATCGTTGCTTTTTCTTACCTGTCGATAGTCGTTAGCGTTTTTTGGACTACACCATGCTTACCATCAGGTATGGTGCAGTCATTGTGTCGAGTCAGAATAAAAAAAATGCGTGAAAATGGGAATTTTATTTGAAATAAACTTGTTCGTTTTAAAAATATACAATCGATAATTAAAAACCATTCTTGATTTATCGTATTAAAAATTAAATTATAAACGAATAATAAACGTAATAAAACAATATGTATGCTTTCTGTAAAATGTTTATTTTTATTAATCAAGTTTAAACAATATATCTCGGCGATTACAAGTTTACATCTATCATCACTGTCTAATGATAATCATGGCGATATTTATAAAGCGCAAAATCGTATCAACCACTTTCATAATTCTCACATTTCACACCTACAACTCAGCTATAATAATTATTGTAACAAATATAGTGTCGCACTTTGTACTCATTATAAAAATGTATTCACCAGAGAAAAATAACACCAAACAAGTTTTTATAATGAGTATTTGTGTATTTTTTAACTAAATTTATGGCGAGAGGGCAAACCGACAAGCTTTGGTAGCAATTGCATGTAATCAACATTTTTAGTTAAACCATTTGCTTTGCCTTTCCCTTACGTTTGATTTTTTTAATAAATCAAACTCTATATTTCGGTATAATATATTAAGAATATCGATTTTTTAACATCAATAATATGCACTAATTTTTTAGAAGCAAAATCATAAATAAAATTATTTCATAAGATCGCATTAAATAAAAATGAATATAAAACCTATTAAAAAAAAAACAAACATGGACGTCAAAGTGTGATGATAAAGACTGGAAATTGAATATTGCAACATAATTCTAAACATAGCTGTCATAAGACTATTTGTTAGGTACATTGTGATAAAAACCAACAAATAAAATACAAGCGATTGCACACCATTTTTAGATAAACACAAAATGAAATAAATATAAATTAAACATATTTTCTAACAAATCATAAGAAATATATAATCGAATCATATAAAAACGCAAATTAACACTAAAATATTGAATAATATACTTCTGTTTCAATTATAACCTCATACTGTTTACGAAATCTCGGTCTTCATTTGCTGTATGTTTAAATATTTTGTGTGTGAGTCATGAAGTCACGCCGTCAGTCAAGCGACAGGAATCTGTTGAGTATCCTTTGCTTTGGTAATATAACGATCATTTGTTATTCTTATAATTGAAAGTAAAAACCTCGTTACAAATGGAGAAAAGTGCCAAGATTTCGTAGACGATTTATAACAAGATTTTACCCGCTCAGAAATAATTTTTCATAAGGATCTACTTAATAAAGAATTTTCAATTAAAAGTTAAGTAGAAAAACACAGCATTGCAATGTAATACGTCGATAAAACACTCGAGATCACTGGGAGTGTATAAAATAGATCCGCCCTTACCCTCATAATAGATAAATCATTCTAATCACAAGAAATAAATTATCTATAAAATATATTTACGCAAATTTTATATTAATATATTTCAACAAATTATTAACTGAAACATGTTTTTTTTATTATTAGGGGCAAATGTGGCTTTATTTTTATACAGTATTCAATTTATACATTATATCAGAAGAAACAATATATTGTTATTTATGAAATAAAATCCTTCCGTAAGACCAATAAAATTCTTATACATGATAAACGCTGGTATCTTTTGAAGTGACAAACTTTAGTCATTATTTAAACCTGTGCCAAAGGTAAACTTAACTTTATAGCATGTAGACGCCGCCCGCTACGTCTTTGGGTTAAACGCCCTAAAGGTCGTTAGGGTGTTACGGGACGCGCGGGGTAAGGGGAGCGCGCGCGCAAGGGAAGTTCTAGCTAAGGCAGTCGACTACCGAGATCCAAGGCTAGAGTACGTGCGTCTGCGTAGCAGTTCGGTGTTAAAGTGCAAATAAACAGTAAAACGCCAAAATCCGTTTCATTCTACCACCACACCCACGACCACCGGTCATAAGTTTGAAATAATAGTTAAAATTAGTGTCCGACCGATCGTCGAAGGTCATCCAGTCGAAACCGAATTCAAATTCTAGAATGGCTAATTATGAATAGTATAATGGTTAAAAACTTTTATTGCAATTGTTTACTGCATAAATCTTTTTGAGATTATTGAAATAAACTTTTAACACGCTATAAAATAAAACTTCAAAATATTGAGAATCAAAATACAGTCAAATCTGTTATAACGACATCGAAGGTAACAACCGGTGATGTTATCGAGATACGATCGAACATATATCATTCAGCCGGGACCTTTGTTCTGGGTCAATATAACCGGTATGTTGTTCTAAACAATGTCGCCATAAACGGTTTTAACATATTTAATCAAATGCGTAACTATCACTATTAGAATTTCGGAGCTTGCTAAGAATTTTGATTCATTTTCGCCGAAAGCAAAATTATGTTCGGACAAGTAAATTCACGTACGACTGGAATAATTAAAAATTTCTCTATCAGAAATTAATATCATCATAAAATGTAACGGTATAATAAGTCTCAAGATTACATCTTATACTATAATATCGACAAAGCTAGCTCTCCAACAAAGTTAAGCTCTTTTGCATTCATTCGACACCCAATTCAGATATATCAATTGCATTAAACACCATTTCAACACAGAGCTATATATTTCGGAAATGCAATTTATCCATACAAGGAAATACACCGAGTAAATACGTCAATTTTTAACCTCCAAAGCTTTTTAAACTGTATTTATATTTTCATACGTATTTACGTGATACACTTTATTACATTTATGTATTTTTTCATTACGCTCTACAATATATCTCTGTCTTTCTAATGATTGATATTAAATTTATTTTATACTCCTACATTAATATGACTCTCACACATTCTCTACTTTCATTTATGATAAATATTTTATTATTAAAAAAATAATACATAATAAAACACTACATTCTTGGATTTTAGGTCCCTTTTATACTTAGTCCTAAAAGTCTATTAAATTAAAAGACATGACACTGACATTTTTATATAAATACTTTGAAATATTACATCTCTATATTACATAGCTTTTATATGAAAACCAAGTTACAACAAAGTTTAATGATCAATTATTTATACATAATATCATTAAAACTCAGACTTTATTTTGCAAAATCTAGAATATTTTTAGTGTTCATTTTCATAAGAGATTCAATTCGCGGATACGGTCAGAGAGTCCTCATAATTATTCTTTTTTTGTTATATGAGTTTTATATAAAATTTCGATTCTTATTTCCACTAGTAAACGTAATAAAATTTAATACCGTTATTGCAGAAAATTATAATTTGTTAGTTTAAAAGAAACAGTTAAAAACAATTATATTTTTAAACTATTATGATTTGTTACCGTTATCTAAAAATTACTAGGTTTTTATGATAAAACTTTTTTTTTGCATGAACTCAATTTGTAGCCGTACCCACAGCCCACTTTTATAGCTTTTTGTATTGTTTCCATCATACTTTCCCATTTGAAATAAGCAGGCTAAGTGTAAAAGTAATAGCGCTATATGAAAAATATACCCTATCTCTTTCATTAAAACAAACACGCTAAATAATTTTGTTTTTCGTAGCTCGTGAAATGTCAGTCGTGTAGAAAATCAATTTTGACCTAATAAATTTCCTTAACAACTTATACCTTGCCCTAGCCTAAAGGCCGATCCACTCACTTTACTTTCGGTATATTTTCAGTCGAATTTCAATTTCACATAACTTTTATTTACTTCGTGCAATGAGTGCCATTTTTCACTTAAGCCAGACTGGGATTTGAGACTAGATTTTGAATTTTTTCCAATGAAGATAACCTCTCTGAACCAGCGCGATTGTATGTAAACTGGTTCAAGGTGAGGCTAGGCAAGTTTAGACTCTTGGCCTATTCATTTTACGACTAGATACTTGTCTGACTCGAGTAGCTATGCAAGCTATGGCAAAAATAAACAATGGGCTGCCTAATCGTCGCTCTAGTACTAATTATTCCTAACTACCAAACCATATATTTACTCAACCTCCCACCATATCACCATATAAAAAAAAATTGAAATATATGCCCTAATTTGTAACATTTTTTTTCGGCAGGACATTTGTTAGCGGTCGAGAGATACCTTCCCAACTAAACCGGGCGAGAGGGTCATCGAATACGGTGCTCAGACAGAGATTTATGGGTGGGTGGCAACGCAAGGGCACCCCTACGGGTACGGACCTTGACTTGTGCAGCCATAGGAGTGCCCTTGCGTTGTAAGCGAACCACAAAATCGCTGGCAGAGAGCCTTGAGCGCTCGCCCCTCTAACTGGATAGAGTTTTAAAAACCCTCCGAAGCTAACAGCATTTAATTTCGTCAAAAAAAAAACATTGGTGTTCTGAACAAATTAGCACTAATATGACGTAATTGTTTTGTATATAGCAAATGTTTTACGTTTCGCATACACAAAACACATCAGAATGAGTCATTTTTATTCTCGTATATTTACTATTATTTCCAAATATTTTGCGTACATACGGGAAACAATTGAGAATTTTTTTTTTCTTAATACATGAGAAAAAAAAGACTTATATGTTTTTCGTGAATGCGAAAAATTTACTTTAAACCATTATTAATTATTTCCACGCGACGAACTTGTACAGCGGCCATTACAAACATCGTATAGTTACTAGGTAAAATTACAATGATTTGATGATAATTTGACTGGCGGCGACGACCGCCAAGAGTTTGATACCTATCGACGGTCACCAAAAACATGCCAACGTATACCGACAAGAGATAGCCTGTAGGTATACATTACTTGTTAATCCTAGAACTTCACACGAAGCAGTGAATGATTGCGGTGCGACTAACTTATATCGATATCCTATCGCTACCATCGCGAGAGTCGTTCAAATTTATCGATTTTACTAAAATGGCCTTACGTAATAAAATATATTATTAATGTGTTTGAATATGTTTATTATGACTAGTGTTACGTTTATGTGCAAGTTTATACACTACATTATGAGTTCGAAGTTGTGTATTATCTGTAGTAACGTAAATATTCCTATAATTTACATACTTCGGCAGTTTTGTAATACTTTACTTTGAAACATCGATATTGGCGTAAATAACATCATCGATAAAAATGCTCATTAATCTCAAACGTGCTACGTGCTATAGACTAACGTCACAAGCGATCACATACATGCCTAATGAAGTTAATACTATTACAGCAACAAATATCCTAATCGATTTAAATATCGATAGAATAATCTTTTGTCAAAACCATAAAAGTGCGTACACACGAACTCAAACTAATCAAAATGCAGTCTGGGTACGTCGTCAACCCATTGAAAGATTTTTAACGATGGTTACGTCGTGACTCCGCCGATTGATTTCTTTGGCCTCTTTCGATAGATTCGATTCGACGAGCATCGAATGCCTTTTCGCATTTAGATCCTTCTTCCTCCGCACTACGTCAGGGCTGTACGGGTCCGATACTCGCCTGTCGAGGTTTGGCTGGCTGTGACCCTGTGCACCGGAGTAAGTGGCTTGTCGATGTATCGGCGTCGTTGGCTCTTGATTCATATTCGGTAAATACGTTTGGAATGATGGCCTGTTCTGTGCTGCTTCCATTATAGACCCTGTAAAAGAGTAAAAAATATTTAATATATTTTACATACAAAACACACATTATACAATATCTAGCAATTAGACATATAGCTACGTGACATATCGATAAAAAACATAATTAATAAAATTAGTTACATAGATTCCATACGATATTAAAAACAGCTAACATCAAATAGTCACACTCTCCAACAATATATCTATTAACCCTTTCAAGATGGAAACCTTTTCTGTGGGAAACTAGAGACTGAGATATTTTTTTATATTTCGATAAATTTACATCGATAACATGCGATACTAATAAAATTGAACTATAATAATTACGTAATGTTTCTATTATAACTTTTAAAAACATTGTAACAATTTTAAAAGCAAATATAGTCCAGAAAGGATTAATTAATATAACATTTATTAGTAAGATCTACAACAACACGGAAACATAAAAATTAAACGAACATATACAAACGCAGTCATCTCGTTACTGTTGATTTGACACTTCTGGTTAATGACCTACAATTAAATAAACAGTCGATAAACCAAAAAGAAAAGCAACACAAAATACAACATGTAACATAGTTATAAGAGACTTTACATTAACATACTATACGGTATGTAATAAAAACCCCGTTTAACCTACGTAGACGTAACGGTATCGATATTAGATTCAATGTACAATATAATTTTTAGTTAAAAGGCAAAACAAATACAATTAAATGGGGAAACTAAATGGGGCTTAAATGGGGCAACACAGAAACCGTGCATTGTTCGTGAACAATGAAAAAAGAAGCAAAGGATCATGCTAGTATGTCATGACGTCATAGAGGAAGACACCGTTTATCAGTTAAATCATTTGATTAGTCTTTACACTGACTTTTTTAAGTAATTGCAGCTTAGATCGGATCTAAGATAATACAGTTCCTTGAATTTTATGTCAATAACTTTTTAAGGTCCACGAATAATTGAATTTTCTTACGTATTTTGGAAAAGTTATCGTAACACTAATATAGAGCAAAAATTAGATTAGACAGGATATTTATTACATTCTGTATTTTTTGAGTAAACGTAACAGCGTTCGGTGCTTTTGTAGGAAGACAATCTACTGGATTTGTAATTGCGATATCATTTCACGTCGTTTCCTTACCGAGCGTGCGCACGAGCCAGGGCGTGACGGATTGCTTTTGACTGTTCATCGCTGACTGGACCTCGTTGAGAGCCGCGCTGAGTTGATGACTCAACTCCTGTAATCATACATTCATCATTTTCAGGGTTCCGTACACAAAAAAGAACTCTTATAGGATTTTTTCGCCGTCTCTCTGCGTATCCGCGAAAATCCTTTTTCGCATGAACGTCGAGGTATCAAGGTCAAATTAATATCAAACTCAGATCTGTAGTCTTGTGGTGAAGGCCTCTACCACTTGTGGGAGGCTTGTGAATCAGAAGGCAGTTGCTGAAGCGGTTAAGATACTTCCGCTTCATACCAAAATCCTTCTATCATTCCATAAGCTACTTGCGAATGATATAAGGATAATCTGCATCTCTAATTCTGTAGTGAAACCGATAGATGTCGCCTTACTACAACCGCTCTATTTGACGGCACAAACGACATTCATTACTATTAAAAAATTGTATGCAACCGCCGCTACGTCGTGCTATCTCCGCTCTTATTTTAAAATATATTTAAACCGCCTTATTAATATAATAAAACCGCCACACGACGTTGTTATTAAAAAGAGAAAAAGGTGTAATTGTGCGAGAGGAAACTTTCTGTGCCCGTGGCCGCTACCGGAACCCTGGAACCTTACCGTGCTGTAGCATATACAGGACGAGCTGCAGACCTACAGGTTAGTGATTCAGATATTCTGGTATATCAGCTGCGATTTATGGAGTGATAAGTTTCCTTAATACTCCTTTTGACCTAATTTTAATTTCTCTTAACCGCCAATCAAGTTACGTTCCCCGCTCATATGGAGGGCTATTTACACGCCTTTCCAGCAGTCTTAGCGTGAATTCTGTTTATTATTTAAATCATGCGCGTTTTATATAACTCGCGTGTCCTAGATATCTCAGTGCACTGCACTCACTAGTGCATCAAACTGTAAATAGCCTTACAAGCGTATTTACTCCATAGTCTCTTGTAGCTTTAAAAATTTTACTTACAACATAAAAAAAAAAAATACGTTCCCTTTATGCCGTATATTTTATATAGCACAGTCTCTGCACTTTGTCTACGTTAGCCATAATGAGATACCCTCAATTTAATTTAAATTATGTAATTAATTACAATTACTTAGATAAAGTAAAATAATGTTTTTGATATGTCAGTATTCAATCAATTTGCCTACCACGCTTAAATTTGTTATTAAACTTCTAATAATGTAGAGATAACAATTTGACCACGATATTAATAACCACGCTTTTGAATGACTCTTTGCAATATGAACTGGATAATAATCTCCGGTTCTACCCAACAAATTATTATCAAACAGAAACCGTATGTCAATATCTTCATTGTATTTATTACAATTTTATTATAATAGACTATCAATACATATCATAAATTCGTTCTGCAACCACCTTTCCGACGTTCCGTAGATACTATGATTTGAAAATGCGTGTATATATGCGAGTGACTAGAAAACTTCACTTGCGCGATGTAGGTTAGGAAAAATGTATGAGAATCGGTAATGGATCTGTACGCGTTTGTGCCCTCTGATCTCTGAATTGGCATAACCTTTTCAATGAGGTTTTCACTAATGTATTATATAGCTTCCTTTAACATACCGTGTTAATTTTATTTAAATCGGTTAGTAAATAAAAAAGTTAAGTTAGTTTAAAAAACACGTCGATCATTTATTGGAAAAAATGTGTTGAGTAAAATGGAACGAAACTCATCTGTCAGCTTTTATTGTCATTTTTATTAAATCTTCCTGACGTATATATTTGTATGTTTTCGTGAGTTACTGTTAAACATTAAATGTACAATTTTTTCTGTTCAGCGATAGCTCTAAAATAATTTTAATGTTCACTGATTTTTGTTAGTAGTTATTATTCATTGTAAGTAACGGCATTCATGTTGATACGAAGTTCGTCGGGTCAGCTAATATAAAATAAAGAAAAATAAGATAGTGCCGGTATGTAAAATGTGTAAAGTCGAAGTAAGATAGTAAGTAACCTGATTGCTGCATTGCGCCTGCACGTGGGCCAACTTGACCTGCGCCAACTCAAGCTCCAGATCGCGCACGCGCTGTCTCAACCGCGCTTCCGCTTCACTCGACCCCTCTATTTTATCATCGTCTTTGTGCTCCGCTTCTGTTAGCACAATTATAAAGCAAAACTTACTTTCGGTTCCGTAGAAGAGATAATTCGTTGTATGTTTTGTTACAATAATAAATAAACGAGTTGCGTTTTACTAAACTCATTTATCAAATATTACAAAAATTATGATATCAATATTTTTAATTTCAATTTATAATAAATTAGCAATGGTTCGTTGAAACGACACAAAGTGTTAATATAGAGAGATACCGAAGACGCATATAATCAATTTCATACCATATTTTCTAAATTCTAGAAAAATATGTCTCGATATTATGTGTCGATGCATTGTCAACGAAATCTAAATATTCCAGAAGGATCAAACATTTAGATAATAACATTATGCATAATTTTTCCACATTACAATAGTAGCATAAGTACTATTTAATCGTACTGACCTTTGTTATCTTTTTGGGAAAGTTTGAGGCTGCAGTTAACACAGTCTTTTACTGAATCCTGAAAAATATATAATCTAATATTATTAAATAATTAAAGATAAATGTTTACTATACGATAGATGCAATGATCAGCTTAGCGTGTAATTATTTCGAGTGTATAAAGCCACATCCAATATTTTTTATACAAAAAACACGTAGCAGAGATAACACGACGACGACGATATAACGAGCTAAGCAGAGATGGGCAAAATGTAATCTGATTAATAATGAACGATTACAAATTGTAGTCGTAATTTTAAATTTCTTGCTCTGTTTTCATGATTAAATCCATTTAATACATTAAGAAATGATTAAATGTGTATACAATCTGGGATTTTGTAGTGTTTAAAACATAAATGAGCAAAACGCAGTCATATTAATGGTAAAAAACGTAAAATGTAATCGTTAATCATTTTTATTAATCTGATTACATTTTGCCCATCTATGTTACTAAGGCACCAAAATGAGAGGCCTAGAATAAATTGAAAAAAAAAAGCGAAGAACAAACTTATTTGTCGATTTGTTGTATCGAAGTAGTATTTGATTCATCCGTGTGTTTTGTGTTTCCAACACTATGTGAAATTGTTTAGTAAAGGGTGAATCAATATATCAAAGCAAACTCTCGATCATCGGCTATGATTTACTTGTACATCTGATGAGCTTGAGGAAAAGCATGAATTTGCCTTTTAATTAAAAAAAAAAAGATGTATGTTTACAGATAATTTATATAATCGATCTTTATATGTATAGAACTGTTATTGGTAAAGAGCGAGTGAGTTTCTGTTATTTTTAACAGATTTTGCTGTCTGATCAAAAAGCTGATTTCTTTTGATTTTAAAAGTGTTTTCTATAAAACTTTTTCTATAATTACTTTCAGTCTGATATTTTTAATATTAGTGCTAATAAATACTACGGTGTGTAATGAGTGCAGCGAAAATAAAATGCACCTGCATATGATGAAGCTGCTTGTCTAGTCGCGCGCAAATCTCGCGGTAGTCGCGCGACACGGCCGCGTAGTGCGCGCAGTCCTTCTGCGCTTCCACGGAGCCCGCCCGGGCCTACGACCACGCAAAAATCACCTTACAAGCCTGATTCAGCTTTCCAGCAAAGGAAAATTACTACATACCAAGCTTCTATGATACCAAGCTTTGAACTATCGATAATACGTCCCTAGAACCAGAGTGGCCTTAAAAGTCCAGCACATCCCGGTTACCATCCACATATGTAGCCGGGATGGTCCAAAAAGGATTTTCCCCAAGTAAAAAAGGACCGGAGTGGCTTAAGTAATTTAATCAAAATTATAGAAATCCAAATTGAATGGGTCATTCTAGTTTAGTAATAGTTAATAATAATTACAACGACATACAACATAAATTACAAATTTGCATACAGATTCAGCCGCTAATATATCTCTGCTCACACCGAAAGGTATAATATCGTGATAACATATTATTAAAAAAATTGATAATATTAATAGGAATAGTAATACTATATTAACAAAACTTTTTTTAATCAAATTGTATCAAAAAATAAAACTTCCCCACTTTGTGAGCGCTGCAAGGTGGTTAATGATATTTATCATCTCCTTTGGGAATGTAGTTGCAATAAAAAGTTTAGAAGACTTCTTTCTCAGGACTGGGAAAGTGTCGGAGAAATTAACATCATATTGGGAGAGCTGACGTCGGTTAATGCGAATTTATAGATTCATACAGTTGTCACTTTGCCAGAAGCGAGTTTAAACAACATGATATACCTTACGAGGCTAGCATAGTCATCAAGGATGCACTAAAGACTCATTAAATATTTGATTTTTTTTTTTAAAGTAACTTTCAGACTTTTCATTTGAGCCACTTTAGCTCTGATGGTCAAAATATACACAATAAAAACACATAAGCGTAAAGACTGTCATAGTGATTTGGTTAAGCTTGGTTGGGTGAGAGGGAGGCGGTACGCATTGTCTGGTGCGCCGCCCGTGATAAAAGTTTGGAGAGGTGGGCTCTTTACACTCACACCTCTTAGAAATGAAGCCTAAAGAGGCTGTTCACTCCTCGAGCGTCTTGAAGATTCTAGATTCTCAGGCCAGGGTGGAGTGACTGGAAGGAAACCGGGGGGGGTTTTTAATCAATAGGAGTCTAACACACTGGGTTGGCTGCCCTCAGAGTGACTTTGGTGGTGATGGGATTTTACCCCGGGTAACCATAAAAAGCTTGTGGCGTACAGCTTGTGTACGTACAGTTGTTTATTTACTTATAGAACTTCTATCATGGTATATGGTGGCAAGCATGATGACAGCAATTGTTAATATATTCTCCTCCCTTTACTTTCGGTTTCGTTCTTGGATTATACTGTAATTTTAACCAAGAGCTGTGTAGTCAATTTCTTGATCTAATATAAAAGAAAATAAAGTCCATAAACAGACCATATTTTACCTCATTAAGCTGTGATTCAAGCAATTCCTTATCTTGTTGTAGTTGTGTATGTATAACTTTTAATCTCTCCAATTCCACATTGATCTTTTCTTTTTCTGCTGATTCTGATAAAAGGAAAAAAAAACATATAAAAGCGGAGAAAGTTGAAGCCTTCATCATATCATTTTTAATTTAATATGCTTGACTTCATGACATTTCTAAGGTTCTTTTTCATGTTTCTGTTGAGCCAAAGGCACTATCTATCTTTACATGTAAAAAGACTTGTCCAAAGTAACATATCATCGTATCAACACTGAAGCTAGAAACATGGTTTTTTAAGGCTGTTTTTTTTATAACACAACCACTTAAGGACGGCTATTTTTTTTAATATCGCACCTTGAAGGTGAAATAAGAGTTGAAAATCTGTTTGAAAATTCTTAAATTTTGCAATAATCTTTATAAAAGTCGGTATTTAGGTTTATTGTTATAAATAACACATACGTGTTTGACGTTTTTAAGAAATTTATTCCTAGGAGGTAATTTCTACCAGGGTAACGCCGGGATAGCACAACTAGTAAGGTACACGAAACGTACCTTTAATAAATTTCTCATATTCTTGTTGATATTTGCCGAGCCGCTTCACTTTAATACTGCACGCGAGCTTTACTATCTGTCGCGAGGTCTCCTCCGCTCGACATTTCTTCGGCAACGTGACTCTGTCAGACGCATCGATATATTTTAGAAATAAGAAAAGATATCGATACTTGTCATGATAATTCATCGCACTCTACTGTGTTTGTATAGTATTTTTTTATTTCGTTAACAAATCCGACATCACACAAGTAAATACAAAACAAAAATTAAAATTACAATACAAAAGGTGCTAGTCTAACCAGAGAAAACAGGAAGTAAAAATAATAAAACTAAGAAAAATAAATTAAATATATGGGAAAAAAGTTTGGGAAGAAAAAAGAAGAAATATATGTTACATTGAATCAAGAATCAGTAAGCAGTCTACGCAATGAAAATTTTTATTTTTGGCTAAAGTTCAGAAAGAGATGTAAAGAAAAGTAAAATATCAAAAGATCTACAAATGCTATTATAACTAGAAAACATTCATTTTCATTTGTTTCGCAAGAAATCGACCGAATCATTGAACATTTTGCTAAAATGAGAAAATTTACTTCATCGAACATAATCTCATTGATAAAATAGAATACCTCTTTTCTACGGATTATTAGGTTACTATGACGTATTAGGTCATTATATTATTATTATAACCTGTTAGGTTAGTATCAACTAATATTAGGTCCTTACATATGAAATTGGCGTTTTGTATGGGAGGAACAAAAAGTCGAATATTTTTTAATATAATATATTTAATTAATCAAAGTATGAACCATTATTTTCTATGCACTTTTGCCATCTCATAGGTAGTTCATTGATCCCTTTACTAAAAAAATCAGTCGGACGGAAATCAATAAAATCTTTGAAGGCGATTTGGACTGCCCCATCGGAGTTGAATTTTTTCCCTTGCACGAAGTTATACAAATTTCGAAAAAAATGGTAATCTGTTGGAGCAAGGTCCGGGGAGTACGGAGGATGTCTTAGACTTTCCAATTGAAGCTCTTCTAATTTAGTAGCCGTCTGTTGCGCAGAGTGTGGTCTAGCGTTGTCGTGAAGCAGCAGTGGCGTGGAACGATTGACCAGCCTAGGTTGTTTAGCCGCTAGCTTTTCCATCATGGTTTGCAATTGCTGACAATAGACATCAGCCGTAATAGTCTGGCCAGATTTAAGAAAACTGTAATGAACAATACCGGCACTAGTCCACCAAACGCTTACAAGTAACCTTTTTGGGGTTAATTTTCGCTTGGGGCAGGATTTGGCTGGCTGGCTAGGATCCAACCATTGCGCTGAGCGCTTCCGATTATCGTAAAGAACCCATTTTTCATCACAGGTAATGATTCGGTTTAAAATACCTTTATTATTGTGCCGGTTTAGTAATGTAACGCAGCAGTCGACGCGCGTTTGCCGGTTTGCTTCAGTCAATTCGTGAGGTACCCATCTTTCAAGCTTTTTAATCTTCGCAATTTGCTTCAAGTGAATTAAAACAGTTTTATCACTAACATCGCAGCCTGCAGCTAACTCGGACGTGGTTTGCGATGGATCCGCTTCCACAATAGCCTTCAACTCTTCATTATCAACTTGAGTCTCAGGCCGTCCACGGGGCTTGTTCTGCAGGTCGAAATTTCCAGAACGAAAACGTTGGAACCAAAAACGAACTGTGTTTTCTTTTGCAACACGACCGCCATACACATCATACACCCTTCGAGTTGTTGCCGCAGCACTTGTGCCACGGCGGAACTCGTACTCGTAAATAATGCGATATTTTAAGTTTTCCATTTTGTAAAATGAGTGACGCAAACAGAAAAAAACAGAAGAAAAAAACAAATGAATGACGATCATCGAAGCACAAATACATGAGTCTATAGCTGTACAAATTTTAATTTGGAATTCCTTACCAAAGAGGAGAAATTTGTGATTAAAGTGGCCAGTACGAAAAACGCCAATTTCATATGTAAGGACCTAATATATGCACTTACTTATATTATTTCCAAACATTTTACTGTCAAATATATATTATAATCATATGTACCTAAAATATTTAAGTACTCCTTCAAAATCATGAGCGAGTAGATCCTTCCGTGATCGAGACAGCAGCGCTAGCGCCACTTGGAACAGCGTATCTATTCCTTGCAGTAAGAATACATCTAGAATGTGGTACACCTGTTAAATTAAATACATTGTTATAGTCTAGTCCTATTAATCTAATAAAGTAGGTGAATCTCTTCCATACACAAAGTACACAACCAAACTACACATTTCACATATACATTTTACTAGGTTAATAACTTTTAATAACTTTTTATTTCATAACAATTATTTGAATCGCATTTAATACTTTCATATAACCTTAGTTACACAAATCATCTTGGTTAATCCGATTTTTTGTACGTTTTCCTGTTTTAAATTATAAAATTATATACTGTAGATTTGTGAATGAATAAAATAAATAAATAAAGAATATAGGCTGAAAATTTGTACAAGCTTTGGTTTTGACGCTTTAAAAGTTAACTCAAAAGTCTCATAAGATATCGTCATCATAGCTTAAGGTTTTCGAGATGATAGTTTAAGAAATTTGGTTTTTCGTGAATATCCAATATTTCCCAATGCAATAAATTATATTTGTGCATTTACAAAAAAAAATGTAGCGCATAAAAATAATAATAATATAAAATATAAAAATATAATACTGTATAAATGTTTCTTAGACTTTGAAAAACAATCCGACGCAACCTTGAGTTTCTTTCGGCGTTTCTTCTGAAGGAAGTCGCTTCCGAAACGCTAGTAGATCACCTGTAGGCTTCGGATTTTTGGCTGGCGATCCAAGTCGAGGCCGTACCCACAGGGTGCCCTTGTATTGCCACCCAACCCATAAACTCGCTGGGTGAGCACCTTCTGTGCTCGCCCTTTAAGCCCGGTTGAACTGTATATGCCTTTCACGGCCCTCAGTAGACAGTCCGTTCAAAAAAAAAAAACTTTGAAAAACAGGTTGTTATTTGTACGATAAAATATCTCTTACCAATGGCAGTGGAAATCGTGCCGTGAAGACTGTGAGAAACCATTGAGACGCAAACATATGCGGTTCCACGCCGAGTTCTTGAAAGTGGGCGCGTAAGTCTGTTAATTGTTCCTTAAAAGAGAAAAAAAAAATCGAATTATTTTTCTATTATAATCTATACAAATATTATAAAGCTGAAGAGTTTGAACGCGCTAATCTCAGGAACTACTGGTTCGAATTGAAAAATTATTTTATGTTGAATATACCATTTATCGAGGAAGACTTTAAGCTATAAAACATCACGATGAAACTATTAGGAACGAAGAAATAATGAAAAATGTGAAAAAAAAACGGGGAAAATTATTCATCCTTGAGGGCTTCCATTGCGTGCGCTGCGAAAACGGTTCAAGATACCAAAAATATATGTATAAAAGAATTATTCCTCTTGAAATAATCTAAAAAAATGTTCGCCACAGTATATGTCTATCTTTTAAGATTAACTCACTAGAGCCGTTTTTATGGTAATCAAATTTGGTCGAAATTAATGCATTATTTGTTAAGAGTTGTATTAACGTAATAATATTAATCTTTATCCAAATAAATGTGTTGTTCATTAAGAGTATTTAATTGTGAACAAAATTGTCTTTGACATCACTTAATTTCAATGAACATCTTAGAAGATATTACAATTTTAAAATAAATAACTAACTAAAATGCCCAAAATAACTATTCCACGCGGACGAAATCGCGGGCACAGCTAGTAATACAACAAAAAGCGAAAAAGTTACCTCTAACATATTTTAAACTTTCGCTTTTTGTACTTATTATTATAAATACTTTAACGATCTCTCTAGTGCTCGAATTAACTTACTTATAATTATGT
The DNA here is from genome assembly GCA_036320925.1 of Automeris io. Lineage (NCBI taxonomy): Eukaryota > Metazoa > Arthropoda > Insecta > Lepidoptera > Saturniidae > Automeris > Automeris io. The sequence goes on from JAUDJH010000033.1 coordinate 4,454,465, forward strand.
CTCCATGCTTTGACCTGGTTACACAGGCCATGGTCACAAGCAGACTGAAGTGCCGCGGAGTTTTCATAGGTGGCGGGAAGTAACGTCCTATAGACTGTTCAAATTATCGACAACAAAAGCAGATAGAGAAACTAACTTCCCGTCAACAACGAAGTTCGAAGCGCTTCAGTGTGTTCATGATTATGGCCTGTGTAACCAAGTCAAAAGTTCAGGCCATAATTAAAAGTAAGTTAATTCGCGCATAAGACTCTTTAAAATGTTATAAAGTGGCCTCTATGGAAAGTAATAACAAATATACCTAGCGTATTTTTTTAACTGTCTTTGAAGCGAGGTAACTATAAGTTTTTTTTTATTGAACATACCTCCATTAGCCGATCTAGTTGGTGTAACCGCATGTAGAGAGCCTCGAATCCGTCTTTGTAAAGTTCACGCAGACCGTATCCATACATGAGTCGCACGAGAAGACAAAAGGCCTGTTCTTCTGGCATCTTGAAAAAAAAGGAAAATAATTAAAATATTACATAAAAACATATCGATAATTTTACTTTAAATAGATATGTATATGTCGATTTTAGAATTCTATCGATAAAATTCTCGAGTTGGCACACGATCCAGTTTAATAAAAAAATAATTGTTACCACACACTCCGATTTTCTAGCAAATTGTAGCTGCAATTAGAAATATAAAAGCCTTAACCCCGGAAGATACTGCTTATATATTTGTTACGTTTAGATATCAAATCCATGACCCCAGCGTAGAAGTCGAAAGCCCGGCCAATGCAGTCGTAAATTATTAACTCTTTTGCATTGCAGTATAAATGTAGGAATGTGAGTGGAATAGAACATATGATGCAAATGCTATAGAATGATAAGGAACAGTGTAAGAGTGTGAAAGGGATAGAAAGTATAGGAGAGAGAGAGATAGATTTGAATGGCGGACTGAATAAGTTGTTGTGAGTGCTGTGGCGAATTATTATATTTTTTTAAAACTGTATTCGTATGAAAACTGTGGTGAATAAATTATTTCTAAAAACTAAAAGGTCTTTCTACATAAATATACTTGAATTTACTAATCACAAACTCGAAGCCTGCAGTGTGCGATAAACAACACTAACCTGTGACAGTAAGGTAGTAGGAACGAAGACGGCATACTTGCATGATATTCGTTGTAAGGAATCTTGTACAAACAGCTGCGCTTTACTATGAAGCTGGCTTGCATCGTACCTCATCAACTACGCTATCAAACCGTATAAAAAATACTAACGTGTAAAAGTAGGGTAGCGGCAAGAAAGCTGAGTCCCTGACAGTAACCGACTTCGTGGTCGTAGACTGCGTACGCGCGTGCCATGCGCAGCAGGGAGTCCTGTCCGAGCCCGCCCGCCTCGCGGAAGAAATCGTGCGCGGGGAACGTGCGCGCTATGTCCCGCTGGATCACCGACTCGAACGGACAATCCTGAAAATAATATTGACATTGTATGACATACCCTGATCTGTAAGTAGGTTTTATTCTATAGTATATCTGCCAGAATTAATAACCTACCTACCTACAAATCAACTAATCCGAATACTCGGTCGCCTCTAGACACTTCAAAATTTTAAGCGCTCGATTTTACAACAAACTAAATGTAATTCTCAATATCTATCCCCTTTTCCTTTATGAACTTAAAATCAAAGTCAAGGATTACTTGTTGTAGCTCGATTATTTACAAACTGAACATCTTTTAAATGCTTATATATAATCTGCACTCACACACAACACTCTTTACTCACCCTTTTCTACACATAACACACCTATACACAACACGTCTGTATATTTTTGTAATAATTTGTATTTTCTGTAATGGTGGGCGCTGACGTCTGCGATACAGTCTCACGACTAGTGCAGGCGTCAACGTAAATTAAATTATACAATGTAAAATTTTTGGTCCCATAAAATTATTATTATTATTACTGTCGGACAGTAAAGCAGCACTGCTGGCCATAGGAAGTAAAAATTACAACTCAAGTCTGGTCATGCAGTGCCACCAAGCCCTAACTCAGGTATGTCTAAACAACAATACTACAACCCTTCAATGGATTAAAGGCCACAGCGGATCATGCGGCAATGATGCTGCAGATGAGCTGGCAAGAAGAGGATCTGATACAAGAATATTCGGACCTGAGCCGATTATTCCACTTCCCTTCAGCTGGTTCAAATCCGAAATTCGTCAAAGAATAAGACGTCTGAAGGATTCAGACTGGAACAACTCAGTAGGATGCAGACAAGCTAAGGAGGCCTTACCTCGAGCGAATCCAAAGAATTCATAAGCTATCCTGCATCTCAGTAGATTACAGATACGTAAAGTCACCGGAGCCATAACAGGACACGGTTATTTTAATAGACATCTTTTCCATTTAGATGTCACAGAAATTACTCTGTGCAGAGCATGCATGAGAGAAGAGGAGACAGCCAGACACATGCTCCTCGAGTGCAGTGAATTGGCAGTGTACCGGACACAACACCTCGGCACACGAGGAACCTTCCGGAAGCAACCAGCAACATCAGGCGGCTGGCGGATTTCCTGAAGGAGCTGGGCTGGGATGATTGAAATCACCCCGGCCCGGTTTTCACGCAAAATAGGCGTATTCAGACGTCGAGTTGCGGAAAATGAGCCCGTGTGAACCTGATAACCTACCTACCTTTAATTCGTATATCGATAGCTATACCTCTCCCTTTCAAACCTGCGTATACGAAAAGAGATGTACTATAGTTGCTATCTAATAAATCTAAGATAGGGGATAGAATAGGTTATTAATTTCAGCCATATGTGGATCGGCATGACAACAGCGACTGTCCATGAATTCTTGTCCCATAAATACACATCTTCTCCACTAGATGGCGCTAGTATCATCATGTGCCTATATTTAAAAAAATGAACATCATAGTGGGTTCACAATAGGCTACGAAATTATTTTACAATGGTAGCTTACTTTAGGTAAACATTTATTACCAAAATAAAAAGTCCAACTAAGTAGGACTGGGGTACATTGACGTGTGATACGCATGATTAGTCAAAGTGGAGATGCGTTTTTGTCGCCTTCAGCCCCAAGTGGGGTCATAAGGCATTATAATAGAAAAAAAAATCGACTGAGTGCTCGGTTTTATCACTATTTCGCGCTACTTTCATACAAAGATTGTTTTCTGTAACAAGTACTGGAGTTGCGTGCTTCTACCTTGGCGATCGCTACCATTTAAAGACTGCATTATGCATTCCATCAGGTGTGGGGGACTCACTTTGTCGAATCAATATTAAAAAAAAAATGGTACAGTATTTCGACGGTTAAAAACACCCACTTTGCTAATAAGTGTTCTGTATGTCTCCATCAGTTTGTCGTTTTGATCAATGCCGGCGAGACGGAGCCACACCTCCCCACGAAGCGCCTCGGGTACGCCCACGCGAACTAGGTGATTCAGGGCTCGTGGTCTTGGACCAGTCCAACTGTAGGATTATAGAATCGCTTTAAACTAATCATAGTGACACATTTTAAGCTTTCGCGTTCTGTGTTCATGTAAATACTTTACCGGGCCTTATGCGCGAATTAACTTACTTCTAATTATGGCTCACAGTTTCGAAAATTAGGACCTTGATTTATTCTACCTTCAAAAAATGCTGATACTGTGAGTGTTGTGTGTCACGACTATTCAAATTATCAAGAACAATAGAGGGTAGAGGAAGTAACTTCCCGCCCCAGACGAAAATTTCGCGGCGGTTCAGTGTACTCATGACTATGGCCTGTGTAACCAGGTCAAAGGGTCGAGCCATAATTAAAAGTAAGTTAATTCGCTCATAAGACTCGTTAAAGTATTTATGATAATCCTAGTGCTTTTAACCGATTATTATTAATATTAGCATCATTATTCTAACAATAAATAAAGAAAAGTACAAATGTGTAAAAAAAGCATTGATAATTTAACTAGTGGTTCGACTGACAAGTTAGTTTTTAATTTTGGCTATAATGAAAGAAGTGAGATTAAAAAAGGCGTATCAATTTATTTTTCAAATTCTGATTCTTCTCTGTGTCTGCATCGCATTTAATGGAAAGTACAGTGCAATCCAAAAATCGAGTTCAACTATTGATAATCGCCGCAATCATGGCAGCCTACATATATATCTTTTCACGCATTACTTCAAGAACTCAATATCATAAGAATACGCTCGCCGGAAGTGAATTCCACAATCCAATAACCTGACAAAGGCAAGAGTTAAAGGACTTCTTAGTTCTAGCTGAAATAGAAGTCACTGTAAAACTGCGACACTGCAATATAGATTTTTCAATGTCTATATTTTAACGGTACCCGATTGTTTAGGAGCTACTGTATTATTATGTTTTAAGGAAAGATATAAAGAATGAATATAACTTACCTCCTAAGTACTTGAGCCCAATTGACAAGAACATCTTCACCGCAATCTTTCGACACTTCGCCGGTACCGCTCAGCAGGGGTTCGTCGCCATCTTATAAAAATATTAGTTTTTTCTTCAATATTTTCTTTATATTATATCTTTTTTTTATACAATATCTCTAAGCTATTAACTGAGAGATTAAATCATATTTCAGTTGTATTGACTTATTGAAAAAAACGTTACCAAATATCGATATTTCGTTTCTTATTTATTTATCGTAACACGACTTGAGTACCTCACCACGCGGTCGTTCCAGTTAGTATAATTTCCTAGAAAACGTTATCGGTGATGGACTTGTGTGTGGGTATAGAATAAATGTTTAATTCGATGTAGCTGTGGTGACCTAGTGGACAAAGGATCAGTATCCATGCGCAGCGACGCGAATGGTCGCAGGTTCGTATCCCCTCACGTACATTTGAGTTTTTCTAGATTAAGTACGGATTTAAGCACCACATGATCACCTGTGAAAGAAAACATCACGATGAAACCAACATGGCGCCTAATAGAAATGTCATGTGTAAGTGCCCTGAGAACGGCGATCAGCTTCGTTACTGATCACGTTGGGTCCGACATTAAAGCGCCAAAATGGATACAACCATTAATGCATCTCTGCTCACCCCGAACGGGATAAAGCATGACGATATATTATTATTATTAATTCGATTTATTCAATATTTGTTTTTACCCTACCTGAATCCGGTTCGGAGGGGGAAGGCGGCGCGGGGGCAGCACTCGACAGCGGCGACGGCAGTAAACTTGACAGTGACAGTGGCAAGTTCAAACGCGACCTGTCCAATTCCCCTTCAGTTTCAACGCTGGTCACTTCGTACTGTAACTGTCCTAGGGCATCTATAGACTAGGAAAAGAAGAAAAATTACGTTAAGACCGTTTTATTTATCAATTATCATACACAACAATTGAGACGTCTAATTTCAAAACCCGCTATAACGATTTTTCGTACAAAATTACTTAATAGTCCTAATAGTAATTTGAAATGTTTCTATCAAAGCAAATATTATATATCAATTTTTTTCTTTTTTGCTTTTTCACTCTAGAATAATAATTTAAATACCTTATTCACGCAAAATGCTACCACTACAAATAATACCAATACCACAGTTTATTAATTGGTGATTTTGCGGGAATGTGATTGTTAAGTCAAAGATTAATTTAATAAGTTTTTATAAATTTATGGGATTTGAAAAAAATATGTTATAGTGGGTTTTGAAATTAGACTCCTCAATTTCACATGCATGCTAGTGTCCCATATAAATAACTTACTTCTTTAAGATTAATGTAAAACTGTTGCACTAATGGCCTTTTGGAATAATACCAAAACCTTTCTGTGGGCGGGTACACTTTCACCGGAGTTTCGATAACCAGTCTGAAAAACGTAGACACAATTAACTTCAGTCATCACACCAAGTTCTCTTGGGGTAGGTAGAAAGGATGGAACGCCATTTCTCTTTATATTTTGGGCTGTTGCTCACTTCATACACTGTCGCTGATTCCGAATTCTTTTAATCTTACATTAGATCTTTTATTCCCTTCGTAAATATAAAATAATAATAGCTATAAAGTAAATTGTTTTTCAAAAAGGTTTCGTTTTAGTTATAGCTTATCTTAGAGACTACCGGTAATATGAAACACTCGAAAAAGGTCTCTGTTTTCATATAGGCAAGGCAGATAACAGTCTTCACCGGTGATTTCAACGAGGAAGGGGAAGGGGGGATAGAGTTGAAGACAAAGTTTCAACTGCCCACAGCCCTGTACCCACGCGTTTTGTAGCTATAACTACGAAGGTCGCAGTAGCGTGCATCCCATAGAAGCATAAAAAGTATTACCTCTTGTTATTCTTGGACATTGAATAAACATATTCACTTAAAATCTGGTAATTACTAGATTCAAAGTTTCAGAATCCAAATTGATCTAAATTCAAAGTCAATAATATGTATTAAAAGTACAATTATAATAAGATAATTAAATATCGTCGTATGATATTGGGTCGTACTAAGCGAAGCGTGAAGAGATATTTGTGCAGGCCGGCATGATCGCTACGGTTAATGATGGTTTTTTTCTGTTGATAGTCCCTGTCGTTTTTGGACTACTCCATGCTTACCATCAGTTGGGTGTGGGCACTGCGTCGTGACTAAACTGTGTCGTGTATGTCGTCAGGACTAGTGATGAAAATGCCCGGGAATTTTCCCAAAGTGCCCAAAACTTCCGAGAACATTTCGTAAATTCCCGGGAATATTCATCACTAGTCAGGACTAAAAAAAGAATGATTTTAATGGTTCTATAAGACATCACTGAAAGGGCGTTATGCATGTGTATGAGTATAATGTCATAACTGACCTAAGCGGGTCCGGGATGCCCCTAATGACGAGGTCCAAGGCGAGCGACATGTAAGCGGGCGCGCCGTCCCCGCTCGCGACATTGAACGCCGCCAGCGCGGACTCGCCCGCGTTCCACAGCGCGCACACTGAGCAGCACGACCCGCCGGACGAACCACTCACCTGTGAATAACCGGTAGGCTTGTCGGATAAATATCAATACATCGATATATCGATATTTTAAATTCAATATATCGATATTTTTGGTCGATATATTTTGTAATGATATATCGATACAAAATATCCAGTATCGGAAATTGTATCGAAAACGATATTTTTTTAATTTAATTCTTATGGCACTGAAGTCGCTGAAATCTGAAACTGTAGTAGATAGGACTGAACGAAAAAAAAAACTATATTGTCAATGACTGTTGAGTATTATGTTTTGTTACGTTGCATGCATTGACATCTGAATTTGTTGCATGTATATTATTTGTCGCCATTTATTTATTTATTATTTATTTTTGCTTAATATCTTAAATAGGTCTTAAAGTTAGAAGATAGCCTTTTAGTGCTTGATATTTTTGTGATTTTTGTCTAATAAAAAGGAATACTGGTAAAATACTTTCGTGTTTATTGAGATTTCGTCGATATTATCGATTGGAAAAATGTCGATATATCGATATTTTTCCTTCGATATATCGACGCCGATATTGATATTTTAATAAATATCGATATATCGATTTTTTTTTTCATTTTCGACATCCCTAATATCCGGTGAACATAGATGGACAAAATGTAATCAGATCAATGAAAATGATTAACGATTACATTTTACGTTTTTTACCATTAATATGACTGCATTATGCTCATTTATGTTTTAATCACTACAAAATCCCAAATTGTATACACATTTACGATTTCTTGATGTTTTGAATGGATTTAATCATGATTACAGAGCAAGAAAATTAAAATTACGACTACATTTTGTAATCATTCATCATTAATCGGATTACATTTTGCCCATCTCTGCCGGTGAACCATCGATATGATAGAATGTGTTGATAAATAAGTTTGTATATTCATACTATGTACAATGAGAGAAATGAAACATAATTGTCACACATAAATAAATTAATAAATAATACATTTTTACATTTAATTTATGGCCTTTTTTAAATCAATATACCTTTTTTTTTGTTAACCCGGTGGAAATCCCTTCGGACCATCAGGGGAGTGGTGAGGGCCACTCCCCCGGTCTGTCGGACTTGCACCGACTAAAACCACCGGGGTTCCAGCACAGCCTACTCTTCGCCTTCGCCGGGCCTAGGAATCCAGATACTTTCGAGGGTTTGGCGAGTGATTGGCCTTTGGCAAGTCCTCTCTGGGAGGGGGTCGTAAATTACCCCACCCCCACTCTCCAAACCAATAAACCTAATATGGAGAGAACAAAGTACAAACATTGCGATTTCTGAGGTGTGATTTACTGAGATTTAACTTTAATCGACACATATATACATGTGGGGAATATGGCAAGAGATTATAATACAAAATTGCTTTTATAATTTTATTAACTAAATTATAATGTGGCGAGTATGGAGTCAGGATAGTGAGACTTCAATGTACTAGAATTTTTTTTAGTTTAAATCCTCAGTTTTTAAATTTATTAATTATAACTTTATCTAAAAAAAAACCTTGTAAATAGTATCAACTTCAAATATCAGTTCATTGAAGATATAAAAAACTAATATATCATAAAGATACATTGCATTATATATTATACAATAGAACTCACCATTTCTAATAATCTCATATCCGAGTGTTTCACACTTCGACCCGGAGCTAGCAGTATGCCAAAGCAACGTTCAATATACAGCCCACCTGTGTATCCATTCTGAAAGAATAGCAAGGATTAAGTCAACTCATACACAAGATCATCAGTATTACATCAAAACAACAACACAACATTATAAGGACCCAAGTGAAATGAAAAAAAGACCAAGATCACCAAACAAAATTAAAAATGAAGTAGACAAAAATAATCAAATCAATGATAATAAATATATCATCACGCTATATTCCTTTCAGGGTAAACAGAGATACATTAGCAAAAATCTAATTGATATACTATGAGTATATTAGTAAAAGAATCTTATTTAGCTTAATGCTAAAGAGGAAGTCTGTTTGAAATGTGTTACATGTAGGATGGTATGAGGTAGTAAATGCGTAGAACGGAATGTATGTGAGTGAAAGGAATGAAAGATAGAAAGAGAGAAAGGATAAACGGTTTTTTTTGGAATGCAAGCGCTCTGTAATTGGAAGACGACAAAAACGTGTTAAGACGTTAAATTATTTTTGAGAAAGTGCAAATAAAGAAGTCATAAAGTTTATTTGGTATTTATTTGATCTGAAGATCCCCAAAACTACATACATGTACTTATAAAAAAAGGAATGGATAAAAATTACAATGCTTTACACTTTACGAAAACTGCAAAATAGGTGGGAAACTTATGCTAGATCGTTTTTGTTTTGAAATATATTTTTAAGGTTACTTTTTCACTTGGACCATTCTGATGGTATTATATAGGTTTGTTGTATGTAACAAAAGGAACCAGTTTACCTGTGGGTCTTCAAACTCAGTCGGCACATTATTTGTGACTTGTTGCACGTTGATTGTCACTTGCTTGTCGATGCCGCCGCGCAACTTGAATCCTAAACGTTCCTTCGGTACGTGACTGAATGTGCCCTGATGAAATTTATTTAAATATATTTAAAACTATAGCATGTAGACGTAACCCGATACGCAGTTGTCGCCCTAAGGGTCGTTAGGGTGTTACGAGACGTGCGGGGTAAGAGGATGCGCGCGCGCACGGGACGCTTGGAAGGGAGTCGACTACCGAGACCCAAGGCGCGAGTACGTGCGTGTACGTCGCAGTTCGGTGTGCCTTAAAGTGCAAATAAACTGTAAAACGCCAAATTCGTGTCTTCCTAAAACCACACCCACGACCACCGGTCATAAAACTATATATTAATGATAATAATGTATATGGTATGTGTATGTAATATACTTATATATTTGTGTTCCTGTGTATATGTGTATTTTCATATCGTTATCTATGATACTTTAAATTAGTCTCTAATGCTGTGTATCTGTACTCTATTGATTCCTTCCTTGCTGTTTTCTGCGCGTTGACGCAATAAATGGGTGTCAGCTGAAAATCAGAGCTGGGTGGCTCGGCTGGTCACTTAGCATTTACTGAGCTGACTTCGTTTGGCGGATTATCACAACACAGTGTATTTGCTTTTATGGTTTTCTGTCTTTATTAACCTATTTTGCTGTGTTGTATGTTATGTGCCAAATAAATGTTTTATTAATATTAATTTATAATTTTTAAAAAAGAAAAATATATTTCCAAAAGATTTTCAATAGCAGAAAAAGACGCTAGTAGATCACCGTTAGGTCAGCCCAAGTCAAAGTCTGTACTCATAGTGGTGCCCTTGCGTTGCCACCCAACCCTTAAATCGCTGGCTGAGCACAATCCGAGCTCGCCTACTACGCCCGGTGAAGTTGTGAAGGTCTGTCCCGGCCATCAACAAATATCTAGTAGGAAAAAAACCTAGAGACCTGCCGTGCTGTTTTTTTTTGTAAGCACTAGATGTAAATCCTGCATAGAACCATCAGGAACGCTGTGAGGGCAGCGACCCCTACTCACTAAAAACTCCCAGAGTATCCCTCAAGTCACTCTACCCGGGCTTGCTAATCCTTATTCTTCCAGGCGCCCGGAGAGCGAACGGTCCAATAAGACACATCCTCTGGTAAAGATGGGTTTAGAGAGCCCACCTTTCCGGACATCAGGCGGCGTACCAGCCCGCGTGCTGCCTCCATGTAATAAGTGAGCCAACACGGCGAGGGCGACTGTAAATTAATTCCTATCCATTGATAGTTGATACCAATCTTCAGCTACACTGTGCTTGTACTTGTCATTTGCGGTGTCGTCACTTCACTAGTCGAGCTAGTATAAAAAAACTACCTTGGCATCAGTCTCCTTGATGTCAATCGTGCACTCCAACACGTGCATGAGCTGCATCGGGGGTGCGGCAGGTCCTTGAGTCTCGATCAACGAGCCCGTCATAGAGGGCGCTGCACTCAGATCGCCAACTACGGACGAAGCCATTGATCGCGGTACCCTCTCGAACGCCTTGGCGAAGCAGCCTGCAAGAGCAGTTCACTTTATTAAAAAGTTTCCCAAAAGGTAACTTTATCATGTCTTCAGGTTGTGGAACATACAATTACAGTATTCACTTAAAAATATTTTGAAAAGACTTGCGTAGACCGTAAAGATTGTGATTATCGATGAATAGTGTCTAGTTTGTCGATAGCCGTGATAGTTTCCTAACACACTGTGGTTAGGATTAGGTGCAATGTGATCTCTTAGTACATTTAATAATAAAAATAACAGTATAGATGGTAATAAGTAGTACATTACATTATATGTGGGGCTAAATCAGAAATTACTAACCAAAAATATCCATATGATACACGGAAAACTAAAACAACCACCTAACATTTATATAAATAAATTTTCTTAGCCACGAATAGAATCGATGGATATTACTAGTGTGTATTGTTGTACTATCGACCAATGTTTATAATTATTAAAACAAATTTCAGCAATCAGTTTTTGTGGTGGTAAGGCGGGTGCTCGAGGGCTGGACGTCGCCGGGTGCCGAGGAAGATGGCTCAGCCTCGCCCTTGGCAATCGGCAGGCGGGAGAAGGAACACCCCGGGGGTTTTAGTCGGTGCAAGTCCGACACACTGGGGAGCAACCCTCATCGCCTCTTGAGGTCCGTTAGGGATTTCCCCTGGGTTAAAAAAAGGGCGGTTGCCCGAACTAGGTCATGATCACAGTACACGAGTGTTAAGACCATTATAGAGACTCGCTTTGGCCTGTCGCGTTTTGTATATATATGTTGTTGTTATATGTCGTTTATATGTGGGCCGAAATGAGAAATAAGAATAGAAAAGAATTTTCGTCCTTTGATAATCGCTTTCGTTTTTGGACTACACTGTACTTGCCATCAGGTGAACTGTAGTAACTTTATCAAGCCAGTGTAAAAAAACTACGGCAAACTAAAGGTGTCAATTTTAAGAAGTCATTTCATGTTAATGACATTTTATATTGTCACACTATATCACTTTCAGGTTGAATAGATTACACTTAGAATTCACTTTGTGTTTGTACACAGTGGCGAACATAAACAGTAGATCAGCTGATCACCATCCTCAAAACACTACAATTTTTTTCTGGTTTTTTACAAGTATGATTTTAAATATAGCACGCATGTATTGCATAATATAATATCATGATTACACATGATCAAACATAAATATTATGGAGTGGGCGTTAACAAAAGTCATCAGATTAATTTAACACTGAGGAAATATAAATATCGCACTTTGGAGAATCGACACAATTATAATAATGGGCATTCCAATTAAAATACATTATAATGAATCATTTGACTTGATGTAAACCATGTACTTGAAAAAAAACTAAAGACTTACGTTAATATAATATTTTGTAATACTAATTTTAATTTTGTTAATATAAATACTATTGCAAAAAATACATTTTATATTTAAAAAAATACATATATTTTATAAGGATCACTGTTTTAAACACACTTCTGTCAATTTATTTTACACAATTACGAAACGCTGTTAATCAAACGGATTTATGGTATGAAACAACAAAGCCAGAATAATTGTGATAAGGCACAAATACGCAGATCGATTCTGGCGCACTAATTTGATATCGAAGTACTATTAGCAAGGGAGAAATATAAAAATAAATACAGTCAAAACAGTTTATGGCGACATCGTTTAGAACAACATACCGATTACATTGACTTAGAACAAAGGTCCGGCAAAAAATAGGACTTAGTATCTCGAAAACATCACTGGTTGTTACGACTAAATATCAGTCTTCCCTTCGATTTTGTTTTAAAAAGGAAAATGTGTGATTAGCAAATTCCGAAGGCTAAGTTATAGGAAAGTTAATAATAAATAATGAAACAAAAATAATAGCTTTTTCCAGTAAAGAAGAGTATTTTAAACATGTACAAGAAAATAATAACAGACTTTTCTATGAAAAAAAAAACAATGTTTGAATTAACAAATTAATTAATGTTTGCATGAATTATAATTATTCTTCTTGTCCTTAAAAAATACCTTACAGTATAGCATTTACTCAATATCGTGATTGCAATCACAAGAATGATATTTATATGCACAAACACCCAGACCCGAAACAACAAGCTGTAGTAGATGGGCAAAATGTAATCTGATTAATGATTACAAAATGTAGTCGTAATTTTAATTTTGTTGTTGTGTAATCATGATTAAATCCCTTCAAAACATTAAGGAGTCGTAAACGTGTACGATTGCGTAATGTTCAAAACATAAATGAGCAAAATGTAATCGTAATCATTATCTATTAACCTGATTACATTTTGCACATCTATGGCTGTAGGCCATTCGTACCTTGTAAAAATCGAACCCACAACCCATGGCGCAATAGTCATATGCTCAACCACTACGCTATAACGTAAGCTATAATAATTTTAACTGATTTTCAACATGTTTATTGTAATATTTAAGCCGCCAACTGGGTGACAATACTATTTTATATTTTTAACATGAATATAGAATAATAAACTTTAAAACAATTTCAATTATACAGAATTAGTACGCAGTAACATAATATCGAGTTTATGTTATATCTATAGAAAAATTATGTCGATGATTGTACCGCACTGTGTTGAGTGAACTGATAATGTTAGAGGTTAACGCAATATTTACAAACTAAAATTTACCTTACGGGTTGGTTTGTAAATATTTCAATACAATGATAAGATAGCTACATTGTTTTTCACTAAATAACTTAGTCAATACTTATGTTATGATTAGGGTTGCCATGATTATAAAGCACTAAACCGGGACAGGAGTTGGACATTGGATAAAACAAAGAGAAACATATATTATTATCAAACAAATTGTACTAATTTCATAATTTAGTGAAGGTATCCAGAGTGCCTAAAATCTGCTAAAGCAAAATAACACCGGGATCACTACCTCAAGCCAAGGTAATACCGGTTAAACCGGGACGTTTATATAAGCCTAGTTATATGATAGTAAATATACCTTCAAATTAAAACTAGGAATATCATAGCTCAAACAACGGCTTGATTGCCTTGTATTGCTTAGTTACAAAATATCTATTTATACAAAAAAAACCTCCTAATCTCATACTTATTTAGTAGCACGATGTAAAAAAACCGAAAGCGTGAACAAGGCGATTGTAAACACAAAAAAAAACTATAACAAAATATTTATTATTTCCCGGTGCGTTTAATTGTATCTTTAAGAGGTGCTATTACACATAAAAGTAGAAATACTTAGGTTATTTCTCATATAATATTGCTTAAATTCTGTAAACTCTCACGAATCGATTTGCCTCGAACTTGCATAAGAACGACAAAAGTGATGAATTTATTTCTTACATTATAAATATTGATTATTATAATTCAAAATGTATTTATCTATTCATAGTTCTAATACATGTTTATATAAAAAATACTTACGTAAAAGACGAATAAAATAATTTCGATAATACGCAAAATTCAAAATTAATTTATCAAAAACACTGAAACTGTTTGAACGTGCGAGCGGCGATTGGAAACTGCTCTCCTCTATTCGGTCAAGTCATCGTAATGATTACAATAAACGATAATAATTGATCGTTCAAACACCAGACGCGAACGAATCGACATCAATACAAGCTACCGCACAACTGAATGCTTGTTAGATTTTTATGAATTGAGTTATAAAAATAGATGAAGGTAATCTCACATTATCAGTGATCGATGATATGACAAAAGATTGCATACATATTCATGTCAAAGTACGTTGGATTAGAAACACGAATATATCGCCAAAAATTTATTATAAGTCATCCTAAACACTTCCGATTTGATTTCATCTTACATATCCTTCGTCCTTATTATTGCTGAAAAAACGGATAGTATGAAAGTTTATAACATCTTACAAAAGTAATTATGGCATGGCATCGGTTCGTGACTTGCCTCATTATTTTGCTGGATTATTGCAGTAAATTAGTTATAAACTATACCGGGATAAGCAGAGTCGTATACTGGTATAAATGATGATTTTTAGGAGAGATGTATCCCCAGTAGTGGACTGAAGTGAACTGATAAACGGGAAAAACTAATCGAAGTATGGATTTTAAAGAATATATACACTATATTTGCTTACCGTTTGGACGTTCAGCACACGGCACTGACGTAGAGAGTTGATATTGTTAAAACGTTTTGATTATCATTAATTAATCATCGATAACTAAAGCGCGTTCTAAGAATCACACTCCTTTAATATTCGATTAAATAATTGTCTTTTGGTTAACTTACTATTATGTCAATTAAAAAAGAAAACACTCGAAATATGATATTAATATTTCATAACAAAAGAAATTTAATATTATTCAATTCAATATCAAGGTTATTTTATAAACCTAAATAGGCCCTAATAAACGCCCTAATGCAAATCTACGTTATATAAAGTGTTTTGCACAATTACGGTGAAATTACCTTTTTAAAGCATAACTTGATTCGTGTTTATTTCACAAATTGGTCACAATTTTACGATGTTTACTATGTCATGTTTACGATGTATATATGGAGATTTCTTACAAATCAGTTGTAAAAGGTTGACGCACTCCGTACACGTAATATGTCATTACAAAATGCGTCAAGAAACTATGATAACACAACACATTGTCACATACTACTGTTTCTATTACTACCTCGTTAGTCATAATAAAGAGCGCCATTAGTTTAACACCCCTGAAATTAGTGCGAGGTCGCGAGTAACAGCAATTTTTACCGTGACGTCATTATTAACAACGAGGTTAGGAAACCCTAAAAGTCACTCTAATTGTTATTGCGCCTGATATTTACATCCCAAAACAAATTAAGAAAAACTCCAGAGAAGTAAGTATTCCAAGAAAATGAGAATGTAGCTGACAGAATGGCAGAAAGGACATATAAGAAACAGCAAATAACCCCAAGAAAAAAAATTGCCGCTTATGATTCAAATTCAAAAAATTAGTTTGCTAAAGTAAGAAATTTTTATCGATAAAAAATATTTTTATAAAGTACAAAGGAATAAAAAATTGAATTCATGTCTATTAAAACTATGTAAATAATGGAAAAATGACACCGCTTTTTACGATAATAATATGTAACAAATTCTAATCAATTATGACACCACGACGTTGTAACTGTAGCAATTGATTGACGTCATACTGACACACAGTAACTGGACTGGGCGTATATTTGCAAAAAAAAAAAAAAATCTACTGACGTTTTCATAATTTATGTCAATCAATTTGAATCAGTACGAATGCAAATTAATTGACATAGTACAACGACTTATGGAATATCTAAATGAATACTTTAACAATTAACAATCTTGTAGTTTTTACTTTTTAATTCTCTTTATTAAGAAAAATATTGTATTAAAAATACCTATTATCGTTTGGAGGTATTGAATTGTCTTTGTATATTGAGCGGTGTCAAGGTTGTCAAACAGCCACTTATTTTATACTAATTTAGTAAAACGAACACAAGTTTATTGTCTTTTATATTTGATCACTAAAACCAGGTATCTTATTAGCTGATACGGCAAATGCTGTACCAAGAGGGTAACGTAACGAAGAAAAATGCAAATAACTATAATCCGTAACAAATTATAAATAAAAAAATAAAAACAAATGAGAATTGATCAGTAACAGGTGTGGACATGGCAGCGCGTGTGGCGCTAGATTGAATGGTAAGTAGATAAAGTTCCAATCGCATAATTTTAGGTAAACAATTATTAACTCGTTTTCCCCGTTATACTTTGTTCTGACTTGGTACTAGAGATGTAACGGAGGCAGTTTTATTTGAACCGAAGGCGGATTCGGAGGTTTTAAATTTGATTTATCGGAGTCGGAACCGAAGTCGGAATCTGAGTCGGAGGCAATGTCAGGCACAAGTGACGGCAGAATAAAATAGTTTTATTAAGGGACCAATAAAAACATTATTCAATGGACCTTTTTAATTAGAAAGTGATAAATTTACAAATACACTGACAATAAAAATTGCGGTTTCTTATTAACATTTTCCCGTTAACAGTGAACAAACTAAATCAAATTTGCTCCAGGGTTGTTTTTGTGTTAATTTCTATTTTACTTAATTTAATGCAAATGTAAAATAAAAAAAACGTGTAATAATGTACATTTAGTTTTAAATTTAATCATTTTAATCATATTATTTAAATCTAAATTTTAAAAAATGTCTTCTACAAATTAAGTAGCATTGATTGTGTAATTAATTGATATTATGTTTTAACACCATATAAAATGAAATCAAATGAATTGACTACAACAGTGGTGGTACCTCCGATTAAAAAGTTTCGGAGCCGAAGGTGTAATAACAATCGGAAGTTCCGACTTATCGGAGTCGGAGTCGAAGCTCCGTAACATCCCTGCTTGGTACAGGTAAAATGCCTATTAAATGATCGATTATTATTCATTCTTACATCTGTGTAATTGTCCATAAATGTTATGAAACTACGTAGACTATACTTTGTTTTAATGGAAATATTAATACACCAATTTTTTTACATATTTGGAATTAGAAACGAATGCTATCTCCCTCATAAAATCATTTTGTATATCATCATACCATTATAGTGGACTCACTTTGGTATGACGCATTTCGGGATCAGCTTAAGTATATACCTTTTTTTTTAATTTTATTTTTTAGGGGCTTTTAACTTAATCATATCAGCCCCATCGTAGCCTAATACATATAAATAAAACCTTTCATACCTCACCTTTCATACAGTTTCCATAGCATTTCGGCAGTTTGTATATACCTAAAAACCTGTTGTTATAGGTATATGTGAGCCGGCATTGGAACGGCGATTTTCAATGGATTCCGAGTTGTTGGAAGTCGCTGATGATCTTTGATTAAGCTATACTTACCATTAGAGGCATTTTAGTCATTTTGTCGAGCACGCTTTTTTTATCCTTCTATCCACGCCTGATGGTAAACATTGTGTAGTCCATAAAAGAACAAGGACTATCAACAGTTGACATGGGAATCTTCAAATGTCGAGTGAATCGGTATTTGCTGGGCGAGCGCGCTCCATCGTCGGCCTCATCATCACTTTCCAGCAGGTGAGATTGAGGTCAAGCGCAAGCCTGTATGTAAAAAAAAAGTTAAGAAAAACCTGTCGTTAGTGGCAGCGATCATGCCAGCCTACACAAATATCTCTTCACGCCAGTGTAAACAAAACTCTCATATTATTTTTGACTCAATATTTCACAAATAAGTAATGTATGTGTGTATTGTACACACATATTTTTGATTAGTGCTCATAGAACAAGCGCAATTTTAGTTTAGGACTAGGTCGCTGTGTGTAAACTAGTGATGCCACGATTAGTAAAATGGCCGAATACCAAATATTTGGGAACGCTGTCGGCCGAAGCGCCGAATATTCCTGGAAGTAGCGTGTTTAGTGAGAGGTTATTTTCTGAGGCTGGTAACATTAACGATGAAAAGCGTAATCGTTTGCTACCAAAAAATGTTGAAAAGCTTGTTTTTATCCATCACAACTTACCACTGATCAATTTTAATTACTAAAGTGTTGTAATTTGGAAATAAATACATAATTTTGAGTAATATAGCGTGTCTTTTTTACATGATTTAGTATTTGGTTTTCGGCCGAATAGCACGTGTTATTCGGCCGAAAAATTGCCTGTAAATTATATTTTTGACGTATCGCAATATTTTGGTACTCGATTCCTATGCAAAAGGTGATACTAAAATCGTCACTTACTGGAGACCTGAGTGACCGCCTCAGCTATATGGCACCGGAACACGTGGCAACGGTACACGGCAGATTCTTTGGTCTCGCCGTGGGACCAGGTGAAGGCGAAGCATGACGCCACCGGGGAACCAGCGGCGCCGCGAGCGTAGAACGATATTCGGTTCACGGCGTATCGCGTCATCACGCTGTTCGAGTCTGCTTGGTATAGCCTGCGAACAAAAAATATACACTTCCATACGCTTCACTTTAGGAAGCTCGAGAAGATTCTGGAATAACTTATTTGTTTATTTTGTTCTTTTCCTCTCTTTTATGTATGTTTTTTTTTGCAAATAAGATTAGCGTTTTTTTTCCGGTTTCTGTTTCTATCCGTGTGTTGCTTGTAATTTCATTTTATTTTTCTTCTGTGCAATCTAGACTTTTAAATATAGACGCATTTGTAATGTGTCCTGTTCATGTTTTATATATTTATTTGTGTTAATGTGGTCTATGCAAGTGTTCTAATAAATAAAAGGTTTGGTGATTGAAAATTTTTTTTTCATACGTAGGCTAATCCGTCGATATAGCCATAATAAGGTGGGTAATTGTAAATAAGCAGCGTTGAAGTGGTAAAAAATCAGTACTTGAATAGCCACATTAAATGGATTACATGGGTACATACCGTCTTAAAAAAACGTCGGACGTGTATTCGACCTATATTTAGGTCCGTTTAATGACGGTAACTGTTAAATATTTTTTTTCAAGATTTACTGGCAGAGTTTACACTTAAGTCATAAATGGTGGAAGGCGACTTTGAGTCCAATGATGGACCACGTCCACCCAAAAAATGCCTTTTAAAGAAATAAAAAAAATAGATCATACTTACACAACAAGACCCTGAGAGCAGACCGGTATCGATATCGATACGGCGATCCCATCCCTACTCTCGGGCAGCGAGCTGAGTTCCTTCATGATCCGCTGGATGTCGGTCTCAGACTTAGGGTCGGCGATGTTCTGCGCGCCGAGGTAGCTCACGCCGCTGAACACAGTGCACTCTTGATCGACGTCTGACACTGTGGAAAGGTTACCTGTCGCATCAAACATGCACATGTATTACAGACGGCCTATTTTTTTTTCGGCGTGTCCTACGTTGTTGGCCTGGGAAAGACCTTCACATCAAAACCGGGCTTGGTGCGAACGCAGAGGGCGCTCAGCCAGCGAAATTTATGGGTTGGGCGGCTACGCAAGGGCTCCCCTGTGGGTACGGACCTCGACTGGGGCGGCCGAACGGCCTATAGTTGTAACAGATAGCTTAGAACCCGCGTGCGCCGTTAAGGTGCTCGTTGGATTTTGGCAGTCGCGAATTAGCAGCGGTTTTCGGGTCGCGATATACCGTTCTATGGGTAATTATATGCAAAGGTGCAAAGTTCGAAAAAAAAAAGGAAATGACGTGACGATATTTATTTAGTGCATGTCTGAGTAGTAGCAAAGGCGAAACTGCAAATCTCAACATAGTTTTCTATTAAAATAATAAAAACATTTATTTGGCACACAACATACAACACATCAGAATAGGTAAATAAAACATAAAACAACAAAAGCCTACAACAAACCTACAAGCCTATACCCTGTGTTGTGATGATGCGCCAAAGGGAAGTCAGCGCAGCAAATGCTAAGTAACCAACCGAGCCACCCAGCGCTGATTTTCAGCTGACACCCATTTATTGCGTCGACGCGCAGAAAACAGCAAGGAAGCGAACTTACGAGCTTCGTTAGGTATTATTATATATAACATTAAAAAAATTATTTACTATAGGCAAAGAAAATGCTTCTCACCTTCATCATCGCTAATGATCGGCTTCATGTGATCATGTTTCTCTGTGGGCGACGGGGTGGAACCGTCAGCTGAAGTTGTCTCGTCCATTATTTCGTAGAATTTAGATCCACCGACTAGACGACACGAGCCCTGGAATTAAGTCATAATATCAGTTACATATAAATTTCAACGCCGTATTTCACGCCTTTAGGGGTTAAACTTTCGAAAATCTTATCTTTCACCTACACTCTATAACGAATTTACAAAGTCTACATATCTTATAGTTACCGAGACTTCGTGATGACAAAAGTCAGTGTTCCCTTTTACATATATATTACAGATAAGAAATATTGTTAACACGCAAGTACCACTAGCTTTAATTTCCGTTGCAGTAAGGCATATAAAATATTACTTAAGAGGGGATAAAAAAATCCGAAGTATGTAGTGTATGTAATTGTTATCTTGATGAAGTAATAACGTAATTAGGCATGTCATAATGGAATGCGATTATATTAAATGAATTAACTGGACTCCAGTTCTAGTATCTATTTAGTAGAAAATATTTATTTCTAAACGGATTTTTTTTTCTTTTCGTTATTATAATTTGTATAATACGTTCATACTGAGTCCGAATATCACATTTCATAAATAATAGTGATATTACTTGTAGCCATAAGAAACTTTTTTTTTTGGTGTCCCGGGGGAAAATCCTGCATAGGACCATCAGGGACGCTGTGAGGGCAGCGACCTCGGTGTGTCAGACTCCTACTGACTAAAAACCCCTGGAGTGTCCCTCTGATTGCTCCACCCGGGCCTGGGAAACCAAATTCGTCCAGATGCCCAGGGAACAAAAGGCCATGTTGAGGCTACCTCTCTGGTAGGGCTTTTACCTACCCTTTTAAAACCTCTCTCTCAGGCGGCGCGCCGGACACCGTGCAGCGTCTCTTTTTCATCCGGGCAGCAGACTCCATCAAGTCTACTGCCCGGGACAGTCATAAGAAACTAAATTAATTATAAACAACAATAAAATGTATAATTCTTTTTGAATCTTATACGTACAGGACACATAGTAATTTTTAGTCAAAATAGGGTAATTTTTCTGGGTTATCAACTTTAACGAAAACATTGCGAATGGTATTTAGCATAAAGTTCAGACGCGTAAATGTCAAATGATAGCACACCATTATTACATAAACACCAACACAAAAAAACTCGTTAACGTTTAGAAGATGATATAAGTGCATATTTTCTTTAATGACCGCAAATAAAATGTGGAAGCATTATCATAAGACGTAAAAATGTAAAATCTTGGCACAATATCACGACAAAGCTGGACGTCGTCGGCAGTATTCATCTCATTATGTTAATAATGATACAATACAATTAAAATTAAAGTAATTACAATTAAACATCCACCTTATTTATTAACAGATTGGATATAATTTAGTTTGTTGCTGCTAAAATGTGTTGCAAGTGATGAGGCGCTTGTAGTATGAAAAATTGGGTTCTTAGCGTTTGTACTTCTCTGTTTTATTTGCTCTCATTATTGAGGATTAAATTACCTTGTTATTGTCCTTGTCTGAACTTTAACGGATACTTTCTTGGAGGAATAAGGAAACCTGGCTAGAGCATGTATTTTGTCTAACAAGATATATTTAATTTGTACCAATAAAAATAATTTGGAAGAGCAACTATCAGATTTTCTTGTAGGCTCTTCGCGGTAGATCCTATTTTTCAAATCACTGAATTTTTTTGACGATTTATAAGATCGCGTTATAGAGATTAAAATTTACTTTAATTGAGCCTGATCAAATGGTTAAATAGTAAATATAGGTGGTGTGAATAATGTAAGTGAATTTGCATTAAGAGATACCATACATTTAAGATTTTCCAACATCTTATGACAAGGAAATCATTAAACGTCGAATGAATCGGTTTTTATTGGGCGAGGGCGCTTCATCATCCGACTCATGATCACTTTCAATCAAGTGAGATTATGGACAAGCGCAGGCCTGTCTGTAATAAAAAAAGTTAAAAATAAAACTTACTATTCACACCTTTAACTTAAATTACTTAGTACCTTAGTACACTACAAGTAGTTGCAACTATGATTTACAAGTGTTGTTTTAACAAACACGTTATGCAAATATGTTTGAAAAACAAAAATATGTACCTTTTGTAATATCTGTGAGTATATTCCGTGAGTCATTTTGTTGATGTCTATAATATTTTTTCCAAATAATATAATACAAATTGCACAATAATATATTACTTTTTATATTTTACAGACACGT
Source organism: Automeris io (assembly GCA_036320925.1). Lineage (NCBI taxonomy): Eukaryota > Metazoa > Arthropoda > Insecta > Lepidoptera > Saturniidae > Automeris > Automeris io. The sequence continues at coordinate 4,477,282 of JAUDJH010000033.1, forward strand.
CTTCACATTATAAACAAGTAGGAATATTAATAATGCACAATGTATTCCTTCCTATGATTCACTACTCACTGTAACCGCAATCTCGTCTCTACACAAAATATATTTATATACGAGTAACAGAGGACTGTTATTTGAATACCTAATTATGGATTTAATTACGTAAAAATAATGTCGTAGGCAGTAATGCGCTGACGGTTTATTTGATAGTAAGTGCGCAAACCAGTATCCGAATCGTAAAACAGTACCCGTTAAGCAATTAGTACAGATTATTACAGGAAATGCATACATAGTTTTCGTTGAATTTTACTGTCTTCCGCTGTTGAAAATTGATCATACAAGATAATGATGTTAGCACGAAACTAAGTTCATTTCTTTAAATTAATTTAAAATGTGTTATGTTAATTGTTTACGTTAATTAAAAAAAATCGCTAAACCAATGCTATTTATAACGATCGAACATTCTAATACCATACTTGTAATCTCGTTTCTTTTGTAGTTTTGAATTTTCAGTTTCTGTAAAAACACTATATAGGGATTTACGATTTCCCAGAAAACTCTGAGAAAACTCAAATAGGTCGATGACACGGCTAGACTACAAAGACACTCTACAGGTATCAATTCAGGCTCCTGGGTGTTGTGTAGCCACACTTTAAGTACTAAATAAAACGTTTATTACTTAAAAGCAACGTAAAACATTTATAAATTATTTATTAAATAACGTTTCACCAAGTAAATATATGTACTATTAGGCTTGTCGGTGTTTCTGATAAGAAATAAAGTAATTTATAGTATAAATAAACTGTCCAAGAAAATGATTAGAAATTAAGGATATTAATTCCAAAAGGTTTCTCAAAGTTTATAAAATTTTAAGAAGAACAGAGGTTTGGGAATAAACTCAAAATTTTTCAGCACAAAAATTGCGAAATTAATATAACTAATGGACTTTTCGTGGATACAACAAACGAGAATATTTCCAAAAGCCGGACGTTTGAGTGGAATATCTCGGCCTTTAATTATACAACAAACAATAAAAAAATGTATCAGTCTTGGACAAAAAATCTATATTATAATACTTTAAATATAATAAACAATACATTTATTAAAATATTTAATTCTAAATCATCAAACTCCTAATCAAATACCGTAACCACCAGTGGCTATTACTAATTATTTTTACCTTGCCTCTAACAATGCCCGTTGCCATGTCCTTGGGCTTAATTAGGAAACTAAACCAGGAGTTGCACGCGTCAGAAGGTCATTAACATACACAAAACACAACACCCACATCCAAACTCTACGAACAATGACGAATCACCGATATTGCATTGCGCTATTAACTGCATAAAACATTGTCCAGTATTATCAACTCTGAAGAACAGTACTGAAACGAAGACGTAAAAGAGTATTTCTTAAAAACGCCTCAACTTTCTCAAGAGTCCAGACGTGACCGTTCGCGACGAAGCGGCGTGCTTAATAGCGTCACAATGAGCCGAAACCAAAACAAACTGGCTACGTTCATCGCTTACGGACATCGATTGTGTTAGGTGACATGTTTGATGATAAATCTTTTTTTACGATATCTTACTTAATCTACTGTCTTATCTTAAGTTTTTATGGTTGAGTAAAATCAGTGCATCTACTATCCCAAAAAAATTTAAAAAGACCCCCTTAATGTCTTAAGGTCGTGTGACACTAAAGTGATCAAAATATAGTAAAACTTATCGACTTAGAAGAAGTTTTGCATAAATACCATAAATTCTTCTTCTTAATCTAGACATGTCTAATTTATTTGGTTAGCGACGACGGAAAAGTTCCATTTAAAAAAATCTTATCGCAATAATGTAAGACCGTCATAGTGACTACTTGTGCCAGTCGCATTGTAGTGTCAATTTGTGTATATTCAGTTGTTCATATAACCAGAGACCTTCCATCGTGGTACATGTGTGCCGACATAGCGTTGGCGACTGTCAACGGATTTTCATCCCTTGGCATTCATTGCGACTCTTGGCCTGTACTATGCTTTCCATCAGATACAATGTAGGGATTTTGTCGAGCCAGCGAAATAAAAAAATACTCTCATACAGAAAAACACATTGATTTACATTTAATTGTTTTATGATAAGTAGTAAATAATATCGATGGGTGAAAGGCTATTTGGTTTAAGAGACATTTTTTGGTGATATAGTAATATAATTTTGGAATCGGTAAAACTAGTGATGCCACGAATAGTGAATTGGCCGAATACCGAATATTCGGCAACGCTGTCGGCCGAAGCGCCGAATATTCCTGGAAGTAGCGTGTTTAGTGAGAGGTTATTTTCTGAGGCTGGTAACGTTTACGATGAAAAGCGTAATCGTTCCCTACCAAAAAATGCTGAAAAGCTTGTTTTTATCCATCACAACTTACCACTGATCAATTTGAATTACTAAAGTGTTGTAATTTGGAAATAAATACATAATTTTCAGTAATATAACGTGTCTTTTTTACATGATTTGGTATTCGGTATTCGGCAAATAAAAATAGCAAAAAAAGTGGCCAAATAGGCCAAATACCGAATAGTTGCCGAATATTCGTGGCATCTCTAGTAAAAACGCTAATTCCGAAAATATATATATATTACTATATCACCAAAAAATGTTGCACAAGCCAAATAGCCTTTCACCCCTCGATATAAGCGTTACTCTTCAAATAACTTATAATGAAAGCGGAGCTGTAGATGCAAATGATAAATTCCGATATTTAAATTAGATATTCACTGGAACATGATATATTTCAGACGAGAAGACCGGCGCTAATGACTTCATCACAGTTCGCGTCCCTCGAGGACCGTATTGATTATAATGGAGGTCAAGCAAACTGAGCCGAGGTCTTTGCTCAGGGCTGTGACATGACCGCCAAAGGTCAAATAGACTTTTTTATTGCACTAAATATGTACGTACGTTGTTTCATTCAGAAACTTAATTGCGCGGGGGGCCTAGACAAAGTGACATACGACAAATGATAACGCTAGTAGAATGTGCAAAATGTATGAAACTGAAATAATCTTTTAAAATATCACATTGACATGTCATGTCAGTTCCGTACGGTTACTTTTTTATTAGCGGTCGTCGATAAGCGAATGTCAATTTTTAGGAGGGGAGGCTGGAGTAATTATGTTGATTTTTTTTTATTTGCTTCATATCAATCTATGATGGATAAATATTTTGATACTTTTTTAATAATGTATTGTCATGCTATATCCCTTTTGGGGTGGAGAGAGATATATAAATTGCAGTATCTACTTTGCGCTCATGTTATTTTGTACCCAACGATAAGTTTAATTATTTTTTATAAAAATGGCAATTATCATAACATTACAAGAAATAACAAATATAATATATAATAAATCTCAATTTTAAAGAAATATGTATAAAAATAAAGTCCATTTGAGAGGAAAATAAAATTGTACAAAATAAAATGTCATATGTGGCAAATATCACCATATACTAAATATTAAAAAAATATATATATAAAGATGTTTCGTTTTTAAAATCTTTATTAATTAAATGCTTCCTTTTTAATTTAGGTCAGTTACCTTTTATAAGAATTCATGGACAATTTGCTTATAACTACTTTTTACCGTAAAATAGTATATACACAACAACATAATTTGAACTTGACTGAAACGATAAAAACAGTGTTCCAAGCAAAGCACTTTAGCAATCACTACACAACGATTGGTTAATTACGTAATTTTAACAACTGCAAAATTTTTATGGTATTTTTACAGTCTACCTTATCAATTCACGTCACAAGAAAGCCGTAGGCTGGTTTTGCACTATAAAATCTCCATACACGTCAGTATCACGGATATAATTAAAAATAATTGTTTACGGTTTTATGCTCTCGAAATAAATTCTCTCTAAAATTTTTACTATTACCGAAGTATCCGATTGAAATAGAGATTTTTTTTTGTTAACCCGGTGGATATCCCTTCGGACCGTCAGGGGAGTGGTGATAGCCACTCCCCCGGTGTGTCGGACTTGCACCGATTAAAACCACCGGAACGCAAACTATGTCCTCTCTTCACCTTCGTCGAGCCTGGGTATCAGTATACTTCCTACGGACCTGGGGAGCGACTGGCCTTGCCAGGCCTCTTTTCTGGGAGAAGGTAAACTGTTACCCCCTCACTACCTCTCAATGTGGCTTCATGTGGGCACGCACATGACGCCTTGTCCTCTCTGCCGGACGGCGGACGCTCTCAACGTCCACCGCCCGGTCTGTGTCAAGAGGGGAGCGCGCCCCTTGAAATGGAGATTGAGTGAAGAGAAAATAATTAAAATTGATGGAAGATGTGAAGTGTGTAGATAAAAGAATAACGACACGTACAAAAATTTTTTGTCATTTACGCCAAACTCATATCCTTTACTTTTCGTCATACATCAAGAATTTTAAAAAACACCTTAGGTGGTTTTTCTATTCTGACGTCAACTATTTATTAATCAATGTACAATTAGGATACAAAAACCATGAAACGATAAAACAATATATAGAAAACTTGAATTAATTGGTATTGTAAAAATTGTGTCGTGTGATGGAGTTGTGGAGAGCTGCTTACTTCAATTAAACCACTTTTAACTTCTTCCTCATATATTTTGTAATACTTATTATATCATTTACATAAAATTTCTCCTTTATTTATAGGATAAAACATTTCTTCACTAAAGCCCCCGACGTAATCCTCTAGAAAAAATACCTTCTAATTTTTAAATCAAATCCATCTTCCTTTTTTACCTATTCTTTGTAAAAGAACATACTTTTTTACTTAACAGCCCTCACATATTCACGCCACAGATAATGTAACCTAATTTCACGACCTCCTCACACACAATCACTACCGTACATATTATTGTACATTACAAAATGCCAAAAAGCCAGTAGCGGTAATTCGATAGATGTATGAAAGCATTGCATACTTTTGCATACGCAAAGCGATAAATAATTCTGCAATAAATTTAAACAAAAAGAAAAATTAAACATTTATTTATTTTCTCCATATCTATTCTATTTTACACACTATTCTATTCTATTTTTCTATTTTACATTTATTTATTTCACGCCATTTATCTTTCCTATGAGCGCAATATAATATTTACCATAATAATATAATATTCAAATTAGTTACGCGAATTCTGCCTACCTTGTCCAAATACTCTATGCACGCACTGCAAAAAGCTAATGATAAGACTCACATGTAACTACCGACTGAGCATCAGATTTAGTGATCTTATATTAAAACAGATACATTAGGAAATGTGAAATGAAAATCCAAATCCATTTACTTTCAATACAAACAAAAAAATAATAATAATAATAAGGAATGCTATAAAACACTTACTTTAGTGCAAAGATTGTGCATTATTAATTAACTTAAATTAAAAAGCGTAATATAATATAGCATGAATTGTAAGCAAAGACAAATTAATAATTTTAATGTCCTCAAAATAAAGTTGTATCTTTTATAGGAAGAAGTATTAACCGAGATCGCTAATTTGGTGATACTAAAAGAGTTGTAAAACTTTATAAGGTCACTTTTACGGCGTAATCTATGTAGTTTAGGGGACGTCAATATACATGTCCACATCACCTATCATCACAAGACAGATTTAAAACGGACATCATTACATCAACGTTTATAAATACTAAAAAAACACTCATTGAAAGAGGAAATAGCACAAATAAACTTAAATGTAGAAAATATAATTATTTAACAGGGTCTAATAAAGATACTAATTTAAAGTGGTTTGAAATAAAGAGCTTTAAGAAAAAAGTAAAATAAAACTCATTAGTTGTTAATTGTATGTATCTATTGGGTCTACTATTTCCACATTAGGTATCTTGACAATCTGGTCGCTTGTGTGACCTTACTAAACGTTTTGAGTAAAGACAAGTGTTTTATAGACACGACAAATATACTTTTCGTTATAACTTACGCCATTATAATATTACTGTTTAGAGTTTATGAGGTCCGTGATTAAATAGTCATTATATTACACAAATCAGTTTATTATTATTTAATATAGTAATACGCTTTCTAATGACTTATCGCAACCATTACAGAAAAACAGAGAACGCGGGAATAATAACTTTTTAATTATTACATATTTGTTGCTAAGGAATAGGCAATGACAACTAACAGTACAGCCATATTTTATAACAATTACTTTTCAATTTGTTTACAACATTCATTAAAAATTAGCTAATAATATTCCGAAGAAAGTCCTTAATATGCTTCTTAATTGCAAAATAATTCCATGAACTCCGTGCTAGCTACGTTTAAAAATCACAAAAACAATAATTTACATGTAGATCCTATTTTGTTGCTGAACGCATTGAGTCTCGTTTCCAAAATGTCCAATTTAGTATGGGCTCAGGTATCACATGCTCACCGTTGAGGGAAAACATCGAGAGGAAGCCCGTATGGTGTCTAATAAACGTCATGTACTGTGAGAACGGCGAGCAGCTGTGCTACTGGTATTCACATTTGGCACGACACATAATCGCAAAGTATACTGCCACTATTGTATCTCTGCTCATCCCGAAAGGGGTATAGCATGAAGATATATTATTATTATTTTTTTAGCCGTGGTGGCTGCCGGCAGAATAGAATAGCACCCCCCTCTTCTTGATGAGGTGTCGTAAAAGGCGACTAAGGTATCCCTTTAACACCGCAATTCAACCAGGTGTTCAGAGAAGGACAACTCGACCAAACCTGCATCCTGCTCCCTCCCGATCGTACTGGTTCTCCATTCCATCGGGCCTGAGGGAGCTCGGACGAGAGAGTGCTTTTCTGGCAGCGCGTCCAGTTATGCACTTAAATATCTCCTGCGCAATTGACTGTTTCCGAAAACTGGGCCTTGATTTTCTTAATCGGCGTTGAAACAGTCGCCGTGGCCGAATTCGGCTAGGACACTACCATCATTATTTTAAAATATACCCATTTAACTGTGGAGGTATTTTTTCGAACTTTCGTTTCGTTAGTGACCGCGAAAGATCTTCACAACATAACCGGGCGAGGAACTGTGGAAGTATTTTTTAAAGACCGTCATAGTGACTCGCTTTGGCCTATCACGTTTCGGGATCAGCTTTTGTGTATCTAGTAATGTATATACCTAGAGACCTTCAGTCGTGTTAAATGTGGGCCGACATGACGACGGAGACTAACAATGGATTTTCATCCTCTGATGGTCTCTTTCGTTTTTGGACTACACTATACCATCAGGTGCACTGTAGTCGCAGTGTCGAGCCATTGTAAAAAAAAAAATTGCGGAAGAAGTGTACATACAGATTGCTTTTATAGTAGGTAATCGTTTACAACAGATATATGACACAAATGCAAATTCTACTAACTTTCTTACTTTATGTCCAATTAAAAAATGCATTGGCATCTGTTTTTATATAAAGAAAGTGATTGTAAACTTAAGATTATGCCTATATTCCGCAACATATTCATATAGCAATGTCTAACTTGAGATACACGTACTCTGAATCAACTACAAACCCGATCCCGCGTCGTGTTAAACCAATTTAACGCGAAAATTGGCGACCCACTTCCATTGTTTACGGTCAAATAAACTCGTGACATGTAATACACTGTAGCAGGATTATCAAGAATAGGTGCAATAGATTCAATTGAACAGGTATAATGTGCTAAGTACTTACGTTATACAATGGCCAATGCTGAAGTTAGGACGAATATTCATAGCATTTATCCAATATTTAATTTTATAGTCCACAAAATAGACATAGTTTTGAAAATTGCAGATCGCTAATTATTAAAAATATATATTACTAGCTGTCCCGGCAGACCTTATTCTGCCCTATTTCTCTAAGACAAAGTCACATTGTTTTTTTAATGTTCATAGCTTTCCCTGTCGGCTGTTTTTTGAAAATTGTTTGAAGGAACCTGGCCTTAATGCTATATGTATAAAAATTGACAAATATTGACATTCATATTTATACGTCACTCAATTGTTTTGCCTTCCCGGAACCCGTCCACTGACAATTAAACTTTATGGTGTGGTAAAGTACAAAATGACTTATAACGAATTTTTTGTATGAGAATACAGAAAAGTGTTATTTTTAGGCAGTTGCAGGGAATTTTTAAAATTTTTCTCTCCGTAATAACCTTCCTCAGACTTCATCAAATACAACAAAAAAAAAGTCAGCCAAATCGGTTCAGCCGTTCTCGAGTTTCGCGCTTATCAAGACATTTTGCGATTCATTTTTATATTATAGATTACGTATTGTTAATCAATGGCTTTCTGTTACAATCTTAAAAAAGTATCCCTGAAGATTATTAATTCATTATTTAATATAATTTAGTATGCAGAGTTGCGGTTCACCTAATGGCAAGACGTTACCGTAACCTATAGGTTATGAGTTATGACAGACTGGCGCGCGTTTGAAATGGCGCTGGAGGCACCAAATCAAAATTTTATGTACGAAGGCGGGCCGTCGAGCAGTAACAAATGCGATACAACCCTTACAGCACGGGTTCCATAACAAGCGACTTCCTCCCTAATGTGTCAAGGGCCCGTCGGATTTCGAAGAAATGTCGTTAGTTACAGACTCACGAGCAGTCTGTCACAGGCCATGAATTTAATGTATCGTATCTCTACCGATTTAAACTCCGGGATAGCACTACCTGCACATGGGATCAGAGACAAAACACTAATTTTTGGTGAACTGTCTAAAGTTTGCCGTGTCCAGAATTAATTCGAAATCAGGACGAGACTGAAATTGGAAAGGCACGCTTTTTACGAGTGGCTCTGCGATGAAATTCATCGCCAAGCTTTCGTGTGTGATCGCGTGAAGGTTGGATAGCAATATAAGCAGACTGAAAGAACCGAGAAGGGGGAGAAAAGATTTAAAAAAATGTATCTGTGTATTTAGAGTTAAGAACATATTAAAATATATATAGGATAAGAAATTAAATAAATATAATCTCTGACTACATGCTAGGGAAACCTTGACTATAAAAATAGCTTAAACAATTTCTGAGAGTACTCTGTATAATAAAAATGGTAAAATATGCACAAAAAAGTCAGTATTCAATGTAGGCATTGCATGGTGTTTTAAATCATTTGCTAATTCAGAATCATTGATAATATAAGCTTGCCTTTGCATGCATACAAACTGCAATTTGTCAGGTAGAAACATCTTGAGAACATATTAAATTTGAGCATAAGTAGGTACTTAAAAAAAAACTAGCATCAATATGGTTTGATAAGTGTTTTGATTGAAATAAACTACTTAATCTTATATGAAAACTGAAACACGATAAATAAAAATAATATTAAATTAGTTTAGGTTCATTATATATGAAAATATAATTCTAAATTGCAAATGATAGTACCAGACAAAACTCCAAACAATTGTTTTAATTATAGACCAGACAACATTGTCAAAAATATCATGAATAATTTATTAAAGCATTAGTTTGATCTGTATGCTATGATAATTTGTCTATGTTTATCTTTATATATATAAATTCTTGTATCATAATGTTAGTTATCTTACGCCTCCAAAACGGCTTTACCCATTTTTACCAAATTTTATATGTATGTATATTCAGTAGGTCTGAGAATCGGATACTATCTATTTTTCATATCCCTAAGTGATTAGGATTGTTCACCCTAAACATATTTTTTTAAATGTTTGGACAAAAATTTTTGTTTATATTTTTCTACTAGAAATTACCTAAAAAAACTTATATGGCAAAACAATGTTTGCCGAGTCAGCTAGTAATGGCATAAATGTTAGATGCTAATTTTTTTAGAAACTGAAATGATCTCATAAGTACATTGCTGTATAGACACAATAATATTTAAAAAATATACTGTTAATAGTAATTCTTCAACAGAGAGTTTCAATGTTTCAAGACTGTTCCATAGACAATATAAATTTTGATATATTTCTCCCACATGATATATTGTCCCCAAATGGAAATTTATTTATCTTGCATTGAGATGACATATTTGCACATTTTAGGCAGTTATGCAAATTCTCAGGTGAAGTGCTGTACAAAATGGATAATTTATGAAACCACTTCAAACAGAAGTAAATTTGTAATATTTTGGAAGAAACAATGAGGCATGCTAAATTTTTGATTCCCTACAAAGTGTTTTTTTTTCTGACACAATTCTTTAGTGTGTATGACTACAAAGAACTTAATAAAAAATATAATAACATAGTTCATGAAAATAAACAACTGCAATAAGACGAGAATACATTGAAGGAGTCCATAATCATGCAGCCTCACATTTACCGCTACAGATGACCTCTAGGTATATTAACATCTAGATGTAGCCATGCTGAATTTTATGAAAATAAAATTATAGGCACAGTTAATAATTGACAATAACATACCTGTTCTTTCAAACTGTTGCTGACAGCAGCTCCATCAACGTCACCCATCCTAGTCTCTGAATCACTCTCTAGTTCAAAAATGATCTTATAGAGATCAAGACCGTCTGGTACGTTTGCTTCTATATTTGCTTCTGGTCGTATTGTCAATTCCTGATTGATGAGCTGACTTCGACTCACCCGTAGCGAGTTTGCTGTTTCCGATATTGCCTAAAGCATAACATAATAGTTTGATTTATTGTTGTGGCTCATCAAATTCAAAACTTGATCTTTGCAACTCAACATCAATGTGCACCTATTAAAAGAATAATTGTTTTTTTTATTTTTTATACCTATATACATGGATATATCAATCAAACTTATTCTTAATGTAATGGCAAAATTAACATTATATATAGAATTTTCATTCCAGAAATCAAGAATGTTAAACCAATTATGACATTATAAGAAATAAGTAATATTACTTTCAGCAATGTCATGAAGACTATCAATTACATTACCTGCAGCTTATACACAAAATAAAAATTTATGAATTAAATGAATAGTAAGATATTATTTTTTAGATAAGGTGATAAAAGCTAAATAAGTTGGTAACGTCAATTACATTAAGGCCAAAATACAAATAACTTATATTAAGAAATCAGCTACTGTCTTAGAAATCATATTTTTTTCAATATCATTATGTATTCAGGTTTTTTAAGGAACAAATATATGGATGGCATTATGAGATCAATTAATTGATGAATTGATTTTTTTGGGCAAAAATATATTAATATTATTAATTATATTAATAATTAATATTAATAATTATTAAAAATATAATAATAATAATTTTGAATACATGTTTTATACTGAATCATTTCAACAAATCAATATTTTAAGCTAAAAATTTACATTTGATTTAAAAAAAAAACAGTTAATTGTATGTACTCAAACATATGGAAATACATAATAGTTTTTACTTATTGTCTTCCTTTATACCTGATTCTTTGGTATGGTTGTAAAAACAATGATATTTACTGAGCCTCCTGAACTAAGGAGATTCTTTGAGAAAGATTCCTTGTTAATAAGGGATCAGTTATGGCATCCTTCTTGTTTTTTTTATAAAATGGATTCATATTGTAAACTTAAAACTGAAAACATAAACAATTTTTACCTCTATCTCAATATTTTTTTGTGTATTGATTTATAATTATTTAAAAATTGATTTTTTCAGAATAATCGCCGCTACTAAGGCAATACTATTGTATTTGTTTTTAAAATTGTGGACACTTACGTCGCTCAAAATGTCTTCCAAATCACAACTAATATTCGTCGCAAGAACTGGCGCAGGGCTCGGTGTACGGGACCGATCAAGATAGTAGCCTATGCTTGCCGGATCCAAAATCTCATTTGTGCGATATTCATTGAACTCCATCACTGAATGCTGTTGAAAAACATCAGACACCAAGTTCGGTAAAACAATTCAATTTTAACAAACATTCTAAGCCAAAAAAGGTTAAAATTACTGTTTGGACTTATCTTACCCATGGATGATTAGGTTCTCTTATGAGAACAAAACATTGTAAAGACCGAGATTATTAATTTTATTTCTTAATCGCTGTAACCGTATCCTTCCACAAAACTAAGCTATTTTTACCGATTTCCTACAAATCGCTATGAAATGAAATATAAAGTAATTAATTGTCAGTGGAATGTCAAATTTACAAAGCATGAAAGATTATACAGATACAAAATATTGTACTCCAATCCACGAAGAAAATAAAGACTTTTGTAGAAATATCATAAATAATGAATAAAAATTTATATTCTTTTTATAACTTCATGATAGCTATTTGTTGATTTTTAACCTAAATTAATAACCATATTCTTTCAATGTTTTTTTATTGTATCATAAATGCCATTGTAATAGTTACTGTATTATTTGATATCTTTTAAATATTAGCGCGAGAACAAATTGATTTTCCAGCATTTGTTTTAGTACCTAATTTAGTCATAATGTTATGTTTTTTGAACTAATTGATACTGATAACAGGGTAATAAGCAACATAATCCACAAATGACTTAAAATAACTAACATTAAATGTCTAACTGTTCATGAAAGCTTTATATACAGCAATTTCGACATATTTAATAATAGCTTCCTAATCAGGTTTCAGATGATTGTAAGTGACGTTTATTGTTATATTCTTTTTGGTGGCGATGGCAAATGCAATATATATACAGAGTTATACAGAGTGAACGGTAATGCGATACATTCCTTGATAGACGTTGTAGTACAGCTTATTTGGAGTCATTTAAATCATATGACACCATGTCCGAAACTTGTTAATTTCTGAGATATTCAAGATTTAAGTATTTTAAAAAAAAACTCCAGTTTTTATCTTAAAATGTTCCCTTGTAGTGACGAATACAAAATAATGTTATTGTTTATGCTGTATTCGTATAGCTAAATAATAATAATCTCATTTTAAATTAAAATTTGTAAGAAGGAATCGTCATTACTTAAGTAAAAGCTAAAAAACCAAGTATCATTTTGCAAAAAAAATTGTTTTAGGTAAATAAACGAAGAATTTCCAAGAAAATATGTATGGAATGTTTTGTACAAATTACATAATTTTGTTCCTTGATTCATTGGCTATTCTAAAAAGTACAAATGTCATAACAAAATACTAAGAGGTTGATTTGCAACCCTAATAATAGACGAAGTGACCCGTTTCCTAGAAATCCTCTTCATTATGTTACCGCGCACGTGTGCAGTATTTGTTCGTTTTATGACATCGTCTTGCACTTGACACTGCTACAACAATAGGATTTATTGATATGAAGGGTAATTTGCTCGTAGATATTTTAGTTATCTGTATCAGTTAGTTACAACTGTCTTCTGACTACAGAACTATCGTTGCTTTTTAACTACGTCTCTCCTGATTAAAATCTTGAGAAATTACTGTGTTTTATATGCAAATGAAATTTTTATAAGTATTTTTTTCAACAATATTTAAACAGTTTTAATGTCAACAGTTTTTAAATGACCTGGTAGTACGATCTACAATTTAAATCTGGTCACACCAATCATGACGTCAATGACCACAACGTTCTACATGCATTTGAATTTTTAAACTTTTGTTTACAATTTAATTTATGGCATAACAAGTGAGGAAAAATCACAAAATGGAAAATTCCATAAATGATTCCAAAGCGTCACAATCATTTAGATCACCACCAAAACGGAGGCGTTCAACTTTTTTCGAAAGAAGAGAATCTGTGGGTGCGTACCTTATTCCAGAATTCAAAACAAATTGATTAACTATTCACTTTTTTCTTTGAATTCTTAGTCATTAATACTTTATTTCACATGATTGTAAAAATGTAATATCATTTTTGTAAGTATTTATTCATCCACCTTAAATAGAAAAAAATATTAAACTTCTGGACTATCGCAGATCACGGACCGTCAAAATACAAGCAGAAGTGTTTGACTTAAAAAAATCTCATAAATCGAAATGCCGTAAGGGTGGGGGTGGATGTTTGATTAGCTTTTTATTGTTTACCTGCAGGCAGATATTCCCTGTAAAATAGTAATGCCATCCCTTTTATACTTATCTGTGATAATCGTATGTATATTATACTTTTTTTTTTATAACAAAACCCATTGCAAGGGTCTTTAGATGTCCAATATTTTATAGTGGCCAATATCAATTCTAAAATCATCCTATTATTTTGTAAATTATGACCTTAAACTGTATAGCTTAGTTCTCTCTTTCAAAGTATTTTTGTTTTACAGAGCTAAGCATACTATCTAGGGCAAAGATAAAAAATATTTGTATTAGAATATTGTTAATATTTATGCCATATCCTTTTAAGGATGAACATTAATGGAGGAAAAATTGTAGTAATTTAGCTTTGTGAATCTTTCATAGTGGCCCATATTTGTTGACTGTATTACAATAACCCTTTTTAATGTCTGTTCTTTAAAGTCTGCAGCTTGTTAGCATCATTTTATCTTAGTTATTTATAGGCAACAGTGCCCACTTATCATTGGCAGAACTATCTACTTGGATACATATAAGAGCAGAGTCCAGAAAGAATAGGCATAACGCCAACAGATAACATATATGTTGATATTGCATCTAATAGTAAAATAAATAAAACACACTGTTTAATTTGTTATTGTTTATAATTTTAGCTCCACAAACTGCATTAGAAAATGAAGGCACGATTAAACATCAAAAAGAATCAGAAGATACAACACATTTTCAAGATATGACCAGGTAATGTTGACACTATTCCAACTTTCATGATATAACTATATATTATTTCTCTTATATTCTTGATTTACCTTTCAGTATTCACTAGGAGTAATAATTCTTCTATCTACTGTCATCTATCAATCATCCTTGAAGTATAAAAAATAATTTAAGGATGCAATAAAGGATATTTTATAAGTATACATTCTTGTTTGGAGCACTTTCCACACATGCAAAATTAAAATCTCAATCCATCTATCTTGATAGTTGCAATTGCTTATTAATTATTAAAAAAATATACATACATTAAAACTTTCAACTCTTTTCAGTTATCACAACAAGTTATTATCTGAAAAAGCACAGTGGAAGAATGAAGTGAATGAAAGGCGACATAAATATCATGATCTAAGAAAGTGAGTGATAAAGTTATTCAATACTAGCTGATCCGGCAAACGTCGTTTTGCTATATAAGTTATTGTAATATCTTCTAAGATGTTCATTGAAATTAAGAGATGTCAAAGACAATTTTGTTCATAATTAAATACTCTTAATCAACAACACATTTATTTGGATAAAGATTAATATTATTACGTTGATACAACTCTTAACAAATAATGCATTCATTTCGACCAAATTCGATTACCATAAAAACGGCTCTAGTGAGTTCTTCTTAAAAGATAGACATATACTGTCGCGGACATTTTTTTAGATCATTTCAAGAGGAATAATTCTTTCTTACATATATTTTTGGTATCTTGAACCGTTTTCGCAGCGCACGCAATGGAAGCCCTCAAGGATGAATAATTTGCCCCGTTTTTTTCACATTTTTCATTATTTCTTCGCTCCTAATAGTTGCATCGTGATGTTATATAGCCTAAAGCCTTCCTCAATAAATAGCCTATTCAACACAAAAATAATTTTTCAATTCGAACCAGTAGTTCCTGAGATTAGCGCGTTCAAACAAACAAACAAACAAACTCTTTAGCTTTATAATATTAGTATAGATATGACTTTACAACCAATGTTGTACAGTTAACAGCATTAAAATGCATAAAAAGATATGTTATATTTAGTGTGTAGGATTTCTGTATTGTAAACAACCCACAGGGTTGTCATCAAAGTTCATAAATTCATTGATTGTTTTAAACAAGCACCACCTCTGTAATGCTTATTCAAGGGTCAGACCGAAAAAACAAAGAATGTTTATATATCCAAAAGTAGCTTGTATGCATTCTAATATACATAGACATAGAGGGCTATTACTGTGGTATATGTGGGCCCACATTACAATAACATCTGCCAATGGACTTGTCTTGTTGGTCCTTTACTTTCTTGTACTGCACTTCTTTTTGTACAGCATAACCACTTTATCAAACTATTTTACAAATAATAATATTATTTTTCATTTGCAGACAGTACCAAATACTTTCAAATGCTCCAAGTCGTTCAACAATGTCATATTCAGCATTATCAGATGAAGATATAGAATTTTTAAAAGCTAAGCCAAACATATCTAAACTTATTGAATCTCAGCAAAAGCTACACAAGTCTGTGAAGGAAACAATGGCATTAGTAGAAAGAGCAAATGAGTTGGATGATATAATTATAAAGGAATGTGAAAATAAAGTAAATACAATAACAGACTACATTTTCGAAAACAGTACAGTTTAGTATTAAAATAAATAAATAAAAATATTGATGTACAAATGCATAGCATATATAACTATATTTGCAGTGGCTTGACAAAGTGGCTGTGTGCACTTCACTGCCACCTGTATTACATCATCCAGGCTCACATGTAGCATATGATGTACTAAATAGGGGTATGATTTGATATTGTAAGATATAATCTTTTGCATTAGAATCTGGCAACCCTGTAAACAAAATGTTTGTTTGGCCATCTTGTAAATAAAATGGCTGCCTTGCAGTGTCAATACACTGGATCCTCGATGTCCCTAGTAATGTGAAAGCAATTCCCTCTGATTATAAAATGGAATGTGATTATTTATAGTTTATAATTAGTTGAATAAAATTGCTGGCTGTTATTATAAAGGACTGTACCTTGGCTCACCTTGAAGATATATTATTATTTATTAATAAATAAACTGCATGAAATTACTGTATATATAATAAAATGACAATAATATCTAGAGGTATATTCTTGGTAATTAAAAGAAGTATTTATTTGATAATAAATAACTAACAGATTTTTTTATTGTTTAATTTTTAGCTTCATATCCTTTGAATAGCTGGATATAACATAATATTACTTTGCATTTCGAAATAATCTAAATTCATGACATCAATTGAACAACTAATAATAATCATCAAATTGAATATAAAAACGGCAGTCATTAATAACAATTTATTTCCAAACTTTTAATATAAGGCAATTCATTCTTTTTTAATGCGTACTCATCAATTCAATTAATAAATCAACAAAACTTTCTCATACATAAAATAAGAACTTAAATAATAATATAAATAATTAAATATCAACTTGGATTAATCCATTTCGCCTATTACAAAAAACATTGCATTAAGAAATTACAAGAAAAATGAATGTTTTAGAACATATTTACAAAATATTTTCCAATTTAAAGACAAAAATCATAGAAACATGTCTTAAATCGTTCTTACACTAGGCATAACAAAATGACAATGGATTCACCCTATTTTAACATGAACTTAACTATGGCAGTTTGGCAGTGTTCGTCGGATGTCTATATAATGTAAAGATAATATTTGAGACTCTTATATTTTGCAATACAAACTTTTTTAGTATTACTAAGCCTATTTGAGACTCATATTTGCAATACAATTTGTAGCAGTACTGACAGTTTAAAAACCTAGAGATTAAATGCATTCCTTAGTATGTAATATCTTCAAAAAGATGTTTACACAAATCCATTATGTATATTGTTTAGCTGCATATACACTAAAATATACAATGTATACCATATACGTATCTATAAAAATAAATTCCATTTTTGAAACGAAAAGTTTACTCAATAGATGCTATTTCAGTGAATGTGCTGCATAAAAAAAATCTAAATAATACTTGAGGACAAAACATTTGCTAACAGCAAGAAATATACTAAACAATTTGCAATATGAAATAAAAAAATTCATGCGAACCACATTGCAAATTTTTGAGTAATTTCAGCATAAGGCTCTGATCATAATGACACGGACTGCGGCATGTTAATCAATCAATGATACTGTAAAGACGACGAGTGCCCAATTCAAAACTGCTTAATGAAAAATGTTACATTACCAGCATACGTATAAACAGGACAACAAGTCGAGTGTACCAACCGATTATCGGTTTCTTTCCATATCACATTTGAGAGTTACCTCCCGGCCAGTCGGCATGTTATGGTAAAACTATATTAGTCTCCAGCCTGAGACCAGTGTACACAAACTATGGAATCAAATCAAGTATCACAGAGCATATAAAGTTGACTTCATTGAATGCATCATGCTAATGACGTTACAATTGAAAGTTGAGTTGATGTTTCTTAGTTGATTTGGTTTAATTTACCCCTTATTATCCCTACTGGCATATTCCACATAATATAGACTACTGATGGGTATTTTTTAGTATTAGTAATATTTAATTTGAAATCACTGCTTTATAATATTATTCCAATAAGAGCATGAATGATATAATCTAATATTCTACCATCGTTGTCTGCAAAGTTGACTGCAGGCCGCGTCAATATGATCATGGCTTAAATCAGGTCAAGTAATTTAAAGCTATGAATAACATGTTAAATACTTACATTTCATATAACATTTGGACATAAAATAAGAATAAGGTACTATGAACATACAATCGGTGGATATCAATTGGAACTTTATATATTACTTTTTCTGGTAATACTCAAATACGTTGCAACGTTATACAATCAAAAATAAGGCATATCTTTAATAAGACTTTGATTTCAACAAATAAAAAAGTTTTTTAACCTTAGCTTAAAGATAAAAAAATTTGCAGTTCTTAAAAGAAAATTTACTTACAATTTTAATTAATAAGTTGCATTGTCATTATAATTACAGAATATATGCTTTAACTTTCAATTAAATTCAGTAAAACGAAATCTCTCACAAACAATATTCACAAGGACTAGATTGAAATAACAGGAACATGGTTCTTGAACAGTGAAAAATATGATCTCACGATAACTATTAAGGCCCGTTTACATGATAACATTTTTCTTATCTGTGACGTACAATGAAGCAATAATTGACTTACATCGTTCTACCATTGAATACAATGAAAGTAAAGTAGTCATTGATATTTAATTACATTATTTAAACATGTGGCATTCTTGTACTGTAAGATTAAGCTATGATTGTAAATTGTAGAATTTTCGTAAATTTAAAACTTTAAAAATGTATGTAGTATATATATATATATTTAAATACACAAATAAAATGTGACGATACATTTAAATTCGATTGAAAATTGACAGCACATTTGCAGGAGAATTAATCTTCTAGGTGTAAATGGCACAAACTATTTTTCCAATTTACATTTACCATTAAATATTATTTAACATAAATATGTGTGTACTTGAAACAGCATACCAGAAAATAGTAAAAGTTTATTCAAGGCCGTGTTTAAATAAATCAAAATCAACAATACACTATTAAAGTCTCTACATGATTTCTCCCCATGGAAACAAAAGTACGATATTATCGTTCCTTTGTTATAAGCATTTAATTGCTTTAAATTTATTGTATGTGTCAGTATAAGAAAATAGCAGCATGTAAACGAGTCTTAAGTTTTGTATATAATTTTTAAAAATACTCTCTCACATAACGCAGAAAGTAAAACAACTCACATCATACCACTGAACTTGAATGATTCATTAAAATCCATAACGTAGACGATATTTTCTCAGCTCAAATGTCTTGTTTGAAAACTTCTTCTACTCTGTGGTTTTTTTTCCTTATTACTTTTATACTCACGACGGCAAGGGCTGTTCCTTAAATCCAAAATAGTGTTCACCTTTTCGACGATTTCTTTCACTGTATCCTGATCACATTCAAAATCATGGACCTTGTATGTACTGTTTTGATGGAAAAAATTCCCGCTGCCTGTGAAGATGATATATTAATGTAGTTTTATTTCTTCACTAAAAGATGTCAGACATTAAGGCTGTCTACTTTGTTCAACACTGGCTCGACAGTGACTACAGCGCACCTCATAGAAACTGCAGTTTGGTCCAAGAATAGCACTACGAGAAGACTATTAACAGTTGCCGTCGCGATGTCGACCTACATATACCAAGACAGAAGCTGTCTTCATATATGAACTACTGGAGGTACTCAAACTGAACTCGAAACGCGACAGGCCAAAGCGTGTCATTACAACAGTCATTTCACTTAGGTACTATCAGGACCCAGTTCGGGCATTCGCCCTATCACCTAAAAATCCCACTTGATAAAGAGTGGCTATAACAATGTACATCACCAGAACAGGGAGCTGTATAATCCAAAACGTAACAAGCGACTCTTCACTATCACTAACTCTTCTTATCGCACACTTTAACGGTTTCAATTGGGCTTCCAGAGGTAATATTTCTTCTGGATTATGATATAGTGCTCTTTAGAACAAGGAGTGAAAAACGCTGTCTTAGGTCTGCCGACCTGCCGCACAATAATACTTCTTGTAATGTAACTGTTCATAGACGGCAGATATCGCTCACCATCAGGAGGGCTAGTTGAGTTCCTTTCACATTAAAAATAAAACTATAATGCTTTCTGCACCCATCCATGTTCAGCCCTTTTTCATTGGTTATTTTCAAAATCGATTCAATAGTTTCTGTGTGAAGTCTGAACAAACATCCAAATCATGATATAAAAATAATTGAAACGTTCTAAACAGAAAATTTTAAAATCTTAGCCATTTCAAACTTTTGCGTTTTATACTGGTTATAAATACTTTAACGAGTCTTATGTGTGAAGTAACGTACTTTTAAACATGGGTCGACGTTTCGACGTGGTTACACAGGTAATTGTCATGAGTTACTGAAACACCAGAGAGTTTTCGTATGGGGCAGGAACTTACTTGTCTGCATTACCAGGTCGAGTCAAGTTGAGTGAATCTCATAGACGCTTAAAAAGAATCATTTTATGCTTGGACATTTATTAGATATAATGGTTAAGGATTTCGTCCAATTTGGATTCTGAAACTTCTATTCTGGCAAGTACCAGATTTGAAGTCAAAATATGCGTTAAATGTCGAATTATAGATAATGTTTTTTTTGGGGTGCAAGCTGTGCTGGTCGAGCCACATTTAAAAGTAAGTTATTCCCTCATAAAGGTCATTACAATATTTGAAATAAAAGTCTTAGTCATGTAGAGAATTAATAAACAAATTAATTAAACACATTTGTTTTCAACTTAGGTTACGTAATTATAGTCCGCAATACAGTACTCACTAGCGCGGCCTAAAGGGATCTTATTTGAAATCTTTATTTTGAGAGGGTCAAATCAATAAATTTTTCGTTAATATAGAGGTTAATACACTTCACAAATTGATTGAAATATTAAATTACGAATAATAAAATAAAACATTTATGAACCTGATTACCTGTTGCACTTTTGTCAAAATACGCACTATTTGGTACAGGTGAATACACTATTCGGAAGGTAGATCTGTTTCCTCTCGTCTCAAGAATTTGACACCATGCAATAGAATCTATACTGTGGAGAAAATATTTTGGTCGTGCCTGTAAAAAAAAGTATCATACTATTTCATACTTAAAAAATACGTATTTTTAATATATTGGGAGGAACCAGCATTGCATCTAATAGGAATTTTGTTGTGAATGTGTAATTATGTGTAAGTTATCATACTATTTCATATTAAAAAAATACGTATTTTTTAATATATTGCGAGGAACCAGCATGGCATCTAATAGGAATTTTATGTGTAAGTGCCTTGAAAACGGTGATCAGCTGTACAACTGGTCACGTTGGGCACGACATATATAAATAAGCGCAAATTAGATAACAGCACTATTATATATCTGCTTACAAAAAAAGAAATATAGCGAGAAAAAAAAAGGTTTCACATTTCACTTCACACTGTAAAAGTATCATGTAATGTAATTGTTTGCTACTAGCGCTTGCTTGTGACTTTTCCTGCAATAAGGAACTATGCATGTAAACATGCATGTATGTTGAATTAGTTCTTCATTTAGTCAATGGTGTTTTGATGATACAAGAAAACTCTTTATTGATAGCTCTTTTTGTTAAGTGGCTAATATGTACTACGTAAAGATAAAATATGCCTACATATGTATATCTCAATTTATGCCTATTTATTGCTAATTATACACTATGATGCAGAAAATGTAATAGGAAATCATGAAGCATACCCAAAATGCATGTTTATGCGTGACTAGAGGCTCTATTTCAATTCTGTCAAGAGAAACACCCAATTGAACTGATGTGTTTGTCCGAACCTTTCTCAATAAATTAACTTTGTATGCTTTATACTGGGGTGCTTCAGTTGCCATTATGTGAGATTGGACTTTTCCGTGATTTTCGTCTCTGTTACGTTTTCTGTCTGAAAACAGATAATATTAAAAGGAATCCTGCAAAAAATATAATAATTCTCTTAATTAATAACCTATTTCTTAACAGCATAGCATTAGTAGATTCTCAGCACAATCATGTCATTGAAACAACTAAGGCACAAAGATATTCAAAGCATAGTTTGCACCATGGCTAGCTGAACAGCTGTAAAAATGTAGTTTTAATTTAGTCAAAACTGACAATTCACCTTCGTTTACTGCTTTTATGGCACTTTTGACTGCTTCCGAAGTTTGGCTGCCACCTGTGTTGTGCCTAGAGGGATTTTGATGACTTTGCCCTGAATCGGCCAATTTTGGAAACATGTGAAAATTCCCTTCATCTGGAATTGATAAATCGTTGGAAATTTTTTTGTTCTTTAGCTCAACCAGACCTAGGCACGTAAAGCCGAACTTTGAGCAGGGCTCATTTGCATCTAGGCAAGGAAATGTCCAATCTACCTCCCCATCATCTTCTGCTATACAAAGTCCATATTCCTGCACAGAGCCAAGTGTTATTTCTGGATGTTCTACGCTGTAAATGTAATTAAGTTTAAGTTAGCTCCAAATAATTTAGTAATATTTTAATTAAAGAAAACATTATAAACATGTGTTACTTATTTGAGCAATACATGGTCAATGGTGAAGGAAATCAGCATGGCATGTAATAGAAAATATCATGTGTGAATGCCATTCAATGAGAATGACCTTCAGCTCAGCTACTGGTCTCATTAGGTATGATATATATATGTACAAACTGGATACAGCCACTAATGTATCTGTACTCACCCAGAAAGGGATATAAAGTCATGATATATTATTATTTAAGTAGCATTATATTTAATTATTTTTGCAATTTATGTGAAACATGCAGATTTACTAAGAATTTAAGGAACTTATTTGGGACATCTAAATTTTAAGCTACAAAATATATTAGATATGATAATGTGCTAGCTCTTATTTAACATTTTTGACATAAGTTCCCTTAGAATATTTTATATATATATATATATATATATATGCCAGTCATTGCAAATAATACGCTAAACAATATTAATAGACTTTATTCTACTTATTTGGTAGTCAAAATACTATGTGATATATGTATGAATGCTAGTGATACTCTAGATAACTAGAGATGAATTGAATTTGGTATGTTCAGTCAATATATTAACCTTGGTATTAGCATAATAATTTCATTAAACACAAATTCACATTCAAGGATGGCTAAGGAGAGTTAATCATACATTTTTGCATAAGGTAAAACCTGAGATAGTCAAAATGTAATCTTGATTCATAATCACTAACTAGACCTAATTTTAACTTCCTTGCTCTGTAATCATTATTAAATCCCTTCAAAACATTGAGGAGTCATGAATTTGCATGCAATTGAGGATTCCATAGTGTTTAAAACATAGATGAGCAAAATACAGGCATATTAATGATGAAATACACAAAATGTAATTGTAATCATTTTTCATTAATCTGATTACATTTTGCCCATCTATGGTTAAAACATATGTAGCAAAGTAAACTTGTATATAACATCTGTCATCAAACAACAAAACAACATCCTTAGCCTTTGCCTGGTTGAGTGAGAGTGAAAATTAGATATATTCACCTGTATTTATAGCATGTAAATCCAATCAGATCTTTTATTTTGGCACTGGCAATAATGCATACCACTAATGGATAATTCTGAAGTTTCTCTGGGAGCATTGTCATGAAAATCTTAAACAGTTTGGTCGGCAAACCCATCTGAGCTGTACCATCAAACCTTGCATATTCTAAATACTGACGATGAGGCAGATTTGGACAATTGTCCATCTGCTCAGCTAATAATGATTTTTGTTTTCCTGGCACTTTCACTTCCATTTTAGAGAAGAGTTCAGCTGTTTGCTCTGTGGTTGGTCTTGTGGAAGAATCATCCCATTTTATAACCTTTATTTTGGCTGCTTTTTTTAATGCTTGTTCTTTTTTGTCAAGCCACTGAGCTGTGTTTGATCTTTGTCTGCAATATAATACAAATATTCTCACCTCAATACACATATAGTATACACAAATGCTAGAGTAATTAAACAATATAATGAACAGTTTTGGCATTATTTTGGAAGTAATTTTGAATTATTTTAAAGTTAATAGTTAAAGCGACTTCCTAAAGCTTTATTTAAGCAAGAATTGATACCAAATACAATAAATATAAGTAACAATAAATTTAATTTTAATCAATACCTTGAGCCTTATTATTGCGTATTCTGGGTATAAATAAGTTGCCTTAAAAAACTGTAACTGCAACTTTCTAACAACAACAATAAGACATTTCTTAATAGTTTTGATATAACACTGTTATCAAATAATGAAGTCGTAAATACCTGTGTCCTCCAAACTCTTCATAACGGACGTAGCTTCCTCCCAAAGGGTCGTCATCTTCACTATCATCCATATCAGGATAAGGCTCATATTTTGTCACAATTTCTCTATCAATCTCGTCTTCTGAAACTTCTCCGATGACATCTCTCACTTTACTTGGTCCTGGTGCATTCAACCGACATTCTTTAATTTTTTTCTTCTCTTCGAGACCTTTATTTTGGAAGATTTTGGAGAAATCTTCTCCAGCCATCACTATCTCACACAAACCTGTGTCGTCTGTTGCAATGAACGCATCTCTAATATTCTTTAAAAGCCAAATTTTATTATCATATGTAGCCATATCTAAGCTTAATATTGTTAAATTCTTTAAATTTTCCTTCTCCAAAATTGGAACACATGTCATGTCAAAATTGAGTTTCCAAACAAACGTTCCTGTTAGTGATGAAGGATCGATTCATGCAAACAATTATTAACATAAATAATATTTATGTAGTTGAATATAATATCGATAGTGAATTAAATGAAAAGAAAAATATTGTGTTTCTATATTGTTGATTATTGTAGTAATTTTATGGAATGCATCATGCTTACCATTATGCATGGTAAGGTCACTATTTCGAGTTGGGATAGTACATAAAACACATTCATAATTACTATTGTCAACAGAAAAAAAATCCTACAAGTTTTATTTCATGTGAGCTTTTAAATAAGCAACTTAAATAGCCGTTTCAGCTTTTGACTGCGCGAAGTTTGATTTTTCAGTTTCATGAATGTACAGACTTAAACATATAGTATTAATTTCAACGAAATTTCTACGCGTTCCTGAGAAAAGATGTCATCACTGACAGACTGAAAATAAAGTGATCTTTTATAGGATAACTTTCTACGTTTTTTTTATTCTTTTCTGTAAGGAACCATAAAAATTGATTAAAATCGTATATTAATTCATTGATTGAATAGTTTATTCGAATGCCACTTCAAAATATCCCGTTTGTTTTTTTATATCTGTTTCAATCACTACTTTTTCTTTTTTTTATTTAAGGAGGTCATTCGTATTTAGATACATATAGCATAAGTTTATTCTGAAGAAAAGGTATACCGACCCTTATATTTTTAATAAGAGCCTTCAACCACATAGTATTATAATACTCAACATCAATATTTTCAAAATGTTTATTGTTTTTAAAAAAAATATTCATTTTTGGTAAAAATCTTTATTTTAGTTTAGGGCTGTGTGCTATTATAATTTTGCCTATATTTAACTTTAAAAACATAGTTTATGTAAGTGTAGCCAACTCGTAAAAACTCTCAAATTGCGGAAAATTTGAATGATTGCGGAATTCGTTGGTTACAGCCCTTAACGAAGATCTTAGAATTATTTTAATTTTATTACATGTTATACCTTTTTAGTTCCACTATTATGTTAATTCACCCTTTTAATAATTTTTGTAGATTATTTTTGTTCATTTTTACGAGCGTTTTTAGTTTGTGAATATTTTTAAGGAGCTTCGGTTTTATATGAGTCATGGCTTATTGACGATATAGACACCGACAACACTGATAGTAATATGTTTACGAAATATGCCGGTATGGGATGAAGTATTGTTTGTTATTATTGCTGTTAATATTCTCTAAATAAGTGGACATAAAATCTTTGCTTTGGTTAGCTTAGCTTAGTTATTTTATATTTATAGTATTCCTGAACACAACAATAAATTAAAGAATACGTATGTATCTATTTAACGACGCGGTTGGATTCTAATATTGGTTTAAATTTGCACAAAAAGGTGATTATTATGTAATTTCTCAACGAATTACATTTAACTGGTTTCAAAATCAAGATTATATAATAATTACAAATATTTTTATCGCTCTTAGGTTATGTTTATTATTTCAATATTAAGTACATCACTGATTTAGCCAATGCTCGGCAAAAATATTTATTAATATTTATTAATATTTATTTTGTATCTTGGCTTCATTCTTATTAAATAATTATGAAGATTGAAAAATTTTGTTTCTGCTATTTAAAAATAACGATAGGATAATCATGGCAATCAAAGAAATATTTGTTACTCATTTTTAATCATCTGTTAGCAAATTAGATGTATTTTCTCCTATATTAAAATATTTAATTTGAGGAATGATTGAAATAATTTGAATATATTTTATCCAGCTATTCCTTTAGGTCAATTTAACTATGACTCTTTGATCCATGTAAATTAATTGTCTTTCATTGAATTTTGTTTTTATTTCTGCACAAGTACATATATGTACATGTCTATTTTTGTTTCTATGAAATTGCTTTTATGCAATTCATAAATTTTGTTCACAGGTTCTTTATATACAGTGCAAACTCTATATAACGACCCTCAAGGGACTATGCATATTTTGACGTTATAGAGAGTTGTCGTTAAATGGAGAGAAGAAAAATCTGTATTAGAAAAAGAAAAAGTTTTAAACTCTTACTTGCCATATTTACAGTTTGAAAGTTTGTGAGTAACTAAGAATATGATAACATATAGATAATCCATGACTCCTACTAACAACAGTCAACATGTGCAAGCAATCCCAATTTGTAAACAAAAGAATGGATTTCTTAGAAAGTTTGGTATGTGTAATGCTGACAGTCGAGTTTATTACGAACTAATAAACTGACAAAAGAATGTACACAGCTGCGCAGTTTTTACTAATTTTGGCAACTTAAAAAGTCATCTTAGCTTAAAAAGTACTTTATATTATTAAATTGCTGTCATTATTGAGAGTGGGTGTAACGCTATATAGAGTGAATCATTGAATGGGAAACAAGCTAAACCAACCAATTCCGAGTGATATTGACACTTTATGGAGTTTGTCGTTAAATCAAGTGACATTATATGGAGTTTACACTGTATATCTTTATTCATATCTCATAACATCATAAACTCGAAACTTTAAATAACTTTATTGAAATCAATTTACTACAAACACTTAGATTATAGTAACTAGGCATGGTATCCATGTGATTACTCAAAACATTCAAAGCATGAAATAATTACTTACATATTTAAATTTCACAAACAAAATAAAAATAAATGTAATACAAATGTAGTTTTAAATATAAAAACATTAAAATGATAAAAACAAACATTACTATTCTAAAACATTAATGATTAAGGAAAGTTGTTGATGGTGACTTGTGACTTTGGCTGTGTTCTATGCCATTACGTAGAAACAATACGTATATGGTTAATATGGTTTAAGTACTGATGTAATTTTTATTAATTAGTAGATAACACTTAAATAAAGCTGGTGAAATGAGATTAAACTTTTTCAACTACATTTTGTGGGACAACCACATCAGTACTTAAATATACTAATACTAATTATTCTGGGTAAAGGTAGGGCAAGTACTCATATTGTGTATCACTAAGCAATAATGCTGTAATTTCCTAATGCTAGTATACAACGCCTTAGGTCCTGAATACAATCATAATATGATCGATATGGGGGTACTAGTGTCGTGTCATATAATTTCAATACTTCTATAAATTTCTTTACTGCTTCACCATATTTCCCTTCATCCATTGCTGCCCGACCAAGTCGATACATCATTTCAGTGTCCTGAAACATAATATGGTTTTAATCCATTTATACTGCTACGGTGATAATTCTTTTAGCCACTTTCCGGCTTCTAACAAGTCTTACACTTAACCTTCAGGTTAATTGCATATGATCTAACATATCCTAAAACATAACACAGTGTTGCCTGTTGCAATGACATATTTCTATTAAATGTGGGTCATATTTATCTAGTTTACGTAAAGCCCTTTTAAGAAAGACAGATGACAAAAGAATATGGCCACTCACTATTTTCCCCATTCATGTGTACTTGTTTTTTTCTTTCATTTGAATTAATTTTGTCTCCAAATAATTATTGTTATACAAAATATCTACAACACCTTATTTATTTAATAAAATTAGTCCATCTAGGACCTCAGCTTTACTGGACAGTAAAAGTGAATACGCTTTTTGTTTAAATATTACAATAATAATTTTAGAATTAATTTGCATTCCTTTTCCTCTTTTTTTATTAAGATTTTTGAGCATATTATTATTGTGATTAAATGTTTCAGATTATCTAAGAGTATTCAGCTAGTCATCATAAAGTTATGGCAGATGATGAAAATGGTACGTTGTTTAGTTTTATTGATATCTAAGGTTCCTGAATGAGGGTGTATAGTTACCAGAGATGTTTGAGTATTAACAAATATTATAATCATTTAACAGTGTTGCTCAGCAAACCTAAAGTGGACAAGGTCTAACAGAGTAATGTGCCTTACAATAATTACTTATTATAATATTTTTTGTGATAAGTAGAATATTTCTTTAAATATTGTTTTTGAATGGTTTAATTGATGTATGTATATTATCTGGTATATAAACTGGATCAAAATGTATAATTGTTGGTTGTCAGTTTTTGCAACAATGAAAAATGTATGGGAGGGATGCAAGCCTGGAAAATGTGTTAAAAATTAATGTGAAGCAGTGTATCGGACTAGTACTGCTGGCTAACCTGTCAACAGTGTTTAGAGACAATAGACAAAAAAGTCATTTCATGTTATATTCTTACATTGTTCAGGTTCCGTACACATCTCTGATAGAAACAATCACACTGTTTGACAACTTATGTACACTACCTATCTTTGCTTAGCTTCTTACACATAATTGGTGGATACAACCCATTATTCGTTTTTTTTCTGACTTAGCTTATAGATCCCAACTGTTACCGTCAAGAGCTAAAAACCTATAAATACTCGTAGCGATCATACTGGCTTAAAATAATATTGTAACATTTGTTGGAATTAATTGATTGGATTGTTGGTATGGGTTGCACTATATGAAATAATTATGATTGCGAGTCCGCACCCACGACCGGTGTACTAGCGGATGAAGGAGTACCCAGGAGTTTTTAGTCGGAGAGTGTCCGACACACCGGGGAGACGGCCCTCACCAACTCCCTGTAGGTCCACAATGGATTTTCTCCTGGTTAAAAAAAAAAAAAAATGTATATATGAAATAATTATCAATTACAGTTGTAGAAGAAGAGCACGAGGCAGTGGCCTGTGAGAGTGAGTCAGCATTAACTCCAGTTGAAGTAGAGAAACCCCTTGCACCACCTAAATACGAAGTACGTCCGGGACTCGGAGAGAAGTATGCTTTTTATGACCTGATTTATCCGAATTTAAACTTGCTAATATTTTATCTGGCCCTTTCTGAACATGGTAAAAAAGTTAAATAAAAAATATAATTATTATATAATTCGTACCACAGATTCCAAAAGCAGAATGTGAGGGATATCATTATAACATCAATGCAAGAGCAATTGATGGGCCGACAGTACCGTTCGGACCAAGCGCCCAGATGGGCTAAGACCATTGCCAACGGAGTTCGGCAGCGTGTACAAGACTTGGATATGAAAAGGTATCATTACCATAGACATATATTTCAATCATTATAGATATTATATTTTTATCGTTGTATAAAAAATATAGACAGAATTTCGATAAATTAAACATTGCACTTTATAAATGGCTATATGATTACAATTCTTGTTTTTATAATAGTCAAAATAATTGTCGATATTATCAATATTATAAAGGCAAGCAAAACAGTTTTGACTGCCGTTTTTAAAATCAACATATTTATGCGCAATTCGGCAATGATGGTCGGCAGACTGAACTGAATAGTTGGTCGTTGTAACAACAGTCAAAAAATTAAAATGACGAGCCTAAAGTTTTACTCGACGTTTTCTAAAATCCATGTTTAGCATTAATCGATAACAAGAATGTCACGAAGCCCTGTTACGATGAAATGTGACGTCTTTTTTTATAACCCTGGGGAAATTCCTGACTGACCTCAGGGGGCGGTGAGGGCTGCCCCCAGTGTGTCGGACTTGCTCCGACTAAAACCCCCTTCTTCCCGTCTAACCGGGGCCGGAGGTACAGTGTTATCCTCTTCTCCGATCCTTGGCGAAGTCTGGCCTTATGGTAGGCCGCATCTCTGCACTGCGAGGGGTGATGTAAGGAGCCACCACTCACTCACCTCAATGTCTTGGAGTGGTGTGAACACGTCACATACCACTCTCGCCTGGATAAGTTGGGCGGCACGGTCGCTCAAGCGCACCGCCCAGAAATGTGACCAGTCTGGGCGTATTAAAAAGGTGTCGACTTGTTTAAATATGAATGCTAACGTTACGATTATTTAACTTTTGCAAACCTACATTTTAATTATTTCGGCTTAAAAAATTGTAAAATAAATAATTTTTAACAACTGTTTCAGGTATAAAATCCTTGTACAATGCACAATATTGGAAATGAAAGGAGCTGGCATTAAATGCGGTCAGCGATGCATATGGGATCCAGAAACGGATGATTACATAGGAGATTTATATAGAAATGATAGTTTATTTTGTTATACAGTAGTCTACGGTATTTATATGTATTGAATACGCTGTGATTATTGTATTTAAGTGTTTTTGTTACATATTGTCATATACAGGCGATACACACGGCAACGAAACGAGACAACATTACAAAAAAAACTGAAATAATTTAATCACTTAGAACTGAGACTCGAATGCGAGTTTTTTCGAGTTTATTTTTCGTATTCGTTTACGTTTTTAAACGTCAAATTATTTAAAGATTTTGATCAACGCCGTTAACGGATAGTTAGAGAAACATTAGCTCTATACATTTTGACATTGAAAAATGTGAACTAATTCGAAAATCTCACACATAGTGGCGTCGCGATGAAGTACATTTTTGTTTTTCACGAGACAAGAAGGCGTTCTTAGTTTTGGATATAAAAGATAAAACTTCAAATTTATTTACAATTTTTTTTCTTTCTTTGGGTCCTAAGTTTTTAGCTCGTCTTAAACGGGTTATCCATATAATTTGAGACGACAATCATTTTGTCTACATCACTTAGGCCTCTTTGGTTCTGGTGGCCTCGATTGGTCATTATTATTTCTTTGTTAAGTTTGCCAGTTTTAAACCTTTTTCTTCTCTCATATTTAATCATTTATTTAAAAAGTGTTCATATAGTTGTACTAATTTTTTTGTGCAGAGCATATAAATTGGAGCTTCACTTAGAAATCAAACCCACCAAATGTTATTAATGATTAAAGTATTATATTTATTTTACTTGTTTTTAAATGTAGGTAAAGTTAACGATGTTGTAAATGGGTAACGAAAGTTGAAGAAACGAAACGAATTTATTTCGCATGAATTTCATCTAGATATATTTTGGAATATGTAGGTGGAGTGATTTTTCGATATTTCAAGTCGTTCGAAAGTTATAGCGTTGGATATGTCAGGCGTTTGGAGCGCGCGGTTAAGCCGCTTTAATCTTTAAACGCGTTTATCTCACAACT
Organism: Automeris io; assembly: GCA_036320925.1. Classification (NCBI taxonomy): domain Eukaryota; kingdom Metazoa; phylum Arthropoda; class Insecta; order Lepidoptera; family Saturniidae; genus Automeris; species Automeris io. The sequence continues at coordinate 4,509,309 of JAUDJH010000033.1, forward strand.
GTATTTTTCAACCTGGTAACCACGATATCTTGAAATTTACCGAACCGATTTCTTTGCAATTTGGTAGACTCATTCAGTACTCATGAAGACACGATGTGGACTAGGATAATTTCGATCCGTCGAGCCGTTTTTTTTTTCTCGAGCTGAAGAAGTATAAGAGCATCAAAATTCGCGGAAGAATGTTCAAAAACATGCCAAAAATTTACCGTTCAATATTTTTTAATAATCCTAGTTTAAATGAAAGTTTATATTCCACAGATTGATATGCTGTTTGATTTTTTTGTTTCCGACAAGCAGAACGCCTGCAATCATGGTCACCACTTTCACCTTTTTTTTTTAAATGGGCGTTAAAGTTAATATTTATTTCAGCAATGGATGGAGATTCCTAACTGAAAAAATCTAAACATGGTTTTGAAATGTGGATTAATATATGGTGAAAATTTCAAAGTTGTATGTTTATTAAGTTAGCCAAAAAAAAATCCCAAAATAAGCGCCGCAAAAGTGCCTTCACACGGAATGACCCCCTTAAGTAATCTTAATTGTGTATATATATATATTAGGTCCTTACATATGAAATTGGCGTTTTGTATGGGAGGAACAAAAAGTCGAATATTTTTTAATATAAAATATTTAATTAATCAAAGTATGAACCATTATTTTCTATGCACTTTTGCCATCTCATAGGTAGTTCATTGATCCCTTTACAAAAAAACCAGTCGGACGGGAATCAATAAAATCTTAGAAGGCGATTTGGACTGCCCCATCGGAGTTGAATTTTTTCCCTTGCAAGAAGTTATCCAAATTTCGAAAAAAATGGTAATCTGTTGGAGCAAGGTCCGGGGAGTACGGAGGATGTCTTAGACTTTCCAATTGAAGCTCTTCTAATTTAGTAGCCGTTTGTTGCGCAGTGTGTGGTCTAGCGTTGTCGTGAACCAGCAGTGGCGTGGAGCGATTGACCAGCCAGGTTGTTTAGCCGCTAGCTTTTCCATCATGGTTTGCAATTGCTGACAATAGACATCAGCCGTAATAGTCTGGCCAGATTTGAGAAAACTGTAATGAACAATACCGGCACTAGTCCACCAAACGCTTACAAGTAACTTTTTTGGGGTTAATTTTCGGTTGGGGCAGGATTTGGCTGGCTGGCCAGGATCCAACCATTGCGCTGAGCGCTTCCAATTATCGTAAAGAGCCCATTTTTCATCTCAGGTAATGATTCGGTTTAAAATACCTTCATTATTGTGCCGGTTTAGTAATGTAACGCAGCAGTCGACGCGCGTTTGCCGGTTTGCTTCAATCAATTCGTGAGGTACCCACCTTTCAAGCTTTTTAATCTTCCCAATTTGCTTCAAGTGAATTAAAACAGTTTTATCACTAACATCGCAGCCTGCAGCTAACTCGGAAGTGGTTTGCGATGGATCTGCTTCCACAATAGCCTTCAACTCTTCATTATCAACTTGAGTCTCAGGCCGTCCACGGGGCTTGTTCTGCAGGTCGAAATTTCCAGAACGAAAACGTTGGAACCAAAAACGAACTGTGTTTTCTTTTGCAACACGACCGCCATACACATCATTCACCCTTCGAGTTGTTTCCGCAGCACTGGTGCCACGGCGAAACTCGTACTCGTAAATAATGCGATATTTTAAGTTTTCCATTTTGTAAAATGAGTGACGCAAACAGAAAAAAACAAATGAATGACGATCATCGAAGCACAAATACATGAGTCTATAGCTGTACAAATTTGAATTTGGAATTCCTTACCAAAGAGGAGAAATTTGTGATTAAAGTGGCCAGTACGAAAAACGCCAATTTCATATGTAAGGACCTAATATATATATATACTATATATATATACTGTCAATATGAACATGTAACTATAGAAGTTTTTAACATCATTTTATTATAGACTTTTAATCAATTTTGAACTGAAGGAATTCTTTTAAACCTTTGGGCTGAAGGTTGTGGCGATAGTCGATTAAGGCTTTGGCCGAAAATCAACCTTTGATTGGACACTGAACATTTCTTGCTAATGTTTATCAACAAATCCAAAAGACGAAAATCACTGTGATAATCGTTATCTTTCAGTAAGCTTTAAAACAGACATCACGGAAACTCTGGTATAAGTTTACCGACTTCCAATTTGTTTGCATAATAATTTAAGTGTATACTGTAACATTAATTTGTAATCCAATTTAGAGGTATGTCAGTCATGTGTTTATTGAGTGATTTTCATGTTCATAGTAATTATATATATAAATAAAGGTAGCTATATACTTTATGCTTAAACAAACTAATAATTTTGGCATGTTGTGACTGCTGAATTAGGATTTAGAATAGTTGTGTCAATAATTTTTTATTCAATTTGCCTATTATTGTTTGAATTAACATGGTCAGGGCAAATAAAATGACAGAGTATTTTTCTGATTTAACGTAAGTATAAATTTAAATGACATGTTTTTATAATAAAGCGGTCGCCCAGTGATCGAAATTTTTAACCAAAATTAGTTTAAAATAACCAATATTGTAATAAATGAATTTTGTTACAATAAAAAGCACAAATATCTATCACATAATAATTATAGTTATGTTTGACATTCAGTAAGAATATAGACAAATAATATTAATGGCAATATTAATTTTACAAAGTTTTTGCTTCACCTATCAATATATACATAGATAAATTAGATTCTAGTCGAGATTCAAGTTTTTTAGATATGTTTTAAATTCAATGACATTGTTTACATTCGAGGGGAACCTTCCATACGTGGGATCTTTAAACTACTTGAATATCAATCTAATATATACTCGTATTTCTTTAGTGTTTTTAGCTTTTAATCTGGACTAGCTTAGGTACAGCTTCAGCTTTGGTATCAATCAAAATTAACATTGAAATCTTTTCTCTATGTTCTCCAGTTATTTAGTCACAAATACATAGTAATTATTATATAAATTTACAAAAAATACTATAATTCGTTCACGTATACTATTTATCTATTATTTTATCATTTATAAAAATGAAATTTCTCGACACTAATAATCCTACAAATCAATCAATGAATAACAATGATAACATGTCAGATCTAAGTTATCTAATACGCTAAAATGCTTTCATTAAATATAATTAACTTGTCTAGGTATTTATCTTTATTAACGTCGGTACAGATATGGATAACAATTTTATTAAGGAATTAACTGTTGCATAATATCATACATATTCAGCCATTATTTGTCCACTGCAGGACATAAACTTTTCCCACAGATCGCAAAGGTACCAGATCTTCGGCGCTTACAAATGCTGGCAACAACGTTCTACAATAAGTTCACCAAATCATGGTTTTTCACCCAATAAGGCTCAGATTAAGTAACATTCGATAATGCTCGTATAGTATAGTAGAAGAGTACAAAATGTATGGAATTGATATAACGTGATGACGTATTATTTGGAAAGCTTTTGTTAATTTTTATACATTTTGTACTTCTGTATTAGCTTTATCGCTAATCGAACGTTACTATACCTAGGCCCTAAGAACACGACGGCTCCAACGATTATCAGTTCATCGGCAAATACGACCAGCCCACCTATTAGAGGATTTAATTCTTCAATTTACTAATTATCTTGATATTATGATCTTTGGAATGTGTCTTTGTAGTTTTTACAAATGTTTTAAATTGTCACTGCTAAACAAGTCCACGGTTCTTGCAATAGGAGCCATTGTAAAAAGAAAAAAAAAACGAATGCTCTGAGCTAAGTTGAATATTTTAAATACAAAGGTGCCAATATAGCAAATCTATCAGTTATGGGACTTGGGTTGTCAAGACATATTAAATAGATTAAATAAAATATATAATCTTAAATACTTCACTGTTCTTAAATGTAAATATAGCGCAGCGCAAAAACAAACTATAAAAATAGTAAGACAATTAACAGTTGTCGTAGCTGTGAATAAACCAACAAATAAACTTACTTGCAAAGATTTCAATCCTTTCATAATATTGGTGTACTGCTGACATAGTCCACACTGCACCATAAACTCTTTACAGTCGTATGGGACAGCTACCACATTGGAGCATGGCCTGTCTGAGTCACACCTGAAAAATATGATCACATAGCAGATTTCTAGATAACATTTACGGATAATTATAAACCATAGCTTATTAGGTGTGCATGTTTTTCCAATTGTTTGCAGATTTTTTGTCATAGCATGATTTTTAATTAGACAACACTTACATACTACTAACATATAGTGCAATTTGAAATTTTATTTGTTTCTGTAAAGGGTCCGAATTTTTAATTGCGATAGAGTTTTGACTTTTTATGCATATAATAGCTTAAATAAAGTGTCTACTGTTGAAATATAATCAATTTAATTTGATGTTTTTTTACAATTTAAATTTATGTGTTGAAATTAAGCACACTAAAAAATGGGCATATACCTAATTGAAATATCTCGAATACTGTTGAAGTTAGGAGTATAATTCAATAGTTCAATTTATGCTTCTACATTGAGGCATTGGGAAGCTTACATATATTACCAAATACTTTTCTGTTATCAAATAGTTCGCTATTTATTACTTGGACCTTTCAAGTTTTTAGTAAAAAGCAATAAACAATATAATATAGTATTTTCCTTACTTAAATCTCATATAGTTTTCAGTCATTTCGCTATACAATGGCCAGTTCTCCTTACACGGTATGCAGTTACAGTCAAACCAGTATTGATCTTTAAGGTCTTCTTGCCGCTTGTTTTTGGGAACTGTTGTGAAAATAGGCCCGTAATTCTCTGCTATTTCATCGCCTTTTGTTATATTCTTTACCGCACGTACAACGATAGATGGACCGCAGAAGTATCTGAGAAAACCGGTTATAGGGTAAAAAATAAATAAATATTTGTATGCCCGTTAAGGAGCTATTAATCATCATAATCAGGCCTCATTATAAGCATCATAATTGCTGTGGACATAGGCCTCTTCTTATAAGCGCGGTCGCGCTTAGTCTTCACTAGTGATGAAAATGCCCGGGAATTTTCCCAAAGTGCTCAAAAGTTGCTTGGGAATATTCCCGGGAATTTACGACATGTTCGCTGAAGTGCAGGGCACTTTGGGAAAATTCCCGGGCATTTTCATCACTAGTCTTCACCCGATTTAATATTTTTTTTCGGCGTGACAAAAGCCACTTACGTGTTTACTGTGTAATGATGAAAAAAGTAATTACATATAATTAAACAGTGATAATCGAAAATCATGTCGACTGAGATAGCACTATTACAACACTATGCAATCGAAAGAGATAAAGCTAATAGCGGGCATGCACCCTGATATAATTTGTCCCATACTGTGCGCTGTTGGCCGGGATGGGTTCTTATAATTTAACCGGGGAAGTAAGAAATTTTGTCGGTTTTGATGGAAAAACCTGTAGGTATCTTGGCTTGCGAGGACACCCGGAAAAACTACTGGCATAATCTATTAGCCTTTCGGAAGCGACTGTCATACGAAGAAATGTCGAAAAAACTCAAGGTTACGTCATAATAAATTCGATTACTATCGGATACATTACGGTAACCGTTGTTCCACCTAGCTGGAGACACTACGTTTAGCGTTCCGCGGTCTCCACTCGATAATCTAACTTCATCACATTATTGCCTAGTTATTAGTTTATTTAGCGCCAAGCTTAAAGGTTTATTTTATCTTATAAAGGCTGACAAAATTCAATAACCGATCTAACCCAAGTTAAAGCAGTTACTGAAACATGTGGGCGGCACACTTGAGGGAGTCGTCCAACAAGGGTGCGAGCGGCGCGCGATGTGTTCCCGCGTGCCGCTCTATAGCAAAGACGTATGAGAGGGGTGGCTCTTTACACCACTCCTCCCCAAACGAGTAGAGGCCTACTTAAGGCCGCACGCCTTGCCGGTCATCAAGGATGAGACCTCAGTCGTGCTCTCGATGCCGGTAGGTGGAAGATGAAACACCCCGGGGGTTTTAGTCGGTGCAAGTCCGACACACCGGGGGACGGCCTTCACCGCCCCCCGGATCCGTTAGTGATTTCCCCGGGGAAAAGTTATTCAACATGTAACATATCACTTCATAGAATCTTGGTTGATATCAAGATTGAGAAAAACAGTGTGCCTACCTTACAACACTTGGTTCGCAAGAGTGGTTAAATAAAGCGAGGGTAGGAAAGATAGCACCAGCCAAAAAGACTGATTTTCCAGTATGTTTGACGATATTTTGCCCAGTCTTTGGTTTTGGGCATTGAAGTTCAAACACTTCGTGAGCGTTGAATTGCAGAACTTGCAGATTTTTTAAAATAAGACCTCCAATAAGAGCGACATCGTCTTTGTATTTCTCATCTACGGCCATTGACTTTAAATCCAAAGTATCTACTGGCTTATTCCTTGGTTTTCCATCAAAGTATCCACTGATATCTAATAGTTTTACTAAAAATATAGCCATTTGTGTTCTGTGTAACAAATCTTGTTTAGTTCTCTTAGCTTCATGCGCTTCCAAATGATAAATGTTTTTGTAATTACTCTTATAAGGCCCCGTAGGCTTACTTTCTAGGTCTTCTATTATACTTGTAAGATAATCCTTTTTATTTTGGGTTATCATTCTTAAAGCAATGTGGCTTGTTACTGAACATCCAGATTTCCACAAGAGTGGCAGTATGTGACATTCATAGCCATGATAAGATTTTTGCGCTGTCTCTAAACATTTATCACTACAAAATACAACATTAGGGCACTTCAAACATGGTACTGGAATTGCGCATCTGCAAAATTAGAAGGAATTAAAACAAATTTAAGTTCCATATATTTGTTTTTAAATATAAGTGACTACATACTTGATATAGCAGTTTTGACAATGAGTTTTTGCATATTCTCCTAGCAAAACTCCACTATAAGGCTTTTCTACCAACAATATCTCACCAACTTCTATATTCCTAGTTGCTGTGGCAAATCTACCTTTAATATCATCATATTGTATATCTACCGCTTCGGATGCAGCAGGAAAATTAGAGTTGTGTTTTCCTGGTAACTTTGGTTTTGGTCGAGATTTATTGAAAGGCTCTGGATCTTTTGGATTCCCTGCCATTGTCAGACCTTTGTTCAAAATTTCTAACATTAGCTTAGCGTCGGTACGTATTTTCTGCCTTTTTTCTTTATCAAGTTTAGTCGCTTCATCGAGTGCAGTGATAGTGTCTCTGCAAAAATATAATTCATTAAAAAAAAACTTTTTTTATTTTCGTACTTTCAGATTTGTGATCGGTACTTACTGAAATGCGATAATAGCTTCTTGATTTCTTTGTAAAGCTAGTAGACATCTTGCTTTTCGTTCGAAAACTTTGTACCTCAAATGCCGGGGATACGCTAATGAGAGACATCGCCGAATATCCAACAAAGCGTCTTCGAATTGTTGAAGATGATTTAAAGCCGCAGATCGGTTAGCAAACACGATAGATAGCTCTTCGGCTGTTAAAAGTGGATGAAAATACAATATATATATTATATTTTGTTTCTTGGAATTGTTATTATTACCTTAAATATAGTTCTGTGTAAAGCTTTATCAATGCTACGATGTTTTACGAGGAATATTAGTGAGGAAAGAACCTTTTCGTCGTATTTGATGACTGTCACTAACACAGAGCGCAGGAAATTGATATTTATATGTATGATTTACAATAAGCTCTTGTGATTTAATATAACGAAGCTTTGTGTGGTTGGACTACTTATTAGGGAAAACCGCAAAAAGGTGTATTGCGGCATCATTACATAAAAAACAATTCCTGAAAGACTATTATTTATTTTACACAATTAATAAATATATCTATTATAAAGTTATGACTAGTAAAATACGTTTTTCATGTAAACAGGATATTGTAGTTATCAGTAAAATATAATTAAAATGACAAAATAATTTCAAGTTACATGTTATATCTTCTTATATATAGCAATGAATCGCAAAATGTGTTGAAATCGCGAAACTCGAGAACGGGTGAACCGATTTGGCTGATTTATTTTTTGTTGTGTTTGTTGAAGTCTGGGGAATGTTATTACGGAGAGAAAAATTAAAAAAAATGTCTGAAAAAGTCTAAAAACACCACTTTTCTATATTCTCATACAAAATATTTGTTATAAGTCAATTTGAACTTTAACACCATACCATAAACTTTAAATGTTAGTGGACGGGTTCCGGGAAGGCAAAACAATTATTGAGTGACGTATAAATATTAATGTCAATATTTATCAATTTTTATACATATAGCATTAAGGCCTGGTTCCTTCAAACAATTTGACGATCTTCAAAAAATCTGACGGGGAAGCTATTAACATTAAAAAAAAAACAATGTGACTTTGTTTTAGAGAAATAGGGCAGAACAAGGTCTGCCGGGACAGCTAGTTTACAATAATTTTACTTACTTTCATGTTCTGGCACATTTAGCAAACTTTGATTGTACATTTGCATTGCTTTGACCCAATCTCCTTTCTGTACCGCTTTATTCCCTTCATCTTTGGTCTCGCGGGCCTTGTCAAGGTCTTTTTTCACTGGAAATTCACCTCCGATTGGACAGCTTACCACGTCATTATAAAAATCATAATCTTTAACAATTGGTAGACCACTCAAGTAAGAAACACGTTTACTGTTCGATTCTAAGTTTGCAAAATTATTTTTTATTACGTCATCTAAAGAGCTGTTTACCGTTTCATGGATTTTTTTGAAGAAACCTTCGTTTTCCTGAGACATCTTTTAATGATTAAATTTATTACAGCAATGGAAAGATTGTTGAGGTTAAAATATGAAAGCCGGTGCACGCTAGCGGCTGTTCCATATCTATTTATAAATTTGGAACGTCGATCTGGACTGTTCATGACTTCAGGCGGTAAACATTTTATAATAACATCAATTATCATTCAAAGATTTCATATAGATTTGTCCAATATTTATTTTTATACAAAAGCTACTAACGGTCAGGATTCTAAAGTGAAAAACCTCCTCACAATGTGTGCTGTATCGAGTAGCAAAGCTTTCTGTTATTAATCCTTGAGGAATAACCAAGTGAAAATGGTTTTAGAAGATAATCAAAGCAATTTATTGAATTTCTAAAATTAACGAACTAAATTATATCTAATAAACAAAATGTTTTTTTTTTATGTTAGGGCGATTGCCCGAATTGGGTCGTGACCACAGTACACAAGTGTAAAGATCGTTATAGCGACTTGCTTTCGCCTGTCGCGTTTCGGGATCAGCTTGTGTATATCCAGTAACTCATATACCTAGAGACCGTCAGTCGTGGTATATGTGGGCCAGAATGACGACGGAGACTATCAATGGATTTTCATCCTTTGATAATCGCTTTCGTTTTTGGACTACACTGTACTTACTATCAGGTGCACTGTAGTCACTTTATTGACCCAGTTTAAAAAGATGATGTTATTTGTATATTAGTTCATATTCACATTAATTTTTTTTCATTATAAAGTATATTTCACATTCAATATTTAGTCCTTAACAGATAAATAATCGATTCTGAGCTTATGAGTTAACACATTTTATTTAGTGTCTGCCCGGAAATTGAAATTAAGACTCAAAATGAACAAAGCGTTTCTTATTTAACCCTATATACATGTATATAAAAGTATCTACATCTTGCATTGTATATTTTTGTCACGCAAATAGGCATTTTAGTTAGTTGTGTCAAAAGATGGTCACTTACAATGATTGGTCTGTGATTAATGTTTATTGCAACCATTTGAGGCAAATAAAACTTGTCTATTTTCTATTCTTAGCCATTGACCTTGCTGCCTATTAAAGTAGTCACTAAAATTTGTCTCGTATTCCGGTATTGAATTGAAATATTCAATCGTATTGATTTTACGAAGCGAAGTCAATACCGCCTCGATAAAGTGACTATACTCCACCTGACGGTAAGTACAATGTTGTCTAGAAATAGCGACGGGTAGTAAGAAATAATAATCCAGTGATAGTTGTTGATTTGAAGGTGGTCTTTTACTAGGACAGAAAGATTCCAAGGTATAATGAACTACATGAGCTGATCTGGAAACAGAAGAGGCCAAATCACTATGAGGGGCTTTGTGTACCTATGACAGGGGGTCCGCCTTGAAACGGCTTCCCGCTTCCAGTCCCTTGACATAGTTTTAGTTAGACTAAGTTTTAAATGTAAAATAAGTAGAGCTCCTCTGTTCTTGTCGCTAGGCTAAGGCTTTGTGTGTTGTTACGTTTAATTCGTAAATTTGTTATTTAGCTTTAAGATTAGGTTTAAAGTTAGGATTAGGATTAGGTTTTATTGTATTTTTTATTAAATAAACGACACCACTTCGACCTTATCAGGGGACATATGAAAGAATGACGAATGAAAGGCAGTGGAATGGAAGTAGTGTGAAAATTTGAATTTGAATGTACCTATGAAGTGTGAACTATAGTAAGATATTGATGACCAATCGTCTCACTGCAAGCCGTTTAGTATCACACTGTAATGTCATCTGGGCATTCAGGGTAAAATCTATGGATCTGAGCACTATAGACTAAAAGTATAAAAGAAGTACAAAGATATGTTTACCTTTCTTAATGCTATCTTAATGTAGTTTTCCCGTTAATCAGAAATGATTGTACTCGAACTTGTTAACAGCGTGAGTCATATGATGTAACGCAAAACATACTTCATTCGGGTTCAACGCACGGCGTCTCGAAAGCTCTGGAAATATACAAGGTTGAATAAAAAATAAAATAAAACTGCAACTCGTTATCGAGCGAGGTACGCAGGTTCGCTTAGGTTTTTTTCTATCGACGCGTCGACTTTTAATTGTTGTATAACTAAGCTATGTTGGAATTTATGGTATTTAAATTTTCTTGTACTGGGTACCAGAGACCTGTTGAAAGACCCGTTGCGAGGACGCGAAGACGACGGAGTGGGGAGATGCGCTTCACCGAACACTGCGATGCCGGAGAAGACTTTTGTCCTCTCCCAAAATAGTGTCCAATGGGCGTAGCATGATGGGGCTGTGAAGAATTGTTTACAGGACTCACAGTCCCCGTCCATATGTGGAATTAGTCATCTTAGGGTTTTTAGCTGGTATAAGAACAGCATACCTCTGCCGCGTCGATCCGCGTGCAGCAGAGGCGGTCCAATGTGGATTTTCCCCGAGTAAAAAATTACCTGTTGCGAGATGAGCAAATTATATTTATAAGGACATATAAGGCTAAACTTGGACAAGAGCGGCACAGATTAGATGCTTCTGGCATGATGGGAAACAGGTTTATACGCAGAAGTGTATGTGAATAAGCTGACAAAGAAGTTTTTTTAGGCCTAGCGAACAGTTGCAGAAACGTATCTTAAATTTAAAATGTTTTTAGACACTAATGAATTATTAATTACATACAATAAAACCACCCGTTAAATCTATATACAGAACAGACGTCTTTTTTGCCAAGCTGAAGTAAGTTACTTTTACCGCATACTAAATATATCGCTAGAATATAAAAAGAAGGAATAAATAAACGATTAACGACGGGATTCTGGAATATATTTCATGTATTGAATTTTGCAGTGAGTGCTACATACAGAAATGACATAATCTAGAAGTAACCTTGAGAGGGTTCTGAGAATTATGTAGGTATTATAAGGTTGTATTTAATTAAGTTTATGCGTCAACCGGCATCGTTATAGCCGTTTATTTTTCTATGCCGACGGAGTGACTCCACTGCATCTAATGAAAAGTGCAGGGCAATTTAAAGTTGAGCACAGATTAAGAGGTAATTATTAACCTGTACCTAAACAGCTCCAGTGGTTTTTTATTTACAGTTTTTTTACTTGGGGAAATTTCTAGTAGGACCGTCCCGGCCGCACAAGGGGGTAGTAGCCGGGATGTGCCGGACTCGTACCCGTTAAAAACCCCAAGGTAACTATTTTTGCGAATTAGTGAAGACTGCGGGTCCTGTAATCAATTCGCCGCAGACACATAGCCTAGATTAACACACACATAAATATATAAAAACGTAAACAAGTCAAATTTATAATGCGGCTACTTTGAAAGTGTAGACAACTTGTGCAGAAGAAAAGAAAAATGTAAATACGAGCATCACACAGGCATGAACAGTAAAAAAGAAACAATATAATTTGAAAAAGGAAAAACATAAAAGAAAAGAAAAAATGAACAAACAGAAACTATTCCAGAAACACCTTAAAAACATCCTTTTCTTAAATTTCAAAATGTTATTGTTAAGTATATTAAGATCTAGATCTCGACATTGAATTATACAGCTTTATCATTCTGTAAAAGGTGCTGATTAATAACAGTAGGTATACATAATACAGTTACATCTTTCTCAGACATGTGCAAAAATTTTTCATTTCTTATTTCTGCCGTGTCATCAGACAATGCAATGATCTTCCGGCCAGTATTCCCTTTCGTTTATGATATTAGGTCCTTAAAAAGATATGTAAACACTTTTGAACAGGCTGGTATAACCAGAGGTACCATGGATGATCAGTATCCAGTTCCGTAAGTAATTTTGTTCTGTGATCCCGTTTCTCAATACTTGTATAAAACTTTTTATTTATCAATTATTCATAAAGTAAATTAAAAAAAAATTGAATGTCATTTTGCTACTTTATTACATTCCTAGTAAAATTAATAATCACTTAAATTAATTAAAAATTCCAAGATCTTATTTATTACTTTTTGGTACAAGCAAAGTATTAATTTTATTGGAAATGTGTATAATCGATAGACGGCTATACCTTGCGTAGATTAAAGACGAAATCAAAACTTCCTAGACGTAATCAAAATTTCTTGGAACTATTTAGCTGGAATGTTACCTGTAGAGCAGTCCAAGACAGGTAACAACCAATAAGAAGCACATCATTGACTGTCGAATATAAAAAAATAAAAAAAAATAATCAGGGATAATACGTGTGAGCATTAAGGCCAAATTAACCTGTCATAATTCATAAGGCATTCTGCGCCAAAGCCTCGCGGACACAAGTTGCAGTTGTCAAGGCTGTTTGCAGGTCACATCGCTTCCTGCATGTTGCCCTTAACTCGTTTATTTGGCAGTTACTTTGAGAACGAAATATAAAATTTCTGGATTAGCAACCTTATCACAGTCCTAAATGTAGACCTACCAGAAAAATTGTCACTGGAAGTCTTAAACTGCTACTAATATTATAAATACTTTAACGGGACTTATACGCGAATTAACTTACTATTACTATTTAAATTATCAAGAACAAAAGAGGGTAGATGAAGTAGCTTCCCGCCCCCGGTGAAAACTCCGCGGCGCGTCAGTCTGCTCGTGTCCATGACTTGAGTAACCAGGTTAAAACATCTAGCTATAATTAGAAGTAAGTTAATTCACGCAGAAGACCCGTTTAAGTATTCATGTTGAGTACAAAATGGGAAATATGGTGCATTTATACAATAATTATGAATCAGGAAATTTTATTTACAATAGTCATCAAAAATATATACGTTGATCAAATATTACTAATTAAAAAAAATGTTGATACCGTACTAATGAGAAAATTGGAAATCTTAATAAAGTAAACAGGCCTCCCGTCACATTTACTAACAAGCACATCAAATTGTGTATATGCCTTAAGATTTTGCATTATCTCAGAAATTTGTTTGCGGATTTTCATTGTCATATTATTATCACAGCGAATTCCTTCCGAACGACCTTGCTTGTAACATTTAAGAAAAATGTTTACCTCACAAACAAATGATAGAGATCTCACAAGCGCCGCCTTTTCAGCGTTATCGCTTTGCACACATTGCATCATAGATCCACTGAGGATCATCTCGTCACTTTCACCCTTAGCTTTACTAATTACGTAATAGCTTTATTAATAAACTTATATTTTCAATGACAACAATAATGAGTTTCTTGTTTTATAGAATATCGTTTCGTTTTTATGGTGGTAGGGCAATTGCCCGAACTGAATCGTGACCACAGTACACAAGTGTAAATACCCTCATAGTGACTTGCTTTGGTTTGTCGTGTTTCGGATCAGGTTGTGTAAGCTGCACACGTGCGCGGTAACATATTGAAGAGGGTATCTAGGAAACAGGTGACTTTTTTTATTAGTAGGGTTGCAAATCAACCTCTTAGTATATTGTTACGATATTTGTACCTTTTTGAATAGCTAATGAATCAAGAAACAAAATTATGTAATTTGTACGCAACATTCCATACATTTTTTTCTTGGAAATTCTTCGTTTATTTACCTAAAATATATTTTTTGGCAAAATGATACATGGTTTTTTAGGTTTTACTTAAGACTGACTGCGACAGGCCAATAACTTTTGGCAGATTGAAATCTGACGGGGCAGCTATTAACATAAAAAAATCATTGTACCTTTGTTTTAGAGAAATAGGGCAGATCAAGGTCTACCGGGACACCTAGTAATTTATAATTTCTAACGACTCTTTAGTAGTTTTCATAGAGGCTAAAGAATTTATATCTGGATAAAATATTGCTGTGTGTACGTAATATATTGGCACTACGTGACATGATAACGTACAATAATTGCAAAAAAAGATTATGGTCTCCCGTAATAAATAACTGACGCAAAGATATGTTGATGACATTATAATTGCACGGATCTAGATGACAAAACAACAATAGGAAGACGAGTTCTCGTGCGTTCTCTAAATAATTATTACTTGAATCGTATACATTATGTGCGTATAGAACACGATAAATATGAAATGTCTTTATTTCTAGGAAATGACTTTATTAAAAGCAAGTAGTTATTAAAAACCAATTTTGAGGTCGTGTATTGGATGTACTATTATTATCTGTAGTAATGAAGTTAGTTATCGATTTGCTTTTTTAAGGTAACAGTCTGATTATCCCTTTGTGTCACGGTGGCACTCAGTGCCACCTGTTTTAGAACCATTTTCTGAGCAATGTCGACCGAATTTTCGATCTGTTTTTTGGTGTTTCAGCATCAGTCATATATTCAAGAATAAGAATTGATGTGGAATAATTAAAAATCATGGATGATTTTGCTTATGCACATAAACAATTCTAAATAAATCGCAATGGTTCTGGAAAAAATTCATTATCTCCCGAAGATTTGGAAGTACACATTTTTCCTTACGTGGGATTAGCTTAAAATTTTGTACTCAGGAATTTTTGGGGTCGCTGATTACGATTCCGCCCTAAAAATTTCTAAATTTAGTGCCAAATATCATCGGTTAGAATGATTTTTTGCATTTTCGGTATACAATATTGGATCCGCCATTTTAAATTTCGAAATTTTGAGGGTGGAATCGTAATAAACGACCCCGAAACCCCCCGAGTACTAAATTTCAAGCCGATTGAATTAAACAAAAAATGCGTGACACAAATCTATCGTATCTAAGTAATGGTAAGTGGTTTCGGTCAGCAGTTGGGCTCTTAAATTTTAATACCAGGTTAGAAAAACAGGACCTACCATGTCATCGCTAGCTAACTAGTAAAGGATGTCATCACGCGCAAGCGATACAAGTAGCATAACAATGTAATTAAACGTTATTATGTTGTATGACTGATTGTTATTTGTATGTAATGTCCATAATAAGCTGTTTCCGATTAACATATTCTATACAGTGGAAACATCACTCCAACTTATAAATGTTGAACATCTTATTCAGTATGCAATTAAGCGACCGAACAGTAGCGTGTATACCATACAAGCACGAAAACAGTGCTTACCATATATTTTATTATTACGTTCCACACACCACTCTGATATAGATGTTCTACAATATAACTCAATATTAATTCTTCATGGGTATAACTTTAAAGATCGGGTCATATGTTACTTTGAAAGGGTTACGCTTTCCACAATGGCATATATGTATATTGCCAATCTGTTCGTAACATCAATGAGGTCTCCAGAATCAGAATGGCCCAAGTGATGACGTCAAAACTATAACGATCAAATTAAGTGGACTATTCTGGTCTAGTAATAACTCAATAAAACTATACTACGATAACAGACCAAAATTAGAATCACGAAAATCAAGGAAAAAGAAGAACGAAATCAGTTTTATTTTTAAGAGCATTTTTCTATAGTAAACAAAGCCATTTCTCGTAATTTAACTATTCTGAGAAGAAAAGCAAATCGAATTAAAAACTTATTATGAATTTACTAAAACGGTATTCTCGTAACTTAAAGTTCATTACATATTTAAAATAACTTTAATATATCTATAATATTAATCAATCAAAATTTAGCAAATGAAAATGCAAAACACTATGATAATTAGTATTTTAGTTTTCGGTTAAAAATAAATAAAAAAAAACGTAACGTGACCTTTTTGAAAAACCAATTCTCAAGGAGGTAAATTATTTCTTCCCAGGCAACAGTGGGTTACCAGAGCTAGTTAAAATATACAATATTTCTATTACACCCCTTATATTATAAGTTAATTAAAGGCTACCGGATCTACAATATCCTAAATGTTGCGACAAATGTAACTAAAAACGTAACAAAAAAAAAAACTGTAAGATTTTAATATAGAAAAAGAGTCGTCATATTAATCGCTTTAAAAAACAACATCCAATCTGATAAATAAGTTTACATCATACCCTTACAATTTACATATTTATTTGGTATTACTTTGCATTTCAAATCTATGCTCATTGCTCATCGTTGTGTTGTATTATTAAAGAATGTAAATATTACGTTCAGTCTGATTAATTGGAAATGCTAATAAAATAATAATTAAATAATTATTAATACTAGTTGTGTGTGGTAAACTGAAACCTCGCGGTACAATTTTATAATTGTTACAGCAAGGATTTAGGATTATTCAGAACGTTGTCCTTAACACCTTTAATGTTAACGCTTTCTGTAAATCCCGTATAGAACAGATTTTATTGAAAAAAATATTTGTTGGTTAAGGCCTACTAGTATTTGAAAGTATCGGTTTGAAGTTTGAAACTAAGCTATCGTAAATAAAACTTTGGTTATGGAGTAATGTATACTTTAAGGTTGAACTGGCCAAACTGCTGCCCGCTGAAAGCATGCGACTGGTTGAGAGCCTTCTTGCGGTCCACGGAACGAAATAAAATGAACATATTATAATACTTTAAACACAGTTTAACGTAAAATTTTGGTCTCAATATTAGCTATTTTAAGGTCTAAGGAGTAGAAATTTAGCAAAGCATTTACTGTAATATAAGTAGATTAAATAATATAGGACATTTCACTATTAATGAAAACAATATCCGGTCATAAAAAGTTAAATAACAATTTTCATGTATATGCCATATAGTTAAATATTTATAATATGATTATTTGTGATTAAAAAAAATGCCAGTCTTTTACGTGGGCGCTAAAAGTGGACAGTGAATAGGAAGTATGAAGCGTAGGGCTGATATAAATAATTTTAATAAATGTAACAGTAGGCGTTTAATGTTCTATTGGTAAAAGGATATGAGCACATCTCACTTTATTAACACCCACATCGTGAAACAGTTACGGGGTAATTTGGATGGTAGTTTTTGTATTATTACAATATTATACAAAGTACGCGGAACAACGTGAAGTAACATAAATAATAATATATCATCATGCTATATCCCTTTCGAGGTAAGCAGAGATACATTAGTGGTTGTATTCACTTTATGCTTATGTGTCGTGCCTAACGTGATCAACAGCATAGCTGATCACCTTTCTCAGGGCACGTACACATAACATTTCTATTCCATACCATACGGGTTTCCTCACGATATTTTCCTTCACCGGTGAGCATGTGGTGCCTAAAACTTGTATTTAATCTAGAAAAGCCTAGATGTACGTGCCGGGATTCGAACCTGATATAGCCTGAAATGATATAGCCTGCCGATATATTATTATTGTAATTAAATTTTATTATCCTTAAAGAAGCACTGTTATACAAGCATTTCTATTACATGGGATAATTCCTAATTATTTTATTTCATTGCTGCGAGAATTAGGAATCGAGATTGTTGGATGGTAAATGCAATGTGTAACTTTGTTATTAGCAAACGCTTTATACTGTGTAGTCTAAAATTGGATAATTTTACCATCACCACACTTTTAATATGCGTTTGTATGTTTTTAAGGTTTCGTTCCTAAAAAGGAAATACCGAATCCTTATAGTATCACTTTGTTGTCCTCTGTCTAACTTATTTCTTTGCCAAGGCCCTTTTTCTCAAGAACGTGTGACGGTATCAAGTTGAAACTACCAAAATACTTAGGTGTGCAATCCCTCGCGGCCTTGAAAATGTCACAGTTTTAAGTCAACACATTCAAAAGAAGTGCCCGTTTATGTCATAGTATTTACCGTTTACCCAAGGGAATCAAAATCAGTAAGATATAGTACTTCTCGGTGACTTAGAATCAAAAAATTTGGCAAGAAGCTAGGTCTTGTATTACAAGTATAGGATAAAGTACGAAAGCTGTAATTTTTTTTACACTGGCTGACAAAGCGTCTACAATGCACCTGATGGTAAGTACAGTGTAGTCCAAAAATGAAAGCGACCATCAAAGGATGAAAACTCGTTGATAGTCTCCGTCGTCATTCTGGCCCAACATATACCACGACTGAAAGTCTCTAGGTATATGAGCTACTGGATATACACAAGCTGATCCCGAAACAAGACAGGTCAAAGCGAGTCACTAAGACGGTCTTTACACTTGTGTATTGTGGTCAAGACCCAGTTCGGGCAATCGCCCTACCACCAAACATTTGTAGTTACATCATAATTTATTTTTGCGAGCACACTATTTTTAAGCAGGTTACTTCGAGGAAATCATAAACTATAAGAGATATAACAAAACAGTCGTAGGAATTTTTCGAGCTTTGTTTGAAAATTAAATTGAAAACGTGACAATTTTTTTTTACAAAAATGGACTCAGTTTCATTTAAGCTTAATTATTTTGTGGCCTTTTTTTAAATTTTATATGGAACTCTCTGTGCACGAGGCTTACTTATACTTGGCGGGTTTTTACAGACTAGAAGGCAAAGTGTGTAATTACTATTTCCGCCCTTTATTTTGTTGTTGTGATCTCACCATCAGCATTTTTTGCCAAGAAACATGTAAAAAATTTGCAATAGAACTCTGCATCGACATTCAATACTAACCTCTGCTGATTCATGCTATAAAAAGTTAGTATTTTAGTCAAAGGTTTTGATGAAGGCTACTAGTTATACTAGATTTATGATCAACTAAAAAAAAAAGTTAAACATAGCTTATATCTAATTATATCGAGGGGTGAAAGGCTATTTGGTTTAAGCGATATTTTTTGGTGATATAGTAATATATATATTTTTGGAATCGGTGAAAAACGCTGATTCTGAATATATATATTACTATATCACCAAAAAATATCGCTTAAATCAAATAGCCTTTTACCCCTCGATATATAGTGTGTTTTTGTTTATATTAATTCGGTAAAATGACTACATAGTATACCTCCTCTGATGATAAGTATGGTGCGATTCATGAACGTTGGTATATCAGCGAAAGAACAAGAATCTATTGATAGCCACTGTATTTATTGATGCCAAATTAAATTATTACAATAGAAGGAATAAGTTGAAGCTACATAGAATTTGGAAATATTTAGAAACATCGTACATACGCCTAAAATGGAGCCAATATGCTCTTCATTATAAGGACAACGATCTGTAGCGAGTTGACACGTCGTGATCTCCAGTTTTTTTCATCCTGATGGCAAAACATCTACAACTATGAACAGGAAACATTTTTTTTTTTTTTATATTTTATAGACGAACGCTTGACCTCAATCACACCTGGTGGAAAGTGAAGATGAGTTCGATGATGAAACGCGATCGCCTAGCAAATGCCTATTCACTCTTCTCTTAAAGACTCCCAGGTCATAAAACCGCGGAAATATGGCCGCTGGAAGCATATTTCACTCTTTAGCCGTTCGCATGATAAATGTAGAAGCGAATCTTTTCGTGCGAATATAAGGAACATCCACCACATACGGATGGTATCCGACACGATGTCTAGTGGTTTTGTGGTGGAATGGGGCTGGTGGAATCAAAGAATGAAGTTCCTGAGAACACTCTCCACCGTGCAACTGGTAAAAGACCGATAGACAAAAGACCGAAGATATCTATCGATAGCCACAGTGTTCATGCCGGCTTGCACAAATATCCCTTCACGCCTGTTTTAATGGATCCAATATCCATAGTACAGTGGGAAGACGCTTCCTGGAAGATCATGCAACTGCTCAATGACTCGGTAAAGTTACGTTAATTACGTTAGTTACGTTTATTCAGTGTATTTACAATATTTTAAAACAAATAAATATAAAAAGATAATATATTTATCAAAGTTATGTTTGAAAGATGTCTGATAAAGATATTTTCTCCCATTTGTGGGGCCTACTTCTTACCGCGGGCTTTTGGCCAAACGGCAAGAAGGTTTATTATATGCATATAATTTTTCTAGGGAATCAGCAAGTATTTAGTATTGCAGCTTTCTGTTATTATTAAATTATTATTTATTTTTATGTGCCTATAATAATAAAATATTAAAAAAACTTTTAATCAAGTAAGATTGAGGTCAAGTAATAAATACCGTATATGTAAATATAAACAAACGGTCAGTTCTATAAATAGAGTGTAATAAATAAAAGTAAGATTAATAAGTCTGCTGGGCTGTGAGGTTATGGCCCTTGATGAATTATCGTGTGGTGCCAGTGGAAAAGTACTTGATGTGGGTAATAAGAAAGAGACAAAAATTACAAAGTGGCAAAACTTATGCATTCATTTAGTTAGTTTTTTTTTTTGCTAAATAACAGTCTAGCATTTGATAAGTTTAAGATTAAAAAATTAAAATATAATCACGCTGTATCCCTTTCGGGGTGAGCAGAGATACATTGTGCGTTTACATTACGTTTATATGTAGTTACCAACGTGACCAGTAGCGCAGCTGATCGCCGTTCTCAAGGCATTTCTATAAGATTTTGGGAGTCGAAGCTGCTCGCGTCCGTAGGCTTTACCCTAGTTTCCCTACACGTGACTTGTGGGTGGTGTTAACGAGCAGCAGCGAGGTGGTAGGGCGTCGGTGCCCGTCTGGATCGCGACCACAATACATGGGTGTAAAGCCCGTCATAGTGACCAGTTTCGGCTTGTCGCGTTTCGGGATCAGCTTGTGTATATCCAATAACACATATACCTAGAGACCTTCAGTCGTGGTGTATGTGGGCCGACATGACGATGTAGACTATCAATGGATTTTCATCCTTTGATAGTTGCTTTCGTTTTTGGACTACATTGTACTTACCATCAGGTACTCTGTAGTCACTATGTCGAGAGATGTAAAAAAAAGATGCCATGCGGGCTTTCTCACGATGTTTTTCTTTACCAGTGAGTATGTGGTGCCTAAATCCGTACGTAACCCGGGAAAGCCCAGATGTACATGCTGGGATTCAATCCTACGAACATTCGCGTTTCCGCGTATGGATGTTGGTCCTTTGCACACTGGGTCACCACGTTTTTAAATTTTGTAAGAACGAAAGTTTGCTACTGTGTACACCTTTGCTTAAATTAAATATTTAAATGAAATTCCGTATTCGAATAAAGCCCATAGTAATATAATATTTACTAACCATTGTGCACATTGACTTAGTCTCAAATTATGCTTGCTACTGTATTGTATATTTTTGTCTAATATCCAAGTACTAGACAAAAATATACATAAATAAATACGTATGTATATACAACCAAGATTCGAGACAAACACATCTGCTCAATACAGAAAAGTTTACCACTACCGGGACTCGAACCCAGTACCTTACCATCGTAAGTAGAGTCTCAGTTTGCGCTATCAGGCTGTCAGAGTTGAAGTATATAGGCTGTATCATTTTTAATGAGGCTATAATTAAAGATATGTACCTACATACTGGTAGCATGTAACATAGTTTTTATTGAATTTGACTAAATTTCACTGTTAAGTTTTCCCATTGCCAAATAAAATAAGGATCCGAATAGAGTTAATTTATGCAAAATCATGTTTGTATCTTTTGTAAATATTTCTCGAAAGTTCAAACTTGACTAAAAATGGAACAATGGCCTGAGTGGTTTCAACCATTAATGTATCTTTGCTCACCCCGAGGGGAATAAAGCGTGTTAATATTAGGTCCTTACATATGAAATTGGCGTTTTTTGTACTGGCCACTTTAATCACAAATTTCTCCTCTTTGGTAAGGAATTCCAAATTCAAATTTGTACAGCTATAGACTCATGTATTTGTGCTTCGATGATCGTCATTCATTTGTTTTTTTCTTCTGATTTTTTCTGTTTGCGTCACTCATTTTACAAAATGGAAAACTTAAAATATCGCATTATTTACGAGTACGAGTTCCGCCGTGGCAATAGTGCTGCGGAAACAACTCGAAGGGTGAATGATGTGTATGGCGGTCGTGTTGCAAAAGAAAACACAGTTCGTTTTTGGTTCCAACGTTTTCGTTCTGGAAATTTCGACCTGCAGAACAAGCCCCGTGGACGGCCTGAGACTCAAGTTGATAATGAAGAGTTGAAGGCTATTGTGGAAGCGGATCCATCGCAAACCACGTCCGAGTTAGCTGCAGGCTGCGATGTTAGTGATAAAACTGTTTTAATTCACTTGAAGCAAATTGGGAAGATTAAAAAGCTTGAAAGGTGGGTACCTCACGAATTGACTGAAGCAAACCGGCAAACGCGCGTCGACTGCTGCGTTACATTACTAAACCGGCATAATAATGAAGGTATTTTAAACCGAATCATTACCTGTGATGAAAAATGGGTTCTTTACGATAATCGGAAGCGCTCAGCGCAATGGTTGGATCCTGGCCAGCCAGCCAAATCCTGCCCCAAGCGAAAATTAACCCCAAAAAAGTTACTTGTAAGCGTTTGGTGGACTAGTGCCGGTATTGTTCATTACAGTTTTCTCAAATCTGGCCAGACTATTACGGCTGATGTCTATTGTCAGCAATTGCAAACCATGATGGAAAAGCTAGCGGCTAAACAACCTAGGCTGGTCAATCGCTCCACGCCACTGCTGCTTCACGACAACGCTAGACCACACACTGCGCAACAGACGGCTACTAAATTAGAAGAGCTTCAATTGGAAAGTCTAAGACATCCTCCGTACTCCCCGGACCTTGCTCCAACAGATTACCATTTTTTTCGAAATTTGGATAACTTCTTGCAAGGGAAAAAATTTAACTCCGATGGGGCAGTCCAAATCGCCTTCAAAGATTTTATTGATTCCCGTCCGACTGGTTTTTTTAGTAAAGGGATCAATGAACTACCTATGAGATGGCAAAAGTGCATAGAAAATAATGGTTCATACTTTGATTAATTAAATATATTATATTAAAAAATATTCGACTTTTTGTTCCTCCCATACAAAACGCCAATTTCATATGTAAGAACCTAATATGTTATTTTTATGTGTGTGTTATATATGTATGTGATATCTGTTAAGCACTTACAAATCCAGAAAATGTTAAGCCTTAAGGCATGTTCTCTTTTCTTAGAAACTGTTTTATCTAGGGATGTTTGATACGTAAAATATTTTATGATATTTCGTTGTTATTCTTTTACTAGTAACAGTATGAAGATTATTTATAGTAATACGATATTTATCATGTGAGAATGTTAGTAAATACTATTATATTTAAATAATTACTTATCCAGTTTTAATATCATAATCATTTATACTTTGATCTGCTAACAAGAGACTCGATGCTATCTTAAAGGTATAGTGTGGAAACGTTTTTTTTTATCCCGGGGGAATACCTGCGTAGGACCATCAGGGACGCTGTGAGGGCAGTGACCCCGGTGTGTCAGACTCCTGCTGACTATAAACCCCCGGGGTGTCCCTCTGATTGCTCCAACTGGGCCTGGGAAGCCAAATTCATCCAAACGCCCAGGGAACAATAGTGTGGAAACGTGAGTTAAGTGAAAATAAGTGTTATTTTACGCAATAACATATTTTATTTAATATTTCAGAAACATACATGTAGGATGGATGTTATTGTGTGAAATATTATTATGTATGAAGTAGTAAATGCGTAGATCGGAACGTATGGGAGTGAAAGACAGAAAGATAGAAAGAGAGAGAGGATAAACGGTTTTTTTTCGATGCGAGTGCTCTGTAATTTTAAGACGACAAAAAAGTGTTAAGACGAAATAGTATTTTTAAAAGTCCAATAAAGAAGTTTATAAAGTTTATTTTGCTATTTATTTGATCTGAAAATCCCCAAAACTACATTTTGGGGTCTCGTCCTAAAAAGAAAATAAAGATCAAGCAAAAACACGAGCCAAACGACGACGATAACGACGAAATAGAAAGATGGCTGACGCATTTTTAAATACATTGGAAATGACGAAATTTAGCGGTGAGGATCACACGTATACGTCGGCGAAATGGGCACAAGACATTGATGATAATGCCGAAATTTTCGGATGGAGTGCTCAACAACGTTTAATAATTGCCCGTAGATCCTTAACCGGTACTGCAGAGCTGTGGTTAAGAA
Organism: Automeris io; assembly: GCA_036320925.1. Classification (NCBI taxonomy): domain Eukaryota; kingdom Metazoa; phylum Arthropoda; class Insecta; order Lepidoptera; family Saturniidae; genus Automeris; species Automeris io. The sequence goes on from JAUDJH010000033.1 coordinate 4,533,839, forward strand.
CTGAAAAAGTGCACAGGACCTACGAGGAGTTGAAGGCGGCTGTGCTTAAGGAATTCCCTGATTCTATAAACTGTAAAGATATGCACGAACTAATGGCAGCGCGTAAAAAATGTAATGACGAATCCTATTACCAATACATGCTTGTAATGAAAGAGATGGGTAGACGAGCGAAATTTCCGGACTATGTCACCATCCAATATATTATCGATGGAATTGTGGACATAGAAACTAATAAGGTAATTTTGTACGGCGCATCAACATTTTCGATGTTAAAAGAAAAATTAAATATGTACGAGACAATAACAACAAAAGCTGCAAAACAACAAGCTGAAAAACCTGTAATACAACCGGATATATGCGAGAACAAGGAATCGCCTGCATTAGAAGGTATTTTGTGCTACAATTGTGGGAGAAAAGGTCATCGAGCCAGTTTATGTCGCAACGGGATGAAGTGTTTTAGATGCAGCCAATTCGGCCACATCAGTCCAAATTGCACCAATCAGAGCGCAGGAGACGGAATTTCCGTTAAGTCAAGAACGACTGCGTCGGCAAATCAGCTGCATGCGCCGATGTCGCCGAAAGTTCACGAATCAGATACGAAGAAGCACTCGGCTATGTTCGGAGCCGTAACGATAGCCAATGACAGCGCGTCGGGTGGCCATGATGGAACCTGTCAGTGTCATTCGGCGAAGGACGCATACGTCATGCAAATCGTAAACAAACAAAGCGATCGGCAAAATAAAGCGCTGAAAAAAGTTAAATTGTATAATAAAACAATAAATGCCCTAGTGGATACAGGAAGCGATGTGAACGTAATATCAGAGGATTTATGGAACGAAATTAAAGTGTCGTGTGACCTTGATAATACAATATTTACTGGACTTGGACTCTGTAAAATAAGGTCGTATGGAAAATGTTTAGTAACCTTAAATATTGATAAAAAATGTTATAAAAATGTAGTTTTTCACATTGTGCCTAAAGGTGGAATGCCTTATAGATTGGTATTAGGTCAAGAGTTTTTACAAAATGTTATAATGATAGTTCAGGGGAGTACAGTGTTATTGTTGACACAAGAGAATGAATGGTTACAAAGAGTGAATTGTTGTGAAACTGATTTGGATGTTATAGGTAATATCTCTGACAGCAATATTAAGACGAAAGCTATACAGCTGGTTAGGGAATATAGGCCTGTTCAGACAAACGAAGAACCAATTAAGATGAGATTAATGTTAAAAGACGACGTACCAACAACACAGCGACCTCGCAAAATTTCACATAAAAAGCAGAAGATAGTAGAAGAACAGGTAGACGAGTGGTTAAAAAACGGAATAGTACAGAAAGAAATAGGCAGCAGCTATGACGAAAATAGAGAGAATTTGAGACTAAAAGCCAAACAACAATTTCAAAAAGTACAGGATGACAATAAGAAAACTTATAATCAAAAGAGAAAATCAAGTACAACATATGAACTAGATGAGTTAGTTGTCAGTAAAAAGACGCAGTTCAACCCAGCTTTAAAAGTAAAGTCAAAGTTTCTAGGACCCTACCAGGCTACTATAACCAAAAGAAAGGATAGACATGATATTGAAAAGCTGTGTAACACTGACACACAGCGTGACACACACTGTGTGAGTGTGTGTGTGTGTGACAGAGGGGCCAAAAAAAGACTTCCAGCTCAGCTGATAGCGTGCAGAGATGACTAGGCATGGATGGGTGATAGTATGTAGTAAAGGATAATTGTGTGTGTGTATGTGACTTGTGTCAACAATACTACTCCTATACTCATCTATCATATGTAATATCATCATGATTATTGTTTGTGTATTTTTTTTTATTTAATTTTAAGTACTGTAAGTTTTGTATTGTAAAGTAGAATAAGTATTAATTTTAGGTGAATGAGTACTGTATGGAAGAGAGTTGTAACGTGGTGTAGAGCATATCTGGGGGCAGATATGAGTGCAGGACGGCCGAGTGTAGGATGGATGTTATTGTGTGAAATATTATTATGTATGAAGTAGTAAATGCGTAGATCGGAACGTATGGGAGTGAAAGACAGAAAGATAGAAAGAGAGAGAGGATAAACGGTTTTTTTTCGATGCGAGTGCTCTGTAATTTTAAGACTACAAAAAAGTGTTAAGACGAAATAGTATTTTTAAAAGTCCAATAAAGAAGTTTATAAAATTTATTTTGCTATTTATTTGATCTGAAGATCCCCAAAACTACATACATTAATTTAAATAATGTATACGATTAATTAGCTACTTATATATAGATTTATTATTATAAATTAATCATAATTGTCTTAGTTTACCTTATAACTATTTATTTGTGTTATTCTAGTATTAAGAAAAGTTTAAAACAAAGAAGAAAAAATCTGTAAAATCTCATAAATTCGGGTACAGACACCACACAAAAAATCATTAAAATCATCTGGTAATAATTCATCATCAAATGATAAAACTAAGGTCTATTCTATTGTTGTATTCTTTAATATTTAACTTTTAATTGAATAATTTACTCAGAAATATTTACTGAGATAGTATTAGAATTACATCATTAGTAAAATGTTTCTTTAAACAATAATTTTCGAAGATTTCTAAAATATCATCAAATAATTAACATCAATAAATAATAAAACGCACTCTGCTCAATCACTTAAAGTGTCTATTTACATTTTACAATCATTACCTTAATGATTTACATAGTGTAATGATTCAAGACGAGTAATCACAGCCAGCCGCAGAATAAACAATAAAAATCAACAAATGTTACTTATTCTTTTATAAACATCCAAACTAGATCGGTCACCATAAACGCTTGAATATTACCTTATCAAAGTTAATCCTGCCCGAGAAAATAAGCCGGGAATACTGTCATACACAGTTTGACTGCAGCGCGGTGTGGACGCGTCCTAAATAAATCAATTTTCAAATTTTCAGTGCAATTAGCTCAGATTATCGTAATCTATTAGCTGCGCCTGAGTTTCGTAGCGGATCCGTAGCATTAGTCTACGGTTGTCTCGCGGATTTGTGGCACGCTCCCGCTACTGCGTCTTTGCCTTTATTCAGTGACAAGTTTTTTTCTTGAAAAATGTCGACGAAAGATGCAAACAGTGAGTATAATTTATTCGATTTATAGATTTATTTTAATCAAAATTTTTTTTTCAATAATTGTAAAATGACGAAGGTTATTTATTTAAATTAAAAGATTTAACGTATTTTTTAAAAATAAATATAGATTTTTTTTATATAACCAAATAATAGTAAATAAGCGACATAATTTAAAAAGGGATTTCTTTTGATTTTGTTTTTATGATACCAAATTCAAATTATAATTTATCAATTTCAAGTACAATGTAACCGTATTTACAATGAAAAAACTATATCGTAATTTCTTTAAAATAAAATAATACCAAAATTTAATTAATTTTTTGTAGCAATATATATTCAATCGCCTTTTTTTAACTTAATTTTTAAATACTACACTTGAAAAGGAGATTTAATAAAAGATAAAAAATTAATGATTGAAAAAAAGCAAGATTTTACAAAAAGCAACGGTCGAAATGTCTTTCCAATTATCGCTGATAAAAATAATGTACCGAGTGATAACATATGTCACCATTATCCCTGAACATCGATCAGTTTCAGAATTACGTAATTTATATCTATGATTAAATACACAGTTAATATAAAATAAAAAAAATTGGATGCTTATTCAAGTATGTAATAAATAACTACTGGGTGATTTTAAAAATATTTTCACAGTTCTAATATTCATATTCCAACTTAAAATTCTTGATAACTTAGAACATGATTGATTGGATAGATTTGAAGATACGGATTGACCTCTCCATAGCAATGGGTATTATACTTAGGAAAAAAAGGGGTTATAACGTAATATGTCATCTTTTTGTTTAAAGTAGCTATAGCACGAGCTATTTCTTTATCAATAATGAAATGATAATTGATAATTATCAGAGGAACGTCAGATAAATAGCCTGTTAGAAATCTTAATTCATACAGAAGCTCAATATTCCTAAGGTTGATATGGGACGATGTAGGTGAACGTTGAACAATTTTTAAGTTTTATTTTTTACTAAACTAGCTTATACTCGCGGCTTTGCTCCCGAGGAATTCCCGTTTCGTGCAAGAACGAAATTATGTTATAGTCTATGTCCATCTTGAAGTTCAATTTTAATACTCATGAAACAACTTGTAACCGGATGCATAGCTCCACAAATTACTTATCAATTTATTATTAAGTCTTATATTATTAAATATTAGTAACTAACTAATAGTATATTTAAAAAATATATGTAAAAAATAACTAACTTCAAAAATGACAATTTAATTAACAACTCGCGTTAATTTGTTACAAAAATAAAATTTGAATAAACCGATATTGGTACCACAATAATTGATAAGGTACTTTGTTACTAGCTAACGTTAAATATTGTATATGTATGCATATTTTCAGTAATTAATTTTATTACTTCTTTAAATTAAGTAGACAATAGGATAAATTAAATGTTTATCTTTGTTCTGACACCTATATAGTTTTATCGCAACATGGTAAACTCGTTTTATTTTCAATAATATACAAGAAGATTCTACACTGTTTTCAAATGATAGGTAGTTATAACAACTTATTGAAAACCAGTAAAATTGTTTGTTGAATTCTCATCGTATTTTTCCTTTATACAAACTATTTAGTTTTGTATATTCATCAGAGAATTTTGAACCTGTGCTTGGCATATATTATTACATTTACAGAATCAAAGCCTTAATTACTGTTATGGACTGTACTAATAACGAGGAAAACTTTTAATATTTGTATTATAATTACGTTACTATTTGTTCTCACAATATCTAGTTTACACATTTATTTCAATTAGGTTTTTTTAATTTACTAACTAGCTACTAGTTTCTTAACTCTGATAAGAGGGTTAAATAAACCATTATAATTTATTGTAGTATGTAAAATATATTTATTACTTATTAGCCCCGGATCTTGCAATTTTTCGAGACGGGGCGCAAATTACTGTCTGTCAAGACTGTCCTTTTACCTTCGTTTCTCCATTATATGAATTAATCCAATAAAAAATGCTTATAGCACAGTTTTTAGAGATTTTGCACTCAACAATTTTGTAAAAATGTAAATGTAAATTAATAGTATAAGAAGGGAAATATCCAAAAAACGGGACATTTATAACTTAGGAAACTTTTAAAACATCCAAACCAAAGGCTTGTACTTTTCAGCTAATCGTTTATAAAGAGGTTGGCCAACTTTTTTAGGTATATTATTCAGTGGGCACGCTGGGTGATGCGCTGGTCTGCCGCTTATGGAACTAGGCATCCGAAGCGTGGAACCCGGTTTGCCCACTTAGATCTGAGCCTTAGATTAGATGCTAGCTTGGAAAAACAATTAAATTGTTAGTTGCAGTGCAGACCACAAACAGTGGCGACTGTTAAATGACGAGCATACGTTATTTGTGGCCGTCATCGGCGTGAATATAGCTTAAAACTTAGAACTTAATTATGTGTATTTAAGGAATATATTAAAAACGGCGTACACGAGGAAAATATGATTTTTGTTATGTTTAAAATAGAAATGATTGTTACTATCGGAGTGTTATTAATTAATGAGCATTTGTTTTCCTCGTGCATTGTTATTGACACCTATTTATTAGTAACTGATTATTTTATTCAGTTTTCAATAACTAAACGTTCAACTACATGTTATAATTTATCCTTATGACTTGTTAGATTGAACAAGCATCAATCATATAATTATTATAGTAATAATTATGCTCTGTCACCTTGCAGGATAAATCACATAGTCGAATTAACTATATACCTACAGTTCTTTCTTCATATTATATTCACACAGGCTTAACGATGATGATCCTCTATAGGTTACCGTATTTTTGTAAGTGCCGCCATTTTTAGACCGCACGACACTTGCTAGCAAGTACAACAAGCTGTGTAGTGATTTTGTCTGTATACTGGTATATAAAAAAATATAGAGCCTTTTGTCTTTAAACTAGTTTTTCCGGAATATATGAGTATTACAAAATTGTAATTTAAAGTTGGTAGAGATTTTAATGTAAGATTCGTTAGCTCAATTTCCATTATATTTCTATTGTATTCAGCTAGTTTTTCGAATCAAGGTATTCAGAAAAGTATCAGAATTTATATTTGTAAATGCGGCCATAAAATTGTGTAAATTCATGAGTAGATTAACGTTTAAACAACACATAAATAAAATATACGTAAATAAAAGCACGCTAACAGTAGCGACAACGATAAACAAATAAAATACAAACAGCGTATCAATTTGTATGCATGAAGCAGCGATATCGCTGTGGCAGCGTTTTATCAGCATACATAATTAAAAATAATGTTAAACAGATACTTGAACTGTCAATTAATGATGATTAGAATATATGTGTGTAGCTATGGTGTGGATGTACTTCTGGGTTTTACCAGATTAAGTAGGGGTTTAGGCATCACATGCTCACCGAGGATAGGTAGCATCTAATAGAAATGTCATGTGTATATGCTCTCAGATTAGCTGCGCTACTGGTCACATTGGATAGGACATATAAGTGTAAAGTAGATACAGTTTCCAGTCAGTTTCTTCTCAAGGTAATCGTTTCCGTAACGCCGGCAAATCCCCTTAAGTCATTTTCCCTGGCAGGCCGCCTAGTGGAAGATCATACCCACAGGAGTGCCGTTGCGTTGCCACACAACCCATAACCCGTTGGCTGATCATTTTAAGTGCTCGTCCTTCTCGCTTGGTGAAGTTGTAAAAGCCTTTCGCGACTAACAGTATTTAGTTCTGTCGAATAAAAATGTTTCATGCACTAATGTATCTCTGCTCACCCCGAATGAGACATAGCGTGACGATATATTATCATATATATACATATGCATATACAGAAAAGGTACTTCCTTATTAACAATTTAATGCGTAGAAAAAAAAACTGAACACTTCCATATGTGACGTATATAGTACGGGGTGTACTCAGAAGGCGTGTGATTGAATATAAATTATATAAAAAAAAATGTTTAAGTAGGCCGATTTATAAAGATTTTTATATAGTATGTAAAAAAAGGGCTTGCCATCGGTTTGGAAAACAGTCTACGGAGAAAAGTCAACAAAAAATTATGGTTGCTCCTCGATTCAATATATTGAGTTACAAATATATACACACCGCAGCTTCGTTCGCGTTAAGAAGTATTATTATTAATTAGATATAGTTTTTGCGGCTTTACTTTTGTTTAGTGTGAGTAATAAATTAGGGCCTAATCTGTCATTAGGCGCTAAAACTATCAAGCTATTATATTATATTATATTATAGTTGAAAGTCTGAGAAGATTTATACAAACTTTCATCCCGTATTTTATCCCCTCAAGGGTTAAATTTACTAAAATCCTTTCTTAGGGAATGCCTACGTCATAGTAGTATTATGCGTGCAAAGTCTTGAGCCCGATCGGTTTAAAATTGACAAAGTTTCATACAAAATTTCATCCCCTATTTTATCCCCTTAGGGGTAGAATAGATCAAAATTCTTTCTTAGTGGATGCCTACGTTATAACATCTACCTTCATGCCAAATTTCAGCCCGATCCGTCCAGTTGTTTGGGCTGTGCGTTGATAAATCACTATGTCAGGCAGTCAGTCACCTTTGAGTAATATATATTTAGATTATTAGTTGAGGTATCCCATGAGAAAACTGTATATATTGCGACCACACTTAGTTATCAATTAAACAGTAATTGATGAAATAATACCCATTTATCAATGTTATTTGTACAATTATGGTGGTACTCCTAATGTCGACTTCTAAATTGAAGGCTTTAACTATCACCTGAATGTACATAGATATGTAGTACACATATTTGGGGCGTCTAATTTCAAAACCCGCTAAAACGATTTGCCGTACAAAATTACTTAATAGTCCTAATAGTAATTTCAAATGTTTTTATCAAATCAAATATTATATGTGAATTTTTTATTTTTTTGCTTTTTCACTCTAGAATAATAATTTAAATACCTTATAAGAATGTGATTGTTAAGTCAAATATTAATTATAAGTTTTTATAAATTTATGAATTTCAAAAAAATATGTTATAGTGGGTTTTGGAATTAGACTCCTCATATTACTATAGCGGCTCCCTTTTAATGGTTACAGCTCACCACCGTCAGATAATAATTTACATAATATATAGGAGACTATCAGTGCTACTGGTCAAATTACATAGTTTTCATTATCTCTGAATGATAAAATATTCAATGTACAAAATTGACATTATTAAAAATGTTTCCAGTCTCAACAACTTAAAGTAGCGCCAAAATATTTATCACCTAACAAATAAAATAATAAAAGTTGTACTCATGATAATTATAATAATTATCATTTATCAATCCGTGTTGATTAACACGATGTACATGTCGAACATGAAATGATATTTATCTACATTAGATAAACAATTTTAGCTCATTACGGATATAAGAGCATTTTTTTAATAAACCTCGATAAGGAAGACCTTGTTTTCAACAAGGATGCACATTTTCAATTAAGGATGCATTCTCGATTTAAAATGTAAAGATTCAATAAGGTTAATCATTCGGCTTTATTAGCTCAGTAGCTAAACAGTAAACATAAAGGTACCTAAGTATATGTAGAGATGGGCAAAATGTAATCTGATTAATGATAAATTATTACAAAATGTAGTCGTAATTTTAATTTTCTTGCTCTGTAATCATGATTAAATCCATTTACCACCATTAAGAAATCATAAATATGTGTACAATCTGGGATTTTGTAATGTTTAAAACATAAATGAGCAAAATGGAGTTATATTAATGGTAAAAAACGTAAAATGTAATCGTTAATCATTTTGCCCATCTATGAGTATATGCATATACCTAAAAATTATATAAACATTGTTGTCTATTACAAGCCGGAGAAACATCATTTTACTGGGATTATTTCAAGCGCTTGAACTAATTTAATCGGGTCCCGAATGCAATTCTTCTATACTTGTAATTTTAGCATTTATATTAGTAATAATAATTCATAAATGTATTTGATGTGAAAATATAAAAATAGCATTAATTTATCGTCACGCTATATCCTTTTCAAGGTGAGCAGAGATACATTAGTGGCTGTATCCACTTTACACATACCGTGACTAGTAGCGCACCTGATCACCGTTTTCAGGGAAATTACACCTGCCATTTCTATTAGATGGCATTTGGTTTAATATAGAAATAATTTTGTCTAACTAGAATAAAACTTGTAAAAATATAAAGGCCAAATATAGTCCAAACACTTCATCGTTGTATTTTTTAAATATCTGAAATACTGCAAAACAATGGATACACGGTCCGATGAATTCCACGGTTGTCTGATAAACAATACCTTGGTTATGGACAACAGCTTGTAGCAAAAATACGGTATTTAGAATTGATAAGCCATTATCGACAATTTAAATTTCTTAATAACCATTATTCTTGTTTCATTGTGTCCATCTAATCATAAAACATACGCTGTGACTAAACACGCTTATATTAATTTTTCTAGACTTTAAAATGGTGGATGATATTGCTTAGTTTTAATTTTTAGTCAATAAATAAAATATTATAACAGGATTTTAAGTTTTACAACTATAGTTGATTATAGTTTATATCTTTTATAAATATCAAACAGGCGAAATGGCCTTTTTTAAATTTCTTTACATATCTCCATTAACAAAAATTTCTTGTGAGAAACGTAAGTATTTACAGAGTTTTTAACTAACATAAATAAAAATAAAAAACATTTAACATTAAAGAGATTTGTTAATTCCAATCCTTGCAATAGAAAAGGTGTATCATTATATTCTATTGAAATTATATGGGCTTGCCATACGTTCTGGTTTGACCAGGATTGTTTTGTTTTATAAGCATAAGCTGCGGAGTCCCGGCAGGCTCGCCATTTTTTCTCGATTTAAGTACACAGTTGCGGCTTTGTACTTATTAACAATTAAATGTATTGTATTTTGCCAGTTTTTGACGATTTTCTAGCAATTTTGAATATTTTTAATTTAATATTACATAATCCGGACTCTACTATTGTCGCTAGTAATCTTATCTCGTGTAATGGTAAGAGGTGATGCAGCAATTTGTAATTTAATTTTGAGTTGAAATTAAAATTGGGTAATATAAAATAGCTAAAAGATTATTTGCTTTAGTATGCTTTTGTTTTTAGGACATGTTCATGTACATTTTATAAAACTGGTAGTACCTCATTACAGTGGTTTTTGCTTTATCCTGGGTTAGATATGTCCTGGGTTAGAGCTATACGACTATGGTTAACCTACCAATTTATAAATACCGAACACTGAGTGCCAAATGTGCCAATAACCTAGCGGTTGTCAAGTGATGAAAGTGTTTATTGTTATGCATCTCTATTAACACCATTCAATTTATTTTTATAAATGATAGTATAAAAAAGATTACAAAAATGAATTACATAATATAGGTTATTTCTTTATTTCGTAGTAATATAATAGTATAGCTTTATTCATCACGATATTTTTATAAAAATTTTAAATAAACGCTTTATTAAATATTTGCTTTAGCAAATTAACAATAAAGAAAATAGCAATGCAATTTTTGTTGCTGTTATAAAGTTGATACGTTCCAAAAATCCATATCTAATCTACCATAAATTGCTTCAATTAAGGTAATCTTAATTTACAATATCATACAATAATCTGATATATCTATATGTACCAATGTATGTGTGCCAAATTCAAATCACATACATATCATCTGTTAATTTATTTAAATGATTATTTAACGAATTAATAAATTCTCATAGAAATAATAATTTGTACAGTTGATTGAAACCAGAGCTATACGGGCGAAAATAATTGCATATAAAATCTAAAAAGATTTGAAGTGATAAGTTTCTTATAGTTTTATAATAATACATGGTAATGGTGCAGACGGATCCATGATTCCCGAAACTGTATAAAATTCAATATTATCAATTACTTGTTTTAATTACATTATTCGGATTAATTTTGATTACTACTTATCTATAGTTAGTGGATTAAAACGGATTAAATGAAAATTGCAGAACATTCTTATAACTAGCAAGCTCTGAATAATATGTCTATGGGCAAAAACACGCTATAGAGAGTGTGCTCTAGAGAATTCTCTAATTTCACCAGCCCCATTTCACCATAAAACCGCCAAGTGCCGTCTTGATTACCATCCGTACATGATGGTTGTCCATTGTATCTGCACGAAAAGATTCGCTTGTACATTCATGCGAACAGCTAAAGGAAGGAATATGCTTCCAGCGACCATATTTCCACGTTTTATGACTTGGGAATCTTTAAAAGAAGAGTGAATAGGCATTTCTTGGGTGGACGCGATTTATCGTCGAACTCAGTTTCAACTTCCACAAGATAAATTTATGGCCAAGCGCCCACATGTAAATTGTAAAAAAACCTTGCTACGAATAGTATATACACATTTCTAAAACTGTGATTTGAATGTCTATTTTTGAAATAAATCTTTTTTCATATTTTTGTAGAGGATTAAAAGAGGAATTGTATCTGCGTAAGTTTTTAAGACACAAGACAAATTTATTTTTATATTTTAAATGCAAATTACAATAACATGTTACAATATTTTTGAAAGTATAAAAAGATAAGGCGAAGCGTAATAATGATCGGCGCATATAACTAACAAAATATTACAGACAGAATTTTTATACAAAATTCACGACCCGTAACGTATAAACAGCTTGAATCAACTAAACAATCGTTAAAAATAGAGGAGTAAATTTTAAAACATTAATTTTTGTTAGAGGTAAAGTGGAAATCCCAAACATTTAATTAAACACGAGATAATTAGATGACGACGCTCAAAATCATTGGTTGTTAGCTTTTAAACTATAATTACATTGTTCTATGGTAAATCCGTTTTACGTCAACAAGTACTTTTTATGTGGTGCATGTAATGATAATAATATACCAGGCCGTGGCGTTCATCTCATAGACGGATTAAAAGCATCAAGTTATTATATTAAGAAATTTAATTGGGAATAATTATATTGAAATCTTAAAATATCGTAATATCAGAGTCTGATATTCAATTAAATAAAGACTTCTTCAATTTTAAAGCACTGATAAATTAAATACTAAACTATCAATTGTATTATTAGGTCCTTACATATGAAATTGGCGTTTTTCGTACTGGCCACTTTAATCACAAATTTCTCCTCTTTGGTAAGGAATCCCAAATTCAAATTTGTACAGCTATAGACTCATGTATTTGTGCTTCGATGATCGTCATTCATTTGTTTTTTTCTTCTGTTTTTTTCTGTTTGCGTCACTCATTTTACAAAATGGAAAACTTAAAATATCGCATTATTTACGAGTACGAGTTCCGCCGTGGCACTAGTGCTGCGGAAACAACTCGAAGGGCGAATGATGTGTATGGCGGTCGTGTTGCAAAAGAAAACACAGTTCGTTTTTGGTTCCAACGTTTTCGTTCTGGAAATTTCGACCTGCAGAACAAGCCCCGTGGACGGCCTGAGACTCAAGTTGATAATGAAGAGTTGAAGGCTATTGTGGAAGCGGATCCATCGCAAACCACGTCCGAGTTAGCTGCAGGCTGCGATGTTAGTGATAAAACTGTTTTAAGTCACTTGAAGCAAATTGGGAACATTAAAAAGCTTGAAAGGTGGGTACCTCACGAATTGACTGAAGCAAACCGGCAAACGCGCGTCGACTGCTGCGTTACATTACTAAACCGGCACAATAATGAAGGTATTTTAAACCGAATCATTACCTGTGATGAAAAATGGGTTCTTTACGATAATCGGAAGCGCTCAGCGCAATGGTTGGATCCTGGCCAGCCAGCCAAATCCTGCCCCAAGCGAAAATTAACCCCAAAAAAGTTACTTGTAAGCGTTTGGTGGACTAGTGCCGGTATTGTTCATTACAGTTTTCTCAAATCTGGCCAGACTATTACGGCTGATGTCTATTGTCAGCAATTGCAAACCATGATGGAAAAGCTAGCGGCTAAACAACCTAGGCTGGTCAATCGCTCCACGCCACTGCTGCTTCACGACAACGCTAGACCACACACTGCGCAACAGACGGCTACTAAATTAGAAGAGCTTCAATTGGAAAGTCTAAGACATCCTCCGTACTCCCCGGACCTTGCTCCAACAGATTACTATTTTTTTCGAAATTTGGATAACTTCTTGCAAGGGAAAAAATTCAACTCCGATGGGGCAGTCCAAATCGCCTTCAAAGATTTTATTGATTCCCGTCCGACTGGTTTTTTTAGTAAAGGGATCAATGAACTACCTATGAGATGGCAAAAGTGCATAGAAAATAATGGTTCATACTTTGATTAATTAAATATATTATATTAAAAAATATACGACTTTTTGTTCCTCCCATACAAAACGCCAATTTCATATGTAAGGACCTAATATATATAAACCGAAAACGTCTATTTTTGTTTAATCAAATATTTTAATGAGGGTTTAGTGCATCCTTGATGACTATGCCAGCCTCGTAAGGTATATCATGTTGTTTAATTTCACTTCTGGCGAAGTGACAACTGTATGAATCTGTAAATTCGTTTTGCTTTAACCGACGTCGGCTCTCCCAATATGATGTTAATTTCTCCGACACTTCGCCAGTCCTGAGAAATAAGTCGTCTCCTACGAAAACGTCTTAAAAAGAAGTATTTTTTAAACTGAGGGTAGGATGAACATATCAATGCTAAAGCGGCTATAGCCTCAAGATATACATATATAATAACCAGAATAAGTTTAACACCCCGAGTGACTTATGACATATAAAGGCTTTGAAGTAATAAAATAAAATTTAAATTTGAAAACTATGAAATAGCGCTATGATATTGATAGGCCAATTAATACGTACTATAGGCTTAAAACAGGCTTTTATGGTGGTAGGGCGGTTGCCCGAACTGAGTCATGACAACAGTACACAAGTGTAAAGAACGTCATAGTGACTCGCTTTGGTCGCGTTTCAGGATCAGCTTGTGTATATCCAGTAACTCATATACCTAGAGATCTTCAGTCATGGTATATGTAGGTCGACATGACGACGGTGGCTATCAATGGATTTTCATCCTTTGATGGTCGCTTTCGTTTTGGACTTGCACTGTACTTACAATCAGGAGCACTGTAGTGACTTTGGCGAGCCAGTCTAAAAGAAAGGCTTTTTTTAAAGACTATACTAGAATAATCTGCAGTGACAAAGTTGTTATTGGAATCACCCTGGCTTTGGATGTCTAAGATGTTTGTGAACAGTTCTTAAAATATGATGTGATTGCAGATGTAGAAAGCGGGAACGGTTCTACCGCCCCCGAAGCACCAGCGGCTCCGGTGCGCCGGCCGTTACTCGGTAAGCGCCTTGCATGAAGTGCACGGGCTTCTCACACACTGTGACGTCTTTAAACTGGGTTTATTACTTTACTTTAAAAAGTGAGATTTGGCTTATTATGTAATAAAACATAGCCAACAGGGTCACACATATTGAGACATTTAAGATAAAAAAATGAAATATAACATTATATGGTAAAGTGTTTCCCTAATTCGAGGAGTATGTTAAATCCCGTCTTCTACAAATAAATTCTTAACAGAAATCACTACATTCTGAATAGATTTTTTGTCAGTAATGTTTTCAGATCACTCTTTTCCAATTTTCAATATTGACACTGATAATATGATTTATCAATTTACAAAATTATATCTTAGAATATTTTAAGATAAAATTACTTTTCAATTGACTTATTTAATTCTCTTCCTTATGATTTTCAAATTCGCTTAAAACTATTTTCATAATTCCTTCTTGTTCTTTACTGACGCAATCAGATAAGCTATCCTCTATTTTTAATATTTTCAACTCCTCAAAAATGCGATTATATTTTAAAGTAAAGACAATTTGTTCTGAGAGGATTTGAAATCGGCAATATGTCCTGAGATATCTTAGATGAACGACAATTACATGAAATTTACGAAAGCTTTCACCTCCTTTTCCTATTAACGGAGCGTTAAAAAAGTTGGTTACATGTAATTGGCTTTTTTGTAAACACCTCGGAGTATAATGCCAATTTTAAAATCCCTCGGAACTTGGTACATGACTTGTTATATGGTGTACAAGTGTTCGTTTGCATGGATACATGGGTTATCTACACAATATTTTTGATATCTGGTGTTGGATTTAAGTTATTAGCTACTTCTTATAATGGGCGCACAAGCACGGTGTTTTGTATGTGATCGTTATCTATGTGTTTTGGAATTAAGAACACCCGCATGCACTCATTACTCACGCTATATGGTACAACAGATAATATTATTTTACAATAATTATTCGGCGAATGATTTTATTCATTCTTCTGAGACTTTGATTATTGCTGTTATTAAATAAAGAAAAGGACCATTTAATTGAGAATATATAAATAAAACCGAATTAAACTGAAATCCTTAAAAAATAAGGTAATTTTATTCTTGATTTCAATTATATTATTTCTTTTGTTTTACATTTTTATTTTTAGTGAGTTAGATATTTTTATGATAAAAAAATAACCATTATTTGGACGGTTTATAAATTAATTCATTCAACCTTCATAATTCAAGACACAAAAGTATTTAGGCACCGTGAAAGTCATTACTAGAAGAAAAGATAAATTAAGTTTAATTATTTATCATTCAATTCTCTTTTATATGATTCCAGTCCATCTCAATAACAGAGTAATTTGTTTCGTTACATTTTTTTGTGTGTAAAAATACAATGGAGCGATAACATAAGTTATGATAATTCATTCCCACGTTTTTTACAGATAGACATTTCTCGAACACTAATAGTTGTTTTAAAAATAAGTAATTATAGGTTAAAGTATAAATAAACTATGAATTATTAAGTATACAGAATCAAACAGCTTAAGATATCTTTTTTTTGGTAACCCAGGGAAAATCCCTAACGGACCTCAGGGGGTGGTGAGGGGCCCCCCCACGATGTATCGCTCTTGCACCGACTAAAACCCCCGGTGTGTTTTTTCTATTCGTTTAGCCAGGACCTGAGGTACAGCGTTGTCCTCTTCTCCGGTCCGCGGCGACGTCTGGCCGTAGTTTCCGGGCTGGGTTCAGCTGGGTGGTGTAAAGAGCCACCCCTCGCTCTCCTCAATGTCTTGGAGCGGTGTGCGGAAACACGTCACTTACCGTTCTCACCTGTATAAGTTGTAAGGCGTCTTGTCCGGTTTACAGAGGAAGGGCTCCGACTTAGGCCCTCCTCCTTTGTCCTGTCTTACGTGGGCGGTGGATCGGGTTGTCGGGGCCAGCTATTGCCTGCCTGTTTCTCTCCGCCGTCTCCTTCACATTCATTACTACCTCACAATAGTTGAGGATCACCTGCCATGCCCTGTCGCTGCCGAGCATCGCGTGAAAGAGTGCCGGCAGCGACAGGTCACCACCCACCACCCTGAGCGTAAGGTAGCTAGCCAGGTAACCTTGAGATAGAATGCCATCATATAGGAAGAAATTTTCTTTAATACCTTACAATGGTTTTAAATTATTTGGTACCAATCATGATACCAAAATATAATGACAGTTGTCATCATAATCTAACCTTTCAGTATTCCAAAACCTGTAAATATACTTGCGTGATATAATGATCTTAGTAAATTGCTTTAATTGATATTTCCTTAAAGATATTTATCGGTAATTTAAGTGGATTATTTCAAGCAGTTAATAGATTCCGGCAGCGCATGTCTTCATCACGAATGCAATTATCTTCTAACGTGACATTACTCTTATTATACAGCATTAGAGCCCGTGTACACGATGCGTTGCGACACCGCATAAAAATATATCGGAAAAGACAATACCGCTCCGCTATCGCAACGTGTTTGCCCACCAATGATATAAAATATAATAAGGCATACACTTAATGAGTATTCTCCATTACCTTTGATCTCTGAACGTAACGTAAAACTTCAATCTAAGCTTCGTTAGGGTGCGTCAAATACGGAGACTAAACAACTATACCCTGTCCATTATATTAACCATCTTTTGACAGATGACGATTTACATATTTAGTGATGTCCTAAAGATTCTCGAATGCGATACCATTCCGATTATAGTACCTACTATCATTAACAATATTATACCAGGTACATTGATTTTAATATAACCTTTTAACGGCAGTGACCAGCCACAATGTAATAAAGTTATTTTTGAAGCATCGAAATCGGTGTCTCGTATTTTCAGTTAATGTTACTTAATTTTAGCAGTTAACTGCTAATTAACATTGGATTACTTGACCATAATTACTAAAGCAGTAAAATGTTAATAGTGATTATTTTAAATAAATATTCATATCATAGTAGTATATATAATAAGTTGTAATGATTTGTATTATAATAGTTTTAAGTCTTAGTTTTTAGTTTTAATCTTTAAAATTAAGTCTGTTATAAATCACTATTTCTAACTGAAAACAACCTTTAATATCAACGTTCAGACATAAAGTTTACAAAGTAGCACTTAAATCAATTTAACCTTTAAAGGTATGTTTAGTTTATAATTGAAACTTGTTGATTTACGTTTGTTTATTAATTTAACTCAATTAGTTTTATACATTCGATTATAATGTTATAAAATCCCGCTATACATTGGCTGAACTGTCAAGGTACTTATTTTTTGTTTTTAAAAATTAATTACTAACTTATATTATTTAATATTTGCTTCCTTGTAGTGAACGTGGTAAATTCTTAGCAGATTTTACCTAATAATTCTTATATCTATATAGATATGCAGCAATGCATACCGCGAGTAATTTTTATAAATAAATAAATTATGTAATTAGATAGTTGTCCAGTGGGGTTTTAAATTGAGTCGTGTTGAAGCAATTATTTTATTGCTAACTTGGAAGAGATGAGTGAACGGATTATCGGCGATAGAAAGTGTTTCCCTTTCGCCGTATTTGGATTATTAGTTACCTTCACATATAAGCAATTGTATAATAAATTGCGCAACATATTTATAGAAAAGAACTTTGTGTAACATTCACTGATCTAGTATTCTTTAATATAGTTCTGTATCATATAAGGCTAATAGATACACTATTAATTGTTTTTTGTGTTTCCTGTACTTATGCCATATGTGGAAGTAAATATATTGCGAAACAAAAATATGCTTCGACTGTGAAAAGACAAGAAACTAAATGATTATTAAATTTAGATGAAGCTAGTTTTTTTTAATGATGAATATGAGATTAAATTGAAGCTTATTAAAAAGTCCAATATGCTTTATTTATTGGAAAAAATATTTGTTTTTGATCATGATAATTTACATTTCATTTATATTTCAGTATTCGTAGCAATTATTTTTAATTTGGAGGATAGGTTTCGCTAAATCGTAATTTTATTTATCTCTTTCTCTCTACATGATATTATTCCACATGTAACGAATTCACCTATACGATTAATGTTCTTAAAATTTTATTCACAACTCTCATTCTCTTATCAAATAACCGCCTAAGAAGTTTTACTACTAAAATTTGGTTTTTAATACCGGGATGGTCTATTGGCGATTATTTTTCTGACGTCTTATTATATTGAGCCCTTTAAACGAAGCGTGAAGAGATATTTGTGCAGGCCGGCATGAACTACGACTATCGATTGTTTTTCTTTACTGTTGATAGCTGTACACGTTTTTTGGAATCAGGAAAAAAAGAGATAAGAGTACTAATTTTTAAGCTGCTTGTTCTTTTCAGTTTGTACATAAAAAGTTAGGTTATGTTACTATTACTGTAAGATACTAGTGTCATCTAGTGTCATAAAAAGATCTATTGTATTTAGTTGATATTATTATTACAAAATGGTTAATTTTTAACTTAGCCAATAGATGGCGATAGTGAATATTCACAATTACGTGTATATATACATCGATACAATAAATCTTTATGTAACAATTTGTCCTCCGGGTAGTAAGTAGACTTGAGGGAGTCAGCTGCCTGGATGAGAGGGAGGCGGCGTGCAGTGTCCGGCGCGCTGCCAGAAAGAGATTCCAAGGAGTGGATCCTTTCTTTACACTCACCCTTTTTTCTATTTCTATTTCTTTCCCAGCCACCAATGTACCGTACATTGGTGGCTGGGAAAGACCTTCACAACATAACTGGGCGAGAATCTCACCCCCTTCCAGCGAGGAAGTCTTAACAAGGTTGGTCTCTCCCCAGGCTTCTGGACAAATTCGGATTTCCAAGGCCGGGTGGAGCGATTAGGACACTCCGGGGGATTTTAGTCAGTAGGAGTCTGACACACCGGGGTCGCTGCTCTCACAGCAGCCCTGATGATCCTATGCAGGATTTTCGGCCGGGTTACAAAAAAAAAAATGGTTTTGCGTAAAATCATATAAATTGTAGAAAATTATAAATTAAACAAATCTCAATAATAAAACGATTTAAAGACTTCTAAAAATTTAATTCAATTGTGACCTTACTCCTTTGTGTTAAAAGCAAAAATATAAACCACATGTTTCATCAACATGTGACATACATAAACCATTTTAAATCCACTGGTAATTCCCGTCAATGGACAAATCGTCCAGTTAGCTCACAATTTATAAATAGCCAAAGGAAGCAGCGACAAGATAAAATGACTTCTCCCACGCTGTACTGTCGATGATTTCGTCCAATTGTGGTTAAGTTGCTGGACAGTTGACCACGGCCTCCGTAATAACTCGTAAAATCATTGGTTTTAAAATAACCACTTTTTTAATTTATAATAAATCATTACACTATGCCCCTTTTGATAAGTAAACAATTTCGTCAACATAGAGTTGGCTCTGCGAATACTATGGCTATACTCAAGTTCCTTTTACATATTCAGTTTTTTTTTTCAAAACGAATTTATTTTTTGAGAACTTTGCCAAGCAAAGTCGGAATAGCGTCTATAAATCCCAGTCTAACTTAATATTACTGCACATTAGACATAATAGCTATTTGATACGTGCCTTCCGAAAGTCTATAAAAGGTTATTGCCCGGCTATTTGATGAGTAGCTAGACTTACATTATTATAACACAGACCCCAATTCATAAGGAAGATTCCACATACTTTCTCTCTGTGTCACAAGCTAAAAAATTTTTACTGATATGTATTTTTTAATGTAGTGTAACCAATATGACACAAGCAAAAAATCGAAATGATTTTAAATCTATTAATCGTTTTGCAAAACAAGTCTTCGGCGAAATATTTTATTGTGTCAACAGGAAAAAGAAAGTTTCTACCTGTTATTAACGTCTTGTCGTTATTAAATATAATTGATTTAATCAGTAATCTACTTAAACGTACCGATATTATAAGTATCGTATATCAAGTTTTTAAAATCGGTTCAATGTATTGAGTATATTATTACTTTGCAGAGTCTAATAGCTATTTATTATATGCCTAGTTTCAAAAACATTCCATATAGGAGCCTTTTAGGCACTAATGAACCATTAATCACATACAAATTTATGATTCAATAGCTTTTTTTTTTACACTGGCTCGACATAGTGACTACAGAGTACCTGATGGTAAGTACAGTGTAGTCCAAAAACGAAAGCGACTATCGAAGGATGAAAATCCATTGAAAGTCTACATCGTCATGTCGGCCCTCGTATACCACGACTGAAGGTCTCCAGGTATATGAGCTACTGGATATACACAAGCTGATCCCGAAACGCGACAAGCCGAAATTGGTCACTATGACTGACTTTACACCCATGTACTGTGGTCGCGATCCAGACGGGCACCGACGCCCTACCACCTCGCTGCTGCTCGTTTAGCACCACCCAGGAGTCACGTGTAGGGAAACTAGGGTAAAGCCTACGGACGCGAGCAGCTTCGACTCCCAAAACGCTTTTAAAAACGTCTGAAAATTTAAGATTTTCTGAAACCGGGCAATAGCTTTGAACAATTTGTTAAATTCGCTTTGTTAGCAGCTGATATTAGAATCGAGTCATAATATTTTATAAAGAGATTTAGTTGATGAAAATAATGGTTAATGGTTCATTGTACCTAAATAATGTGTGTTTAAGTTATATTATAAGTATTAAATTGAGATTACAATAATTCTGGTGCTGAACTCAGTTAAAGATGACAGCAGCCATTTCTCGTCGTATGGGCTACTATGGCGCTTGCCAATTTTTGGAAACAAAAAACAAATATCTAAACGTTTTCATACTCTCTACCTTTATTTATCAAAAGTTAATAAATAGAATATCACTTCGGCGTGTTTAATTAACAAGTCCATTGATCTCACGATTGTGAAATAGATATTGACAACATCTATTGTTTAGCTAAGCGATAATCGCTTGTAAGATTCAAAACAACGATAATTGGATGTTAATTTATATATATTAAACGATAAACGCAGATTAAAGCATGGGTATTATTAAGTAAAGCTAAAACAGATATGAATTAATTAATAAAATATATCAGATTTTCTTTAAATATGTTTAACAATTTCTAACGCCTTCGATTGTAGTATTTTCAAATCGATTTGATAACGTAGGAGCTATTTCCGAAGTTAGTATCAACATCATAAACCAATGATATTGAATATGTGTAAAATAAAACTTTTGTTGTATTTTAAGAACAAAAGTTGTTCGCGTCAAATGATCGCAAACGACCTACGCAGAGGCGGAAACTTATATTTTATATTTTTAAAATAAATGAGGATTTATTGTTTGTCAAAAAACCCAATTATATGCCTCGCTAGCAAACTGCATAAGCAAATGACCTTCCCAAAAGTTACTACTTGAATAAATATTTTTGAGTTTATTTCTGTCTTTTTCTACCATAGTATTTTACAATAGTTGTCTCAATCTTATTCATTTATCGGTATCATTGTTTTAAAGATTTATCAAAAAGTGTGTGATTTACTAGTTTGATAGCAGTCTACAATCTTTAAATAATATTATGATTAGCGCTGATTTGATTACGAAGTAATGAAATTTTGCTAAAAATACCCAACTAGTAACAAAACAATCATACAATTAATTATGTTTTACTCTTCTATAATTTTTCTTTGTTTAAATGATATAAACATTACAGATACCGATGTATGTAATTATGTAGCGCTGAATAAGCACTTCTCTCATAAAACGGTTTAGTACACTCATAAAGTACGTGTTCGACATGAAAATGCATGAATATTGTCTTAATAGGGCCCCTGGATTAGAACAAACGGATAGGAAATAGCATGCAATTGAAATTCTACATGCGTATTAAACTGGTGGCTGATACAATACGCTCTTAATTACGTACGTGACCTCAGATATATAGACAAGAGAAATATGTCTTTTTGGGCTTCGTATGGTAAAACTAAACTCAACAGATTCTTTCTGGGTATGAGCTTTATAATAACTATTAAAATATCAGTAACGACTGAGAATTATCTTTAAAAATTTACAGTGACAATGTCTCCCTTGTCTTTAGAATATGACTACGGAAGGCGTCTACAACTGAATGATAGTTATTGTGGTACAAAAAGAAGGCAGAAGCGTTTTAATATCAAGCATATACTTTGTTTTTTTTATGCTGCCTCCGTAATGTGATTACAGCGCATCTGATGTTATGGACACATAGTCCAAGAACAACAGCGAATGCTAAGGAGCGAGAATTCATTGGAAGTCCCTAGCGCCATGCTAATGCATATCCACCTCAGAGAAACTGGGTTCAGAGAGTAAAATTACACTATTAGAGTCCAAGCCATTAAAAATTAGTTTTAATAAGAAATATGAGTGGTTGTGTCTAATATATTAGTATTTAAATGGAACCTAGTACATCGGAACGATTCTCTGTCTTGGTCAAAAAATTGAATAGTAGTATACTCAATTAAAACAAATAAACTACGTTTTTATATGCTGAATACATTATGAGGGACCATGTGTTTTTTTTTTTCGTTTCACAAATTTCAAGAAAATTACTTTCTTAAAAGGACGCATATGTATTTATTTTTTGAAGTCCACTATTTAAATATATTACTTAAATATGTTCTGACTACTTATTTGAATTACTGTGTTATATTCTTAGTAAAGCAAATTATATTATTAGCGACTTTTAAATATGTGCAGATATTGCAGTACCTCCTCAGTATATATATATATATATATATATCGTCGGGTGAAAGGCTATTTGGTTTAAGTGACATATATATATATATATATATTACTATATCACCAAAAAATTACGCTTAAGTCAAATAGCCTTTCACCCGACGATATGTATGTAGCATAATCTGACGTCACCGCTGGTAAAATATGATTTTAAATACTAAAATTTATTGCTAATAAGCATAGTATATGGCTTCGTAGTACGTTAATAATTGTATTTTTTCTTTATATAAATCAACTAATATATAATTTTAAAAAGTCACTTAACATTAAATATACGTGAAATCATCATAACTTGAGCCGTACGGCATTGTTAAGGTCACTCAATGTCAAGTTGGATACGTGTTTTCTGCTTAGCGGCGTGTGAAGGCTTGGGTTAATTTTAAAACATTAATATGAGATAATTCCAACTTTAAGATATTTCTTATCCCGTAATTTGCCTCTATTGAGGTAAGCAGAGACGCACAACTCACATCAATTCAAAGAATTGAATTTTTCTCAGGTATATATAAATTGAGGTAAGCATATTCTCAACAAAACCTGTCCATATCAACCCAAATCTAGATCCTTAACTTCCTCACGTTTTATTCATTTTTTAACCGTCAGGTCAGTATATTTACGTCATTGAGTATTATAAGAAACAGTTTCTTGCATATAAAATATCTTCTAAGAAGTATGAGTGCACGTCATTAGATCATATTATCCTATTTAAGTTAATATAATAAATCCGTAATAGTTATTTATCAAATAGATATCTTCTATTACTAAATAATTACATGTTATCATGCCAGAAAATAAAATGGGTTCGATAATGATTTAGAACTTGTGTGGTCAAGAGTAAAAAGACAATTGGATACTACAAAAAAGTTTTAATTGCGTGGTGTATTGTAAATTAAATTGCAAGAGCCAGAAGTCATTGTTACAGTAATGACATTACGCATTCGATTTGAACGTATTAAAAACGCTGAAAAGTTTTTATTTCGTTCGCTAAATGTAATTCAAGTCTTGAGTATTCATTTTTATTTAAACGAGCTTTTTCCAAGAAACTTAATAGCTTTTTCGTGTTAATTTAATATTTTTTGCCAACTTTAAAAGTACCTACACTTACATCTCTTGTTAGAGTATAACTAACTAGTCTATTATATTTAAAATAATCTTATAGTAATATGAGCAAAATATTGACTTTTGCATCGAAGATCTAATAATTTAATTACAGTATTTAAAAAAAATGTTTTAGGCTTTGGTAAGGATTTCATCATCTTAGACTATTTATGGATTATAAAAATAAAAATAAATCTGTTAATATTATAGCTTTAATGTAAATTTATGTTTTGCATTAAATATTCAATTATAGAAGCTATTAAAATATTGTCTATCTTAGGAAATAATCGCGTAGTCTTCTAGAAAATGCTAATAAGCGTTATTATAATGCTGTATTTCCTGCTATTTGCTACTTACGCAGGACAAATTGGTACCAATTTATCCGTTTAGCATCTGCCGCCAGTGTCATTGTCATGGCCAATTGTAGATATTGTATTTGCATTTTCACTTATCAAGACACGTCTCAGTAAACAAATGTAAGCGAAAATTAGATTACTCTAAAATATATGGAAAATTTTATACTATTTTATTCTTATTGTACTTGCTTAACGACAATAGGCCATAATTTAAGCGATAGGTCTATCACCCAAAATGTTGTTACGCACTTTGGATTTGTGAAATGGCTTGTCGGTTAATTTTCACAGGGTTTTTCAGGAGAGTACTGAATAACGTCCGTCTTGTTGGCAACTCAATAATAACGCTCCTTTATTGCAGTCTATAAGCGACGGTACTACTTACCTATTTGCCAACAAAAATTAAAAAAAATGTGGTGTCATAGACAATATCAAAGAGCACCCAAGTAAAGTAATTTAGCATTGTTCTTCGTTCAACCCTTTAACGTCCACGGGACGGATTTTCAAGCTTCGAGTTTGAGCTGACTCCATGCCGTGAATTGGATCAAGAAAAATATGAGAACCATTGTATCCTATGTTTCGAGGGTGCTCTTTCGAATGATCATAGTTAAAAGTCGCTAACAAATGTAAAACTATGGAAAAATTCGAAAAAAAAAACATTTTTTGTAAAAACAATTTTTTGTTCATCATGCTTCGTTCTCTATACATTTTTTTACACTTCTAAAACTGATTTAGAAGGCGTACACGGTACCTAATCTATTAATAAAAATTTCTACACTCGCTAAAATTTTTTTGTCTGAGCACAAAGGGTTAATATCATTCCTTCTTAAACTTCCTTACTACAAAGACTTCCAAGATCCAGAGTAATATTTATGCAAGACGTGATCTTTATCGAGGCCGTCAATCATTCATAATACTAGAGATTTCACACTTTCTTACATCGATACGGCCTTGCTGCTTCCTTGTGACATTGCATAGACTCTAATCGGTAGAATTATCACGACTTAAATATTTTAATGAACAATGCGCACAATGAACAATTTGTTCGCGACATTTACGTGATTTATTTTCGAACATACTTTCATATCCAATTCTTTGTATCTGTATGAAAACTTGTAGTTATAATTGTTTGTATATACGTAATATAATTTTTTCATGTATATAGCTTATCGTTCATTAATAGTGTTGATAAAAAGTGTATTATATATAAAAGTAAAAGTATATATTAATAGTGTTGATGTTGTGTTGTTTCATAAATGATAAAAAAGAAAATAATAAAAAATTGTATAAATTGTGGCTGTTGGGTCCTGTGAATAAGAGTACAGGAACTTGTAAATATAGTTGTACTTTGTTAAAAAAATAAACTATGATTATATAATTATGTTGAATATTATAGCATATCTATATATATATATTTTTAGGCTTAGCGGAAATGGATAATATCTTATCGTATTAGTAAAAATATTTAGCGGCGGTTGAATGTGCCTTTTGTATGTAAATCACAATTTTTAATATTCTTATCCACGTACAAGTCGATTGATTTATCGCTTTTTAAAGTGTTAGATAAAATAAACACATAATTTCCTTTTCTGTGAATGATTTAACATGAGATATGTTTACATAAATTATTCCAGTGTTTGGCATATTGAATTCCTGAGCGAATTACGTAAAATATGTTTTTCATTTAGGTACTTCAATTTATGTTATAATATCGTATATTACATTAGCATAAATTGGCAAATAGAGCCAAACCTATAAAATATAAGTAACTGTATTGTGGTGTATATCCAACTAACTCATAAAGCAAGCTAAAATATTAGTGTCCGTCCGAAGGCATCGAGTTCGCCCATTTTCTGCCAAAATAACCACATTCGGTAAAATTTTCAAGTGGGCTGAAGTTTTAGCTAATGTCTAATATTACTAACAAGCTTCAAACTAAGACTTTTTCATCTGATTGTGATTATTAAGTTAGTTTTAATTGTAAAATTATATGTCGATATCTGGAGGTACATAACTGAACCCAATTAATTCGCAATTGCCACAACTTTTGGTTATAGCCAGAGGTGAGTCTTAAATCATAAAAAAACATTCAAAATTTCCTAAAAATATACAATATAATGATTTCCAAAACCGTTAAATTTAAAGTTTTCTTTTCATATATGTAAGCAATGTCTAGAATTTTTTAAATTTGCCTCAAAAGGTGGCTAAAGTGAAGCGGCAGCCGAAGTTTTGTTCAGACACTATTTAATATTAAAATATGCGCTGAAATATTTACAAAGTAAGGTAATAATTTACGTGTATTATTTAGCCAACCATATTTACTTTCATATATATTCTCAGGGAAATAGGAAGACTACGATCTTGTACTTAATGATATATTCGAATCATCGCAGGAACCTTGTCCATTGTGTTTAATTCCCACATAAAATCTGCTTGCTTCATGCAGATTTATGTTTTTACAAGCCACTTGTAGGTGTGTGTGCTCTCTTTATCACAATGTCCATAAAAGTGCTCTGATAAAGCACCCCAATTTGCTACTAGAACCATTAGCAACGCACTCACTGGTAAAACCGACGCATTCGTGTCAAGTTCATTTTCCACAATATGTTTTAGGACCTAATTATACTATCTACAATGTATTGAATTATATTACAGGTATTTGTTCCACTTATGTTAATTTCACTCAAGGTTATCTTTGTTTTCATTGCATTGAATTTATTTTAAAACTTTACGGCTTCGTTTTTCTAGAAATATATATATTTTTTATACTAGCTCCAGAAAGTGACTACGCTGAATTTAATAGGAAGTATGGTGTAGCCCAAGACCATCAGTGCCTGCAAAGTCGCAATAATCCACTGGCCAACGCTTTCGTTATAACAAACAACACAGTTTCTAATAAAACATCGTTACCTTCTCTAGGGCTCCACAAAGAAAATTCTGTAAAATTTCCCATAGATAGATAAAACGCATGCATTTACTAACGGGATACTTTTATTATTTTACACGGGGCTCCTATTTAACACATTTATCGATTTACATAAATATTTATTTCTTTTGAGATGTTTTCAAATTATAAGTTGTTAGATAAAGATAAAATCTTTATTTTAAAATAGTAGTACGTAGATATTAAAGACCATGAAATACCCAATAATACTAAAAAATATTATTGACCGTTGACACATTCGAGTAATTTATTCATGAATATTCAATTATTCTGTGTAATAAAATTTACAAACTTATAACATAGTAATAGGTAATTAAAATTTATATAGAAGATCAATTATACCGCTAATAAGAGTTTATCATTATTGTGTTACAATTTCATTATATTATGTAAGAGTTATCAAACTCTGAATTGAGAAATAAAAATATATACGGCATTATAGGCTTTATTGTTGATTTTCTAATAGCACAAGAATAGTTATATTTTCGCCCTTGTCGGTCGGACCAGAAGGTTAGCTAAGTGGAAAGTTGTCAAATGCCTGCCAAATTTACATGGGTTGTCTCTGATAGACAAAATAAATTATACCAACATTTATTTATTTGCTAAATAATTTAATATGACTTGAAATACATTTATTTCGCCACAAAGTAACTAAAACTAAAAATTTAAATACAGTAACATAAACAACATACACAAACAAAAGAAGATACAAAAACATATAAACATGGCGAAATGGGCCTTTCGTCAGGTTGATGGTACACAGGAAGTCTGCATTTAGTGTATTAAATATTATTATTTATAGTTCAAGTTTAAACAACAATGCCTGGTAGCAATTACATTAGATACGCCGATTAATCAAATTATGATGATTAATTATTCGGTCAAAATATAATTTTGATATATTAAAGGATGGGTATGACAAATTGGTTTACACGTACCATCTATTAAAATTACGGTCTTATGACAAGACCACCAAAAAAACAATGCGGAACATTTGATCATTCAAATAATATTGTTAATAATTATATTATATAAATTATTAGATTAAAAGCCTCCAAGATACTAAGGCTGAGGCTTATAGACGCTATTTCGACTTTGCTTAGCGAAGTTCTCAAAAAATAAATTCGTTTTGACAAAAAACTGAATATATAATAGAAACTTGAATATAGCCATAGTATTCTCAGAGCCAAGTCCATTTTGACAAAATGTGTGACTTACTAAATCCTTTAATATTCATTGAGAAATATTATATAAATTGTAATGTTTTAAAATTAAAGTAAACTCTAAGCAAACTTAAAGTTGCGGCTATAGATCACAGCCTTAGATAATTGTTCTTTACAACAAATATTTCCCGGTTTAACTTATTATTCGTAATCCTATTTATCCTTTTTCACGGTAGTCGTAATTCTGAGAACATATACCGTATATGTATGTATATACTACGTCCCGTTCTGTACCAAACGACGGGGCCCTCACCTTGCGTCAATAACATTTTATATTTATTTTTGGAAGGATCTTATAAAACAGAAACAAAACAATTATCTGTACCTTGTCATATTTTTTGCGCCATTTACGGTTGATACCAAGAATTCTGCTAGTACCTATATATGTATATATAAAATCTGATTAGTAGGAGTTTTTGCGAAAAGTGTTTTATTTTGAACACGTTTTAGATTGAATGCGCGCAATTGCGCTGTAGTTTGGGACGACTAATAATGTTTATTAAAAATATATTACATCTAAAGGCAGAGAGTGACTTGTTAAACCGGCTCATGACCGGTAAAGTTGTGGAATAGGCTTCAAGGTGTATTTATTTTCTTACGATTATGGAATGGGATCTTCAAAAAGAAATAAAAACCCATTAATTGGTGAGGAGCGCAATGATAACACTTTTTATGTTACAATTAACACAAGGCGACAGTGATCGTTTACTATCAGGTGGTCTGTTGCCTGTTTGCCTTCCTTTCGCATAAAAACTCGTAATTGGCGTTTTTTGGAGTCGAAGCTGCTCGCGTCCGTAGGCTTTACCCTAGTTTCCCTATACGTGACTCCTGGGTGGTGCAAACCAGCAGCAGCGAGGAGGTAGGGCGCCGGTGCCCGTCTGGATCGCGACCACAGTACATGGGTGTAAAGCCCGTCATAGTGACCAGTTTCGGCTTGTCGCGTTTCATCCTTTGATAGTCACTTTCGTTTTTGGACTACATTGTACTTACCATCAGGTACTCTGTAGTCACTATGTCGAGCCAGTGTAAAAAAAAAATTCTTAACGATGTGAGTCAGTCGGCATTTACCGTAAAATATTAAGCTCGTTACGTCTACAGCAAAACAAATTTAGATTATAATATATCAGGTTACAACCCGAGAATTACAACGGTCGTTCCATATAGCCGAACCGCTTTTCACTGCGTTTATGTGTAATGTATGTTCGCTTCGAACTACATCTAAATGTTACAAGTCAGTCTTCACCTTGAAATGTTATTAGGTATATAATTTAATGTTTTTATTTCGGCTGCTTTGATAGTAAACATAAAAAAAAACTGTAGCGTATTAAATAAACATGGAAACTCCGCGTACTAGATTACTCATGTTTTGAATATTATAATCAGAAGGAAGTAGATCTGCATTGACGTATATATTTTCATCAATTATACATTTCATGCGACTATATAAAAAATAATTAAGCTCAGTGACTCACTTGAAACAACTATATAACTACTTGTCAGAAATAGTCGAAAGCGTGTGACTTATATCAGTAAAAATATTTGTAAGGTCTTTTTCATTCTGTATCATGGAATAAAAGGTCAATAGACAGCTCCGGACCGATGGGCAAGCCAGGACACGCCCTGGACGAGTAATTCTTGAGGCGGTAGACGAGTACAACACTCACTGTCACCACTGAATAATACATACCTATATCCAAAATAGTGGGCCAATTTCCCCATAAAAAGTAGTTTAAAAATTGTACAAGGCTTTGTTTTGGTGTTTTAAAATTAACTCACAATCTCATATAATACGGTTGCTACCTCTTAACTTACGCAAGGTCAAAGGTAATTTTTTGTGAATATTTCACTTCCTTTGCGACAAATTATTTACGTATAAAAAAAGTTGAAGAACACAAAATCTATAAGAAAACTCATTGTATTGGCGATTGGGGCATATATATAGTTTTCGCTCTGCCTCAAAAAATTTGAAGATCCGTGGCTGACAATAGAAACCCATCTTTTAATTATAAGGCTGAGACTTATAGACGCAACTTTAAGTTTGCTTAGACTTTATACAAACATTACAATTTATATTATTCAATGAATGTCAAAGGATTTGCTAAGCTCTCTCTGCTTTGTGGCTCTGCGAATCTTATAGGTATACTCAAGTTCCTCTTATATATTCAGTTTTTCGCCAAAACAAATCAATTTTTTGAGAACTATGCTAAGAAAAGTTAAAATAGCGTCTACAAATCTCAGTCTTAGGCTCATAAGCAAACTGTAAAATCTGTAAAATATAAAATTATTTTTGTTTTATTATGTTGAATGTTTATAGCTATTATTTACACGTAACGAAAAGTTATCGCTTGAATTTAACGGACACACACACAAAATTCGACTTCACAGGTACCAACCGCTATAAAGCAATATACTATTTAGAATATTTCTTAATTAGTATGTTTTAGTTTTCGGTGATCTCAAAATAATAGCAGTAAAAGTTTCTAAAAAGATTACTTCATTTATAACATTTGTTTATTATAGGATTATCTCACTTTGTTTGAACGACAAAGATTATCTTAAAGATTTATTAACATAATAACATTATGCTACCGAATTACGGTGATGCTATCATTTAAACATTAAAAGAACCCACAGACTTGTGATTTTTAAGTTGGCTAAACTAATCAGCCAGTAACTAAACTGAGCATTATCCAATATTCAAGACATTACAATTAAATATGCATAACGTAAACTTTAATTCATATAGATATCTAATTACGTTCAATTAAAAAATTTACTATTAACGAACGGATTAGTATAGATAGTTTTTGACACATGAAAATTGCAGACCATATATTTAAGTTGTTCATACTAATTAATTTAGTTGGCCGACTAAATTGAAAAAATCTCCGGTGTCCTTAAACGATATGTACGGAAATTTTTCATAAAATTGTTGCCTTAACCCTTTTTTTTTAAATAAAGTCAGCCCTATAAAAGCATGCCTGTGACCATGTAGGCTGTAGACATCGTTTATAACCAGTATTATTTTATTCTGTCTTTCATATGTCATATTCGAAATTGTCTGAAATATGAAACTTTAAAATGATACTATTTTTAAAAGTGGTGGTGTACTTAGTTTTTTTTAATACTAAATAATAAATTCGGTGTTAAAATGTAATTATTTATGCTACTATATTCTATAGTTTCTTTTGTCTTAAATAAAAAACATAAAACTCGTGGGAAATGGGATAAATTTTTTTAGTTACACCTGTTAAGGCAACGATATATCGGCGAAACTGTGGCGTGTAAACATTTGATGTTTTCTTAATATACATAAGTGCGAGGCTAAGACAACGCCTACGCATCCACACGTCTTATCTACGGCACACATTGCCACCATCTACTAGTTTTTATTACCGTTGATAACGAATCTACAAATATTTTCATTTCAAGTCCACTCGGTGCTATAAAAAGATAAAAAGAAAAGCGAATTCCTATTCAAATTTAAATTGTCCTATGACATTTACAGTTGCGTGAATAAAATACCTTAAAATATCAGTAAAGCGGTAAATATAAATAATAATGATAATATTGCAACGGTTTTTTTTTTTGGTATCCCGGGGTAAAATCCTGCCTAATACTATCAAAGCCGATGTGAGGGCAGCGACTCCGGTGTGTCAGACTCCTACCGACTAAAACCCCCGGGGTGTCCCTTTAATCGCTCCACCCAGACTTGGAAAACCAAATTTATCCTCACGCACGGAGAGCGAAAAGCCTTGTTGAGATTACCTCTCTGGGAGAGGTGAGACTAAAGAGCCCACCCCTCTAAAACCTCTCTTTCAGGCGGCGCGTCATGTACTGCGCACCGCCAGGTAGGTAGGCTACGTAGAATTAAAATTTAACAAACAATAATGATGTAACGCCATATTAAACTTTCAAAAGAAGTTTAATATTTATCCTAATTTTTGTAAAGTTAACGAAAGAGTATGATGATGATGTCCTAGCCGGTTTCGGCCTCGGCGACTGTTTCAACACCGGTTAAGAAATTCTAGGTCCAGTTTTCGGAAACAGTCAATTGCGCAGGAGATATTTAAGTGCATAACTGGACGCGCTGCCAGAAGAGCACTCTATCGTCCGAGCTCCCTCAGGCCCGATGGAAAGGAGAACCAGTACGATCGGGAGGGAGCGGGATGCAGGTTTGGTCGAGTTTTCCCTTCTCTAAACACCTGGTTGAATTGCGGTGTGCAAGAGATACCTTAGTCGCCTTTTACGTCACCTCAGCAAGAAGAGGGGCGTGCTATTCTATTCTGCCGGCAGCCACCACGGCTTAGTTAACGAAAGAGTATAGAGAACACATATATGTATATATATATTATTATAAGTCATCGGCTTCGGCCTAAACAACTTCATTAGGTAAAGCTTTTAAATAGACCGAAATTTTAGCAAAAGCCAAAGGTTCCTATCAAGCGTCAAGCTGAGACTGTTTGATCTGATGTGACTGTTGTTACTTTAATAAGTATCCGATTATAGATCCATATCCGCCAAACTAATCAGCCATTGCTATAATCTTCACCCAAAGCCTCAGCTGAATGTTTTAAAGTCCTGAATAATTCTGTTTAATAATGACTAAAAGTGAATAAATGATTTTTAAAACTTAAGGTCTACGTTGATTCACATTACAGCAACGTATACAGCAGTAGCGTTCATTCCATAAATGCATAAAAGCATTGCATGCCCTTACGATAAATTAATCCTTTAATAAATTCCTTTAATTTAAACAAAAAAAAAGGAATCCTTCATATTCATATCTATTCTATTTTCACGCCATCTATCTTCCCTATGAAAGTAATATAATATTTATTAAAATTATATAATATTCAAATTTATTATGTGAATCTGCCTACCCTGTCTAAATACCCTATGCATATCACTGGTATGGAGAGATATATTAAAATTACCTCACAACTTGTCAAAAGGCGGCTAAAACCACCTTCGGTCAGACACTATTTATTTTATGACATTCAAAACAGCACAGAAACGAATAAAAAATTACAGTAAGCAACAAAAAGCATTACTTTTGGCGATTGTATGTACGATTTTGTAAGGTAAAGTAATAAATGTACACATAAAACATAATATCAATAAGACATCAATTTTAATATTTATAATGTGTTATTTAACATATAGAAAACTAGATAACATTTTATGATAACCGATAATAATTTCGGCAGTCGGATTGATGAACCATTATTATACTTTCATAACGAAATCTCTGATCCAAACAAAATATTTTGAAAAATATAAACTCAGAATATATTGTTTACATAAAAACAGGTTCTAAACGATTAAGAATATTCTTGTGCGATCATCGATGCCGTAACATTTAAAAATACGACGATGTATTATTAAAAATCTATAAAAATAGCATTTTTCCTTTTTTAATACTTTTTAAGGGCATGGTTCATTATCTGCGGCATGCGATGTAGGTGTCTAAAAAGTAAGCGGATACAGTTAAACTTGTAGTTCACGTTCGTAAAGTTGATTTTTGTTTTCTTGTAATTGTGACTTATTTAGTAAATTGTGACGTGCTGGGAAGTTCTATCTGGCAATTCCACATATAAAAAAAGTACGCACGCAGGTGCGTTGGCGGCAAAAGCTCATAGCAATAGTTTTGCACACACTAATTGGTCACTGTGACAGATTGACTATTGTGTTTTTGCTAAAAAGGTCTTACGCTTTAGGAATCGTTGACAAAGGAACGCAATTAACTACGGCTATTCCAAAGCGTAGTAAACCCAAACACATTAAAATAAAAGTAAAATAAACAATTTTGTTCACCTGCAATACGAATTAAATATTAAAGCTTTTTTATTTTTCTTATTAAGGCTTTCCTTTTGGACGATTACTGCACATGCGTTCATTACATTATATAGATACTTATATCGATATAGTATACCAGTTATTTATTTAGCTAGTTTAATTAAATGTATATTAATAATATCTAAATAGGAATTTTAAATGGATTGAGAAAAGTTTGCCTTATATATTAAGATAGAACATTCCGAGTTCGGCGTCGCTTGACAAGAAATTTCGGAGAAATCTTAATTCGGATAGCATTACTCGGAACTGTTTCAACTTTTTTACAGAAATAGTTGTAACAACTTTTATCTGCTCCAATAAGTTAACACGATAATTTAGATTCTGTTAAAGAAAATTGATAACAATAATTCTGTACTTTCTTTACAATTACAAAGACGTAATTTGGTTGATTGTTTAGGTATCACTACTGAAGCGGTTTTGATGATGTGCTTAGTTCTAATACAATTTTTCTAGCTTAAAATATGCATATATTTGGTTATATAGATGGTCAGATAGAATCAGAGATATCATTTTATCTCATCATAATAATCCGCAGAGATCTTGAACATGCGCTGAAGAGGTTAATTAAAATTTATATTATACTTTGTAATGTTAAAAAATGTTTTACTAACAAAAATACATAACGATGTTTTCAACTGGGACTTTTCTCAAGTTGCGACTAGAATGTTGTATAGATATAAAATTCCATTAGTTTTTGTAAAGTTGGTGACTTTTTGCTTCATCTATCGCGAGGCAACACCGTATGGGACCGGTTAGGTATAAGTGTTTTGCAATAAAAAGTACTCGAGTGATCTGGTTCAGTGGATATTGATATCAGAATGTCTATAAAGAGTTAGCGATGCATCACTGTGGCCTGGTTTTTACGTCTCTACATCAAATAACAGGTTACAATTCCCTTTATTAATTATAAGTTTAGAATTGATTGTCGTCCCCTATTTTTTTCAATATTTCAAGAACTTTATTTACGGAGTTGTGGAGTATTTGGTATAGTCATAGATGGGCAAAATGTAATCACATTAATGGAAAAAGATTGCGATTACATTTTGCGTTTTTCATCATTAATGTGACAGCATTTTGCTCATCTATGTTTAAACACTACGGAATCCTCAATTGCATACACATTTACGACTCCTTAATGTTTTGAAGGGATTTAATCATGATTACAGAGCAACAAAATTAAAATTACGACTACATTTTGTAATCGTTAATCGTGAATCAGATTTATAGCATGTATCCGATACGTGCTTGTGTTAAAACGCTCTAAGGGTCGTTAGGGTGTTACGGGACGCACGGGGTAAAAGGATGCGCGAGATTTGCTAATTCAGTCGACTTCTGAGACCCAAGGCTAGAGTACGTGCGTGTGCGTCGCAGTTCGGTGTGCCTTAAAGTGCAAATAAACAGTAAAACGCTAAAATCCGTGTCTTTCTACCAATGCCCCCACGACCACTGGTCATAGATTTCATTTTGCCTATCTCTGAGTATAGTCCTAACATTTAATAATATTAAAATATCGTCACGCTATAACCCTTACAGATTGAGCAGAGATACATTAGTGGTATGTCATGCCCAGTAGCACAGCTGATCGCCGTTCTCAAGGCACTTACACATAACATATCTATTAGATGCCACGCAGGTTTCCACTCGATGTCCTACTAAAAATACAATTTTTGTATACTGAAAGACATGTAAAAAATCGTTACGCTATTTCCTTTTCATTTGAGCAGATATACAAATAGCTGTATGTATTGCTTATCTACGTAAAAAATGTTATTTTTGAATGTGATTTTTACCGTAAGTAGAATCAATTTCAGGAGCATTTTTGCTCAATTTTAATCATAATCGTGGCTAAATACTACTTGATTTCTGTTTAGTTTTGATTGATTCCAGACGTGAAAATATGTGCGTAATGCATGTTCTACGCAATGACATAAATCCTAGCCCTTACACTACACTGGCAATTAGAAACAAACTCCATTTTGAGAAACACGGATCTTAACTAAACTTAAAGAAACGAAGAAGTTATATTTACATTTCATACTCATACATTAATAGCGTATTCAAGTTACGGACTATCATAATACTTTTCAGAAGTAATAGAATGTTATCATCTAACTTTGTTTTATAATATAGATGAACGGTTTAACCTTAATAAAACTTACAGAACAGCTTTTAGAATTAAATCGAGTTACATCAAGGTAAAATCAATTTGGTAAAATAATTAGGTGACCTCTGATGATGAAGAACTTGTTAAATATACAGGATCAGGTTTCAGCGGTAGGCTCTTTTAATGTACTTTAATGAAGTTTGAGCAAAATAAACAGTACTTGAGGAAATTTTATGCAAATTTAAATACTCTATTAAAAAAAAAAAGTGGTTTTCATTTCAGCGGGACATAACACGAGTTATTTCTTCGAAAAATATTCGAAATACGTTTTAGTTACAAAATTAACTTGACTAAAAAATAATTTGGTTTAAGATTTCGTGGAAATTACAATCTGTTTACTAAATTATTTCTTCCTTTTATTAATTTGTAAAAAGTGATTAAAATGTTTTTAAACCTGAGATTAAATTTTATAAACCTATATTCAAGAGTTCAGAAATATAAATATAATGTTAGTAAATGTGTATACCTAAAATAAAGTTATTTGTTTAGTTGTTTGTAAAGATTTCCGCAACAGCAAGAGTTCCGTGTTTAAAACGTGAAGGTATTATTAACATTTTAATTTCATCGTAATTTTTATAATTATAGTTAATTACTATCATAATGAAACATCTAAAACACCTTAAGTTTTTGCAGAATTTGTAGGTACAATTTCAATATTTTTGGATATATAATTATCTTTAAATACTAAATCTGATTTCATGCTATTAAGTTGTACTAATTTGATTAAATTTCAAAAGGCATTGGCCTTTAGCGTACAAAAAAGACAGTCGAATGTAATTAATTCCTTTGTTTTAATTTATTTATTGCAACATCAATTAATGAAAAATAAAATGAAAGCACCGATTTAACGATAGTCTCGTCAATACCCAATCGACACCTTTGGATTTAGAAAGCTGAAATTTTACCCGAAAGTTTCGTTAAAAAATAAATAAGGTGTTATATTTTAGTTTAAAATTTCCTTATTCTAGCGCTATATGTTTATATTAGATAAGTATTAGTTATTACTAACTTTTTATTTAGCCTGTAATTGTAAGCACTAATCAATATCAGACAGCAGTTTTAAAATAATGGAATTTGGTTTCCTTATTGATTATGTCCAGTAATAACAAACATACTACATTTACCTTTAAAAAAATCAGTGTCTAGGGACCAATAAAAAAAAAACAAAATTGTCTGAATTCCTGTTAATTCGCAAGTAATTCTGCAGACGATGGCTACGGTAATATATAGTTAATAATAAAAGAACGAAATAATCGCAAGAATTCTAACAAAGTGGAAATTAATGGCTCATGATGTGATAGTTTTAATCTAAATATATATAATTCAAATGTGACTGACTGACTGACATAGTGATCTATCAACGCACAGCCTAAACCACTGGACGGATCGGGCTGAACTTTGGCATGCAGGTAGATGTTATGACGTAGGAATTCGCCAAGATAGGATTTTGATCAATTCTACCCTCCAGGGGATAAAATAGGGGATCAAAGACAGATTACACAGATTGACAGATTAGTTAAGAATATTGTGTACAAAGAAGTTTTGTAGGCCCTAATTTTTTACACACGCTAAACAAAAGTAAACCCGAAAAAACTATACCTAATTAATAATATTACTTCTTAACGAGAGCGAAGCCGCGGTTAAAAGCTAGTAGATTAATACGTTTATTTTGTTCCTGTTTTATCTAGATTTAAATGTTATTCTATGTATTAACCACCGGCTACTCAATGAATAATTAAAATAAATAAAACACATCTAGTCTTTTCGAAAATTTTCCGCAAACATTACGTCGTTTTAAGCTAAGATTATACCATGAGTGCAGTTTAACTGCACGATAAAATTGATAACTGAATAATTCTCGTTTTGTTCATGAAACTATACGGCGTGACCAAAACGCGACTAATTAGTCAATTGTCAACTTTGTCGTGCGGTTCCATTGCCACATAATACACCATGTCCCATTCATTTTCATGTAATTCTTTTTCATATTTTTTTAGGTAAGTACAGTGCAGTCCAAAATCGAAAGCGACCATCAAAGGATGAAAATCCATTGATAGTCTACATCGTAATGTCGCCCCACATATACCACGACTGAAGGTCTCTAGGTATGAGTTACTGGATATACATAAGCTGATTCCGAAACGCGACAGGCCAAACCAAGTCACTATGACGGTCTTTACACTTGTACTGTGGTCATGACCCAGTTCGGGCAACGCCCTACCACCAAAAAAACTCTCTGTACTCTGTAGTCACTCTGTCGAGCCGATGTTAAGAAAAATTTGTTTTAGGTGGTAGAACGTTTCTCCGGACTGGGTTATAACCATAGTACAAAAGTGCAAAGACTATCATAGGAACTCGCTTCGATCTGTCACATTTCGGGATGGATTTGTATACCTTCAATACCTTTTTTTTTATAATTTATAGACGAACGCTTGACCTCAATCACTTGGTGGAAGGTGAAGATGAGTTCGATGATGAAACGCGATCGCCTAGCAAATGCCTATTCATTCTTCTCTAAAAGACTCCCAGGTCATAAGATCGCGGAAATATGGCCGCTGGAAGCATATTCCACTCCTTAGCCGTTCGCATGATAAATGTAGAAGCGAATGTTTTCGTGTGAATATAAGGAACATCCACCACATACAGATGGTATCCGACACGATGTCTAGTTGTTTTGTGGTGGAATGGGGCTGGTGGAATCAAAGAAGGTAGTTCCTGAGAACACTCTCCACCGTGCAACCGGCAACTACACATACTTTGAAGTCTTTAGTCGTACAAATTCCCTGACAGCCGCGACTGTCAATGAATTCCCGTCCCTTGTTAGTCATCGCCGTTCTTAGCCCACACCGAACTTTCCCTCAGGTACACTTTTTTTTGTATCCGGGGGATAATCCTGCATAGGACAATCAGGAACGCTGTGAGGGCAGCGACTCCGGTGTGTCAGTCTCTTACTGAGTAAAAACCCCCAGGGTGTCCCTCTGATTGCTCCACCAAAACCAAACCAACCAAAGAAAACCAAATTCGTCCAGACGCCCGGGGAGCAAAAGGTCTTGTTAAGGCTACCTCTCTGGGAGGGGTAGGAGTAAAAGCCCATCCCTCCAAAACCTCTCTCTCAGGCGGCGCGCCGGATACCGTGCACCGACTCCCTCTCATCCGGGCAGCAAACTCCCTCAAGTCTAATGCCCGACACTCAGGTACACTGTAATCACTTTGTCGAGCCGGAATCCAGTATAAAAACAAATATAAGCAAAATTGGGTAGTGTTACGCAGTGTTAAGACTTCTTTTTTTGCTGAATACTACAGTCTTAGACTTAAAATACGTTATACAAATTCGTCGCTTAAATAAATTGCCACACGACATGCCCCACGGAAATATATTCGGAATAAAAATAAAGGTGCACTCTCCGGACGGTAGCCGCTGTCATCCCCAGTGATTTGGCCAAGTCGCCACACTTGTCCGCACGCCGCAACATAGAGAGGTGGTCTGGCACGCACGTTTGCGATACAAAATAATAACGCCACGAACTGCTATCACCGCGAGCATCTTCGGAATTTTTCAATTATAGATCAAATTACACTTGCTAGTGGTTAAACGTTTATATTGTCTGTCGAAACGTTGTGGTCTGAGTGTTTAAAACCGAGGGATTTAGACTTATCTAGAAAGTGATTGCGAATTTTATTACAATGAAAACAGATTATCCTATGGATGAGATGCAAAAGAGTAAGTAAGTTTATATAAGAATAACCTTCATATATATTTTTCTTTTAATTGCGAAAGAATTTTAATTTATTAATTTGTTCTTTTGTTTAATTTTCCATACTTTACATGTACGTACATACTTTTTATATGTATCGACACAATTTTAAACTCCATCGCCCAGTTTCAAAAACGCTTCTTTAATTTAAAAATGCTTTTAAACATTAATGAATCATCAATTGCATATTTCATTAGCGTTTATAGAGTTTTAAAATTTTGCGAGTGTTTCTGAAACCAAGAGAAATAATTATAATTGAAAATTAATACGGTGGCGTGAAAGAAATTACCTTAAGCGATAACACTGGCTCATTGACCGTTGTTGAAGTGTTAATATTATTGAATTTATATATTTCTATGTTTGGGATAAAATGTTTTTCAAATATATAAAAATATTGGACAAAAATACCGCGCAAAAGCAATTAAAATAACGGTTTATCAAAGAATTACTGTTAAGATTACCTATCGTAGTAAAAATCAAATGATAACTGATAACAGACGCAAGAATTAAAAATAAACACAGATTTGGTCGTTCCGAACCATGAACTAATTTTGAATTTTGATATAGATATTGTGTTGTACGTTAACTTAATATCCAATTTCGCTTATCGGATGATATTGATACAGCTTGTACGAGTATTTATTCAATTGTTTTAATTACGAATACAATATAGTTGTTCAAGAAAACACTTCGATAATTATGTTAATGTATTCATTTGAAACACCTAGTAAATATGAAAGATATAATACTAGTTATATGGTTCGTATTAATGAAGAGTTATTTTATTATCGTTTATAATATTTAAAAAATTAAGATTTTTATAATTTAGGTACGGGTGCTTATCATTCGATTCAGGACACAAGAACGTGCTCGCCGGGTCCTCGGATTCCCAGGCCCGGCGAAGGCGAAGAGTAGGCAGTGCTGGCACCCCGGTGGTTTTAGTCGGTGCAAGTCCGGCACACTGGGGGAGTGGCCCTCACAGTCAGAAGGGATTTCTACCGGGTTAACAAAGAAAGGGCATAAGAACGTAATTTATCAATACAAGTGAAACTTTAAATTGTATGAATTTATACATTTATATTATAAATACTGCAAAATTTCGTGGTCAGTCTAAACCTGATATTCATAATTCGATTAAAAGTGTTATGGATACTAATTTCGCGTAGAAAATTATAGGGGAGGAGATATTAAGTGTATGGCCTTAAAACTTTCACCTGAACCTGTTTAATAATAAGAACATTATTTGATTTTTTATATTGACTTCACAAAGTGACTACCACGCCTCTGGTGGAAAGCCCAGTGTGTTCAAGACACAGCAGTGACCGCCAAGAGATGAAAACTAATTGACCGTCACAGTCGTCATGTCTACCCATATAGGTATACCATTTAGTTATATGAACAACTGGACCTACCTAAGCCGATCCTGAAACAACAGGCCGAAGCGAGTCACTATGACGGTCTTTGCACTTGTTTATTACGGTCAGAATCCAGTTCGGGCAATAACCTTACCAACTTGAAAATTTCAATTTTCTTTTTATTATTAATTACTCAAAACCAATTTCCTAAATTCTAATGTCAGTAAACCTTTTTTTTACACTGGC
Organism: Automeris io; assembly: GCA_036320925.1. Lineage (NCBI taxonomy): Eukaryota > Metazoa > Arthropoda > Insecta > Lepidoptera > Saturniidae > Automeris > Automeris io. Next base: position 4,576,043 of record JAUDJH010000033.1, read on the forward strand.
TCGGCATAGTGACTACAGTGCACCTGATGGTAAGTACAGTGTAGTCCAAAAACGAAAGCGACCATTAAAGGATGAAGATCCGTTGATATTGTCCGTCGTCTTGTCGGTCCACACATACCACGACTGAAGGTCTCTAGGTATGTGAGTTACTGGATATAAACAAGCTGAATAGAACTGGAAATTAATTTATAGTCTCGACACATATCCCTAACCAAATATGATCTTCCTCGTGGACTCTTGTCCTTCCTATTTGCTTCTTTTATTGCTAGTAGTTACGATGTTGTTTCTTGTTCAATGTTCTTTTACTAAATCACTTTCGACATTTGTTTTCGAAATTTTGTTAAATATTTACTATCAAACCGCATATCATCTCATGTTGTACATAGTTGGATCTTCAGTAGAAATGTCTAATAAAAATATTATTGTACTTCGTCGATGTAAGAAAATTTATAAACATTCGTCATATTCATCCGAGCGTAATATCCGATGCTTACTCTAAATTTATGGTTTGTTTCACAATCATTATCTAGTAGGCAGGACGACATTTTTTTACTTTATGTAGTATATATTGTTATCAGTGCTCCTGTATGCATATTATAAAGAGCTATTTGCACTTTACAAGGCTACATATTTAAGTTAATGGTTAAAAAGACATCACAATATATATTTGCTACTGTTTTACACAAAACGAAGAATGAAAAATAATTTCCGTTACAATAAATTCTATTAGAGCCGGTGCACACGACCGCAACATTCTTATGACGCAACTAATTAAAAATGTTTCGGAAAAAACGATCGCAACGCATTCACCCTCCTGGCATTGTTTCGCGAAGCGCAAGTCAGGTGCACATGCGACACGGCAACGGGCCGCACCGTTTGCGCATCGTGGATATTGTATGTAAAACGACGGAGCGTTTACGCTCAGACGCCGTGCAGCTGCCGCAACGCATCGTGTGCTACGACTTTTACCATTAGCTATTTCTCTAGAGAGATGGTTCCAATTGCCTTAACATTTTACAATATTTGCTAATGTAAAGTGGAATATGAGTTCATTCGCAACTAATTTTTATTACTATTGTTTTATTTTTAACTATATCTATACTCCCTATTTTATATTTAAACGTGTAGTAACTTCCAGCCAGTGGTTATTTTTATGTTGGATATTTATTTTGCAGAGGTATAAACAAATTGCATTCAGATATTACTTCGAATAGGAAAGTCACTTTCCAAAGGGAAATTATTCTTGATTAATTTACTCGAGCCTAGACGATCCATGCAGCTTTCTTCCGTTCGTTGCATGTAATTGCCATATGTAAATGATTAAGTTCTGTCTTTATTCATGTCACTATGTCAATATACTATTAAAAATTATTGTGCTATCGGCTATACTATAGCCTAAAGCTAGATGTGCCACAAGTATGTCGTTGTGGTAGAAACATAATTATGTGTCTTGGAACATTTTGTCGTAATACTTTTAGTTGTCCCGTGTCTCTTTCTATTGTTTTGTGCTACATTTTGTTGTCTGGTGTTGTGTTGCGATCAACTGATATACCTTCTTGGAGATTCGTTCGCGGACTTCATGCAGAGATTCAAAAGACAGGTCATTGGGTTGTTTAAAGATGCACAGACTTATAATCTTGACTTTAAATAACATTAACATTGATACAATATAAACAGGCCAGTCTAACGTATGTTGTGGATGCTTTAATAGGAACTGTACATTGTTGATTGTAATTGTGTATCTTATATGTGAGTGGAGAATTGTATCAGGCCACTGGCAACCCTATAAAATAAATAAATAACTATATCTATAACTTTACAATTATATTACAATAATGTAAGGGACCCAATGTATTCTACGGTTCAACATAGCAATTTTTATAAGACCCTTAAATAAAACCCACGCAAAAACCAAATTGTATTAAAACAATTGCAGAGAGGCTGTTTTCTTTCGTTAATCTTATACAATTTTTAGAAATATTTAAAGGACCTAATGTGATGGTAGTTCTCAGTCCATACTCGTAACAAAATTGTAAACATTGTTAATAATGTACTGTCCAAATATTTTACATTGCTAGAAGTCAGTAGCGTTCATTCCATAAATGCCTGAAAGCATTGCATGCCCTTACGATAAATAAGTCTGACCCTATTTCATTCATGTCTATTCTATTTTTATGCCATCTATTTTCCATATGAAAGTAACATAATATTTATTATCATTATATAGTATTCAAATTCATTATGTGAATCTGCCTACCCTGTCCAAATATCCTATGCACACCACTGCTAGAAGTGAATCTTGAATAAAGCCACAGCCACAGAGTTTGTTCGGCCTTAGTCAGTGAAATAATCAAGCGGAGGTAACTATATTTATTCATATATATTTATAAGAGTTTGAATACCGAGTTTCAGTTCTTTAGAAATTAACTGACCCGACTGTCCTTGTTCTATTGATAGTTGAGATAGGGAGAAAAAAGTGTTCATTTGGCTATTTCATAATGATACCACTGTTTCTCTCCACAAGAGCTTTAATACAACTTCAATAAATATTTGTAAAAAATAATAATAAACCGTTTTCGAGTTTTGCAAGTTGCGTTTGCTTAGTAATACATTTCCTCGATTCATTTTTGTTTATATAGTTTGTCACGCGTTTTTCTTCATATGTGCTGACATACAAAATATACACGTAATAAAATATAAGCTAAGTATTTACGCACATTAATTTATAATAAACATACAATTAACACACATATCTTAAATAAACAAGTGGACCCGGCCGTGTTTCGCTCTTGTACGATTTTCTAAACATAATTTAGTTTATATAAAAGGAGTGACAAGTAAATATATAGGAGTGTTCAGTATAGCATGTTGTTATTGCAGATATAAAAGCGTTATTAATATTGTCCCCTTGCAATGCGAGATTTCGACTGTCTTGTCCTGGAGCTGATTATACTAAAATGGTTAAACATTTTGAGACGCGTGTTTTTAATCTAAAGCGACTGACTTATAACGAATGGGTATAATGGATCACGAAACAATCCCGGCGTTACACCAGTCAGCCAAACAGTAGGTGTACTACGGTCTATTATAACATGATTATTTCAATCATACTTCAATAATGCATGTCAGTATCAAGATCAATATAAAACATGCGTTTTTGTTTAAACGAAAGTGATATATTACAATTTTTATAAACTGCTGCCATCTTCGCGTATCGTTTGCTTGATTTTAAATTGTGCGACATTTTTATATAAAAGTTTATAAACCACCATGGAACTATACTTTTAGGATATTATAATTAAAAAAATTAAAAGCAACATTCAACCATTATTATTTGTAATGATACGCTTACCATTTATTGACGATATAACTACTTAATATTACAAGTCAGTCTTCCATTTGTGTCAATAAATATCAATTACTTATAAGTCACACCTCAGTAAATCACAGGTTTAACTAATTCTATAACTTAATTTGTAACTTCTATATTATTCACTCTCTATATTACATAAAATAGTCTAAAAAAAGTCAAAATATACAGTAAAAATGATGAATTTATTAATTTGTACAAATCTTTTGTTGCTTTTGGTTTTTGATATTTATCAATGTATTTAAAAAATGATTCACCTTAAACCTCTATAATTAATGAATATTTCGTCTTTCCAGAAACCGGGTCCATCATTGGTCTGTCTGACGTGACAGACAACAAGCTCATATGGCGTCAGCTGATCGCCGAGCTGGCTGGCACGTTCCTTCTGGCAGCTGTCGGTGTCGCCGCCTGCCTCAGTATCAACGAGAGCAATCTACCCAACACTACCAGCATCGCACTCTGCTTCGGTCTGATCGTCGGATCCATCGTCCAGGTATGCCCCAATAGTTAAAACCCTTTTTTTACCCGGTGGAAATCTTCATGGACTGTCAGGGATGTCGTTAGGGCCGCTGCCGTAGTATTAAAATCAGGTAGTAAAATCAGTAAAAGTAGTAAAATCAGGGGAGGGGTCGTCCTATTCGTATGCCAGGGATGAGGGTACAACGCCAGCTTCCTTAGCTCCCGGAGATCTATAGTTAAAGCCGCTATATGAGGAGTCTAATTCCAAAACCCACTATAACATATTTTTTTCAAATCCTATAAATTTATAAAAACTTATAATGAATCTTTGACTTAACATTCACATTCTTATAAGGTATTTAAATTATTATTCTAGAGTGAAAAAGCAAAAAAGAAAAAAATCATATATAATTTTTGCTTTGATAAAAACATTTCAAATTAGTATTAGGACTATCAAGTAATTTTGTACGAAAAATCATTTTAGAGGGTTTTGAAATTAGACGCCATATATCACTAAGAAACGAAGCCATCAGAGTTAAAGTGGCTCAAGGGAAAATTTAGTACTTTTGTTCAGAGCGAGCGTGACATCCACCGGTAACAATAGCCGGGCAGTAGACTTGAGGGAGTTTGCTGCCCGGATGAGAGGGCGGCGGTGCGCAGTGTCTAGCGGGCCGCCTATGAAAGAGGTAGTGGAGGCGTGGGCTCTTTATACCCATCCCTCCCAGAGAGGAAGCCTGAATAAGGCTGTTGGCTCCCCGGGCGACTGGACGAATTTGGTTTCCCAGGCCTGGGGGGAGTGATTAGAGGGACACCCCGGGGGTTTTTAGTCAGTAGGAGTCTGACACACCGAGGTCGCTGCCCTCACAGAGACTCTGATGGTCCAATGTAGGATTTTCCCCCGGGTTACAAAAAAAAAAAAATGTACTTATATTAGTTTTCAAAATATACTATATAGACAATAGCACTTTTTTTGTAGATATCATAACAAAGACAGGCACTAAGTGAACATTTGTTTTACAAATTTTAATGATAGTAATATTCGTATACACTTCGCGTATTATAAAATACACGCCAAGACTGTCACAATACTCTTCACCCAAAACATTTAACGCAAGTTAGTATGCGGATAATAGCAACTCATAATCTTGTAGAAAGAGTGAATTTGTAAAATTGTAAAGGTGCGATTCGGATTCTAGCTATTGCTGCTCGGCTATAGCGACCCAGCTTCTACTACCAGGTCGCTATGTACCGCTCTGTATTATACATTTATATGGAAAAGCGTCCGATGTAGGCGATTATGCGGCGCCGTCAGACGGCGTGTCAAACTCGCGATCGGGACAGCTATATACATAATGCAGAATGATACATAGCACCCTAGCAGCAGCGACTGCGTAAAACCGGATAGTACCTTAAGACACAGAAAAAGAGATAAAACAAGTAATCTTGCAATACTACAAGTAGCCTTACGCGCAGTGGTGAGTTCTATTAATGGTATTTTATAAAAACCAAAACAGGTATTATATCGCTATATTCCTTTCGGTGTAAACAGAGATTGCAGTATGTTATAAAAACCCTGTCTTACTCGTGAAGGCGATACTCAGTATCAATATTAGATTATATTTAGGTTATCTATCCTTTTTAGTTAAAGACCAAAAAAACGAATGTAATAAAAATTAAATGGTGAAACCTTCCATGGTTTCTATGTGAGTGTGTGTAGCTCGTGAATAAAAGAAAAGAAAAGCAAAGTATCATGTTAGTAGGCAGTGACGTCAAAAGAGTCATGACCCCCGTTGATTCCAAGCATTATTTATCAATCAACTAAATCGTTTAATTAGTCTTTAAACTGATTTTTGAATGTAAAGAGTTTAGAACGTATGTAAATCAATTCAATTTATTTAATTTTACATGACAATTACCTTTTAATGTCCACGATTAATATATTTTTCTGACGTTCGTCGTTGGTAATTATCGTGCTACCACTACGACCCTTTCAGGTCATACAGGGTTTTTAAAACACATATATATATATACATACTTATATATATATATATATATACATATATATATATAAGTATGTATAGAAGAGTAATACCACAAGGAGCAGCGGTTTAATAAGGCGTGTAATATTTTCTTAACTTTGTAGCTTGTTACTTCACAACATTTGGATACCCGTATGAGTTGTACTTTGTAGTTAAAAACGGATTGTACTCGTATATTATTGTTGTATTTATAACTTCAATAGATTCCAATATGTTGTATGACATAGGTCGATACCTTTTCTCAGTTATTAGTCATACAATATATCCTATAATTAGATTGCATATAGAGCATGTGGGTCGAGAAATTAAATGTAAATGCTACAGTTGCAAACCAGTTAAGAACTCGCCCTTTAGCGCACTAATACATTAGCATTATATTACAGTCCTGCTGCGTTCTTTTGTAACGTCTGTCATTGTATTGCAACATATGATAATTATATTATCAACCCTGTATTATATTTGCTGTACTTTTGTTTGTCATACCTATCTTGTTCAAAACATATTCCTAACTTTTTCTTACTTTCCAGAAATACAATTAACATAGCTATAGTTCGTCTACGAAATCTTAGGAAACTCCTCCACTTTTGAGAATACCAGTGGATATACCACGGTCTCTACAGGAGTATTTTTTACATCATACTTTCATATTTTACCCTGTTCGAATGAGACGTAAAAGTGACATCGCTATATAAAAATTACATTATTTTTATTTCGTTAAAGTAAAATTGCTAAGCAATTTTGTTTTATGTAGCTTGTGATACGGCAGCCGTGTTTGTAATTATATGAGAGTTTTTTTTTTAATTCTATTTATTTAAGGGCCTTTTACGTGTGTACGTATGTCAGCCCCATCGTACCCTAATACAAAATACCTAACATATTACATATGGTGCCATTGATCTGAAAAAGCCAGACGCCTCATCAGATAATAGTTCTGTTAAGATTTTGTTAAACATTCCGATGTCAAGTATGTTCAGAGCAAAGGCACTCACAAACGCCTCTCTCACAGATTCAGATCGGACACATTCCATCAACAAATGGTGGATATATATGAGAGTTATAGGACAGAATATATATTTCATATAGGAGGGAAATTCACCGCTTCCCACCAATTTTTCCTTCCACACCCTTGTGCGGACTGGGTACTAGAGCAAATGGACGGTGTGTTCCGTTTCACTCACTGTTTATTTCTGGTAAAGAAATGTATTAATTATATATTAGCACAAAATTGGTCTATAAAAATTTAGTTAATGTATAAAACTAATAAAACACAGACAATAGCGCATAATAAACATGTCACATATAGAATAGCAAATCAGACATTCTCCTTAATGCCTTTCTCATGCGGTCGCGAACTCTCAATCACTCGTGTGTATAATATATCGACAATCTACACTATAGAAAAAAGCCAACATACTATGTTAACGTTTCTATATTATAATTGTCCTTGACACATGAGGCGACGGGCAGTTTCCCATATTTTATAGGCTTGTGATCTATTTTTTTTTATGTAGTTACTTTTCAATATGAAAATAATTAGTACAATCAATATTATCAACGTTTCAATATTTTTATTACGTCGCTATATAAAAAGATAAAAATGATTGTGAATAAAAATTAAAAAGCAATTTTATATCACCATAAAATAGCAATTATATGACTTGAAGGTCCCTCTCTTGTAAATTTAATATATTGAAATGATTATTTTTAAATATGAACGTATGTAATTTGTTATATCAATAAAATGTGTGAAAATATTGATAAGTACCTCTCCCATTTATTTAATTAGCAACGCTCTTATAACTCAAGGTCTAAAGATGTATTCATATAAACGAATTTAATTATTCCAATCAATCGAACAAAAATGATATATCTTGCGACTTTTTAAGATGTTGATAACATTCAATTTGATAATGATTAATTGGTATACGGTCTGTTGCACATTGTACACATTGATTTGTTGATGTAACTGTGACAAATGTTAGCTGTTTTAACTTATGGTAAATAGATTTCAAGGCTGTACGTGATAATTATTATACTATCAGAATTCTTCCAATCTATATTGCATTTAGATTATTGATATATTTTCCTAAATTTTTCTGATTCTTTTCTACGCCATTGTGGTGTGATTAATAATAGTCAAAATAAAAATAATCCAATTTTGATATTTTCAGTAATTTCGAAAATAAATTTCTAAATTTATTCACAGAATAATAGAATAATAGTAATGACAAAAAGATCACTTCACAATAATGAACATGGCATAGTATAATTTTTTTAGATTCTGTTAATTAATTTATAAATTAAAATTACACTTTAGGGTTACATTAATAAAATGAAATAATATTAAACTTTCACCTAAGATATATTATACAATTAAAGAAAATATTTATTCATAAATAAGAAAAAATTTAAATGTATTAATTTATATTACCTCGATTCGTAATTCATTCATCAATTTTACGATAAAACATTCTCAACTTGCATTAAAACGTTTTATTAAGTTGTTAAAATATCGTTCACGACTCCACACATGACCTTTGTAGATCCATTACTCTGGCCCAATAATGCGAACTGGTTCGGTTCACAGGCCGAATTATATTGCATCACAACACGACAGTTGCACAATCTCTGTCAATCGCGGATTATCATCACAATGGGACAATGAGATCTATCATGTGTGCTCAAGACGAGTGTTGCTTTTATTGTCGTTCTGTAGCTCGATTCTCCAATTTGGCTGATTGATAGCTTCATTGTTTACTGTACTTAGCTGCTTTCAAATTTTGTTATAAGCCTTAAGTTGTTTGCAAAAGCCGTAATGGCGTGCTTTGGTAAAACATGTTTAGGGATTACCTATTATATACTTAGCTACTAGTTACCGTTTTGAACGATCTATATCGATGTTGAATTTTGATAGATATTCTCTGCAATAGAAAAAACCTTATTTACTTATTAACCAACAATATAAACATGTTTTAGCTGATCTAAAAAAAAACTTAGTGGAATTAGTATATATAGGAAAAAAATAATTTAAAATTACAATAAACGTATCTACAGACTAAAGATCTAGAATGATTATTTACTTTTCGTTCCATTTGAAATTTTCATGTTTTGGTTTTAAATGAACGGAACGTAAACCACTTAGTCAAATCAACAATCACAAAACTGTTAAACTTGAAAACAAATACATTCCCGCAAATGTTGCTAAAGCCTTATAGACTACACACATACTGCATTACTGACCTACCTACAAAGTAATTATACGACGCCGTTTCGGAATTTAAGTTTATTTAACCATTTACAAAATATTCGTTTTAACTTGAACACATATTGTCTAACTGGATATTATTAACATTGGCTTATTTCATACTTGAATAGTATCATTAATTGTTATATAGAAAATTATTATACTGTTATCAAATTTTTTTTTACCTTTGTTAAAATGGTAATTTATTTAGAACATCATGGTTATTATAATTAGATTGAAATTACGAAAATGACTAGAGAATTAAACAAATGTTGGATTTAACTTTAGGATTGGTTGAATTGTATTTATTTATTTGACTACGTTAAAGAAGCTTGATTTATTAAAACCCACAGTTTTTAATTCCAAAAGTAGATATCAGCTAATTTCATTCTACATACCTAAATACTAATAAACCTCCGGAAGCGTGAACAGATAGTGACTATTGAAAAAAAAGCAAGTAATTGTAAATAAACTAGAATCGGCACGTTTTGATTTCAGTAAGAAAAACAAATAAATAAGAAACAAGTGTAAAAACACGTGAAAAAATATATCCGTACGTGAGAATGGCGCTGTTTAAGAATAAACACATTTAAATTTTTTTTAATACTAGGCTTCAAAGGAAGCGCAACGTTTATTGTTTATTTATTTACTGATTTGATAGCATATAGATCAAACTAGTCATAACAATGATTGAGATGCTTGCTGTGATGGACCTACTTTAGTCAGGATATGGGAGAGTCATTTACATTCTAAAAAAATATTGAAATCTTGCAAACAAACATAATTTAGATCAAAGATAATTTTTGAACCAATTTTTTTCACTCAGATAAGGCGCTTTGGGAATATTCCATCTTACTAGTACGGTGCAAAATTATGAAAGCGAAATTCTTTACAACTTTCCTCTTAGCTTTATGTAGAGCCTAAATGTCTGAATACCAGATAAACAAAATTACCTCTTACGTTGTTTTCTCTGACAGTTGACCTTTTTACCGTAATTTTAGGACACTGCTGCGGTACTTCCAACAAATGCCGATTTGCAAAATTGATAAAACGATCAGATAGCCTTCTTTGGTCGTACATCGCGTCGTATATGAATGAATTGGCCGGTTTTATGGCTGTAGATTATTTATGTTTGCTGCAAAACGGTAAATTCTGTAAAAATAGAAAACACAAGACATACCATAGAGCATATAATACATCACTAATGGTGCGCATACTACATAATATACAATATATATCGATTCAGTACGACGCATTTATGGATCAACCCGCGTAACTTTAGTTCTCTCTTTTTCTTTAAGATTAGCAGTACTATTCTATATTTTGCTATACAGGTACAAGTCCTCAGTAGCCAATTTACATCAAGTGTGTTTTCCAATTTTTTTATTGATGAACTCACACCCGTTGGAAAGTGACGATGGCGTAGTCGCAAAAAACGCAGGTGTAGACCCAAAATATAATTATTCAGTCTTCTTTTAAAGCTTCTTAATCTTGCGAATGCCTAAAAATAGATACGGGGCATTGACACCACTCCTTTGCTATTCGTATTGTGAATGTAAAAGCAAATTTTTTAGTGCAGATATAAGGAATATCCAACACAAGGGTGGCATACATTGTTTAGTGATAGAGAAAATTCTTCTTTAATACCTTTTATTACAAAAACATACGCTTAAATTGTTGATTTGGTATCCATTTAATAGAACTAAAATTATGCAATAAAAATAGATACAACGATATCCGGTCACGAGCGCTTACTATCTCAGTTTCAGATTACATTTGGAAGAATGATTGATGAAACGATTATAAATAATAACATCGCTGAGAGTTCTAATAGAGGTCGCATAGGCGAAGGTTTAGACGCTTGATTATAATACAGATCCTTACCGTATGTTATGAAATATCGCGCTGGTGTTTACGACTTGACTTCATAATGCAGTCTAACTTTTTTAACCCGAAAATCGTATTTTCTAAGGGTTAACACGCACAGCGTCAATTCTAAATCCGTGAAAATACGTTCCGAAATAGCTCTAGAACTATATCGAGAGGTGAAAGGCTATTTGGTTTAAGCGACATTTTTTGGTGATATAGTAACACACAAATATATATATATGGAATCAGTAAAAAACGCTGATTCCAAATATATATATTACTATATCACCAAAAGATGTCGCTTAAACCAAATAATCTTTCACGCCTCGATATAGTAATTTGCTTATTACATCCGTCATTCGATTTCTATCTTACAATTTGAATCTTTTTTATCCTGACTGGTCATAGTGGCAAGATCCCACCTGATGGTAAGCAAGGTGCTGTCCCAAAAACGGCTGCAACTATCAACAGTAAAGAAATACCAATCGATAGGTGCAGTGACCATGCCGGTCTTCATAAATATCTTTAAAACTTTGTTTAAAGGATCCAATATCAAAGGACAGTAGGAACTCGTTCGCCGAAATATCATTCCACAGTTTATTGACTTGATAAGATTAAAGTTAAAGATTTTATTAAATATTTATGATTCACAGTACCTCCAATATTACAACCCTGTATCGGGGAGGAGCATTTCCGAACACATATTATGCGTGCGTATAAACTAGAAATTAATTTTAATGAATATTACAACATATGAAAAACTTACGCAGTAATTATTAACTTAACCATTCATCACAGTAAATAAGACAATATTTTATTACTTGTTATAACTTACGGTAATAGAAGTAAAGGCGTTTAATAAACATGTAATGATTTTTAAATTACTATAAATTAATTTAATTTAATAATCTGTAGGTATGAAATTTATAATATTATATTTACTTACCCATTGATATCATTGCGATGTAATGGTTACAGGTTACCGCTGTCATTACGAAATGTCCGGCCAGATTAATATTGAAACGAAAGTTCAATGTTACTGTCCGTTCGATAAAAAAGTGTGCGTAAATTATATTAATAATAATATATCCTCACATAATGTCCCTTTTGGAGTGAATAGAGATAAATTAATACTAGTGACGTTATCAGAATTTTCATTTTGTATTTACTTAAAAACTAATATAGTAATGAATAATATAGGAATGAGATTTGCAGAATAAACCTCTATTTTGTCACTTTAAATGTAGTCATATTCTTAAAAACATATACAAAAGCCCTTATAGAGCCGACTCAGTAGCCTAATATGAAAAATGGTTATATGTTATTTTTAAGTATGGCCTTCCGTAAATTTTTTGTGATAAATTTTCATCTTATGTATCCACGCCTCATGGATATTGACGTCCTGTAACTTCTGTATCATAAGTAATTTACCACAAAAAAAAAACAATTATTTAATGAGTTATCCCTGACTGTATATGCGGCTGTATTTCGTACAAATGGAAAATATCTTTAAAGATTAATCAATTACCCGAACTGGCAAAGTAACAGCAAAGGTAGTTTAGAAATAGTCGTATAGTAAGTTGGTTTGTCATTAATAATTGATATATGGTACTCTTTGTTGTAGTCAAAAAATTCTTTGACCAATTTGAACGGTTATATTAAAGTGAGACATATTGAAAGTAAACAGATACTTTTATGATCTCCTGACACAACGTGTGTCGCAAGAAGCAATTTGTCAAAAATACATTAACCTGCAAATTGTTATAAAGAAACTTTAAAATTATTACGAAATCAAGGTCAAGAAGACTAGAATTAAAATACTATAGGTACCTACTATCTACCATTTATTCATTCAGGTATAAATGAGTGGGTTTGAACTTTGATGAGCACTTTTGTTACCTAACCTTAAAGATGACAGCGCCCTCTCACTTTAAATAAATTGATTGTTTCGAAACTTTGAAAGAACTGCACCATTTAACACTTAACGGGCCCGTAGATTTACGTTTTTCCATTCTGATTTGCTAGGACAGGCCACGTAGATCTACGTTTTTGCTTAAATTTTAGGTACGTTGCGTTAGTTTTTTTATTTTACAGATTTTTTCTTGATGCCATCTGGAAGCCATAAGCACTATCTGGAAACTAGGAAAGATAGAGCAGATTCGGCCCGTCCGTTAAGTGTTAAGCGCACTTTTGGTAATGACTATTTATCAAGTAAACAAAACTAACAGATGCTTAGCTCAATTTTTTTTAAATAGCTCGGAAATTATAGTCACACATTGCATCTAATAATAACAGCGTGATTCAAAAACCTCAAGAAACTGAATAATGCCTCTCGATAGCTGCAGTGGTTGATCCTGTCAGCTTACAAGACTCTTCATACTTTTTACAATCGACTCAGTATCAGAAGTGGGAGGGAATACGTGTATACGTGCGGGCAACTCATTCTAATTTGTAAAAATACGATAAAGATAATTTGAATCCTTTTCAGTGCGAACGTGTGGTATAATTAGTTGTTTTAATAGTTTTTATTTTTATTTCCAGATTAAATGAATATACAAACACACATATTAGTATATACAGCCCATAATGTATCTCTGCCTACCCTGAAAGGGATAAAGCGTAACCATATACATAATTGGGCAAAATGTAATCAAAAGAATAAAAATGATTACGATTACATTTTACGTTTTTTACCATTACTATGACTGCATTTTGCTCATCTATGTTTTAAACACTACAGAATCCCAGATTGCATAGACATTTATGATTTCTTAATATTTTAAATGGATTTAATTATGATTAGAGAGCAAGAAAATTAAAATTACGACTATATTTTTGTAATCAGATTACATTTTGCCCATCTCAGACTATATATTATTATTTATTTGAAAAGTAAATGTCGCACGTTAATTGGTCGCACGGTGTGCACACATGTAGATCATTGATCGATACGCACTCGTAGACCACGGCGACCTTGACACTCTGATTGCCGATAACCGGCTGCAACCTGCCGCACTATAATTTCGTGACTGCACATACATAAATCGTGCGATCGTTTTCGGACGAAGTAATAAAACAATTTTTAGTCAATTTATATGGAAATAATTGATCACCTGTATTAATTTATGTAGCATTTCTTTATGACATAAAATATTGTTTTGAGATTTATTTGTAATTGGTTGTTGTAGTGTGTGTTTCGATCTTTTTCTTTAGTCTACACACTCTAAAAATTAATAAATTTAACCAAAAGCTTATGTAGATTAAACACAAATTGGCCAAATATTCCTGCACCTGGATTTTTTTTTTAATTTATGAATTCTGAAACTCATGCTCTTCATCCGGTTTTAAAAGCATTTATAATTTTTGAAGTACATAAAAAAGAAAACCAGGCAAAGGCTGAGAAAAAAATATAAATAAGCCTTTTTATTATAACTCGAGGGAAATCCCTGACGGACCTCAGGGGGCGGTGAGGGCCGCCCCCCGGTGTGTCAGACTTGCACCAACTAAAACTCCTTCTTTACCTCTGATAGGGGCCAGAGATACAGTGTTATCATCTTTTCTGAAAATAAGCCCATAGCCTACACGTGACTTTCATTATTAGATTTCTCTCCAATGTGTAATAATAAAAAAATTACATTACAACAATCGTCACCTGAAATTTCTTTCTATTCTTAATCTTAGCATTCTCATAACTTATAAAAAAACTTAATCTTTCTGTACAATATTTACAGTGGAGCTCTGGTAATACGGTCCCTGCATAATCCGACGCCCCCTGTAATCTGACATGTCTCTATCACTATTGATTGTACATACATATTTCACACACATATCACAGAGGCATACATAATAATGTTGTACGGTTCGTAGTTCAAATAGATAGTGTAATTTGTCGGATTACAAGGTATTCTTATCCAAAAAATTCCAAACTATAGAGTCAATAGAGGGTCAATTGTAATTAAATTAAGCCCAAAAGTATTATAGGAATCTAAAATAAATTCCTGCAACGTATTAAACAAGTAAGTCCAAAAGTATGTAAGTATTTATAATATTAAAAATGCCCTTTCACCCCAATCTTTCATCAGCATAAAAACCGACCGTGACATTTTAATGTCGCAAACATTTTCACTGAAACCTCTGAATTAAACTTATTTGTCGCTCCGATTTCGTCACTTATTTAATGGCAGTCGTGGCACTACCCTTATATGAATGTCGACGAGCTTTTTTGAAACGTTAATTTCTTCTGGCAATGTTTCTCGGATAGTTAATGAATGACTTTATCAATGTGCTGCTCTGAATTAATTGGTGTTGTTAAATGTGGCGTAAATATCCAGTTGACAGTTATACAAGTTTTTAATACGGTAAAAAAATTGAAGCAGCTTTTTATCATTCATTGCCAGTTCAGTCACTTGATATTAATCAGGCAATTACAAACAGATAATATGAAGACATGTTTAAGAAAATGATAATAGCAATTAAAATTTCATTTTTGGTTTTCAATAGCAATGTTCATAGTTTATTTTAATGATTATTCTGATAAGCTTAGCTCCATCATCTAAATTTAAAATGAATTATGTAAATTTTCGTCTTATGTAAGAAAATATTTACTAAAAAAGCAATTTATTTCAATGCAAGAAATTTTAATTTAAACCAAGATAAGGCTTTTAAAAGAAATACTTGACGTGTCAGTACACTCGGTCTTGATGCTATCTCGCCCAAATCGACTTTCTACCACCTTTATCAACTTTCTTGTTATTGTAATCGACTTTCCAGTCAGATAATTTTATATAATTTTTAATATCTTATTTACTCTATCAAACTCTGGGTTTTCAATACTGTATGATAACATAGACATCAAAACTATGATTAAATAGGAATATTTAACGAATGTGCATAAATAAATATTCTCTAGGATGAGAAAAGTTCTATTAAACTTCAATGGTACAGACCGGTCCGGATTAGGTCAAGTGCAAACGGACTAGTGTAGCTGTACAGGTGTAGGTACGTCACTCGCTCTCACCTTAATCGTTTTAAACTCCAGATAAAATAAGAGTTTGTATAATTATTACTAGTTAGCAGGTAAAATAAAATGTATGTAGATTTATTTAATTCGTATTCGCTTACCTGAATCCACATAACTACACCGAAATTTTAATGACAAGCGATAAATGGACTCATGTTTAAACAATAATAAAAAAATTTAAAGGCGATTACATCATTACTATATAATATAGATTAAAATTGTTGTTGTTATCAATTAATACAATAAACATAATAAATTTCAGATTAATAATTACCATGTTTATTTAATAAGCATGATTATTAATCTAATAAAGCATGAATTAGATTGACTTTCACAATATATAATATTATTTCATTGTGACTCCCGACACAAAAAGAGTAATTTTATAAGTTTAGCGCATGTATTTTTATTATATCAGTTTCAGGGAAACATACAACAATATATAAACCATAAAAATACACAATAAAAGATACATAAGCTAGCAAAGCTTTCACAAAAAAATTTGACGATCTATGTTAATGTGGCTCTGTGGAAACATACACAATGTTTGTCTGTGGCATCGTAGCTCATAAACGAATGGACCGATTTATATTATATTTATTCGATTGAATGCTTACTCAATTGAGAGTGTTCTTAGCTATGATTTAAGAAAATCTAATCAGCTACTTAAAAGAGTTCAACTTCAACTTTTTTTTGTATCCCGGGGGAATATCCTGCATAGGACCATCAGGGACGCTGTAAGGGTAGCGACCCCGGTATGTCCGACTCCTACTGACTAAAAACCCCCGGGGTGTCCCCCTGATTGCTCCACCTGGGCCTGGGAAGCCAAATTCATCCAGACGCCCAGGGAACAAGAAGCCTTGTAGAGGCTACCTCTCTGGGAGGAGAAGGAGTAAAGCCCACCGCTCCAAAACCTCTCTCCCAGGCGATGCGTCGGACACCGTGCACCGCCTCTCTCACATCCGGGCAGCAGCCTCCCTCAAGTCTACTGCCATGCTACAACTTAAATAATATAGCAACCTGGGTCTAATGCTGCAGCATCATCTGGAAGCAACAGGATGTTCAACTCTTCAGTAAATAACAGTAGAATTATCGTATTTAAATACATCAAACACAGTTCATTGAAATGGTCTCAAACAGTAAGTTTATGACCGGTGGTCGTAGGTGTGGTTATAGAAAGACACGGATTTTGGTGTTTTACTGTTTATTTGCACTTTAAGGCACACCCAACTGCGACGCACACGCACGCACTCTAGCCTTCAGTCTCGGTAGTCGACTGAATTTGCTAGAGCATCCCTTGGGCGCGCGCATCCCTTACCCCGCGCGTCCCATAACACCCTAACGACCTTTAGGGCGTTTACCACAAACGCGTATCGGACGGCGTCTACATGCTATAAGTTATAATTTATAAATACATATGCCTACATGCATACATATTTTAGTGTGAGGGTGATTTCAATTTAATAGTTATTCCACAATAAAGATTAAGCACAAAATGCGATTGAGCTCTGGTTAACAAGTTGAAAGTCAAGGTCACCTTCACTAAATCATGGACAGACTACAGATACGTCTGTGAAAATTTAATGAAGCGTGAACTATAACAAAAATTTTCTTTTGTCACTGTATTGTGTTTATTGTACAATAAGGCATTCGAATTTCACATTATAAAAGTGAGTTAAGACAGAAATGAAAACTGACAAACGGCTAAATACAAAAAATCATGGATAAAAAATGTTACCGGTCTGGCAATTTGTTTTATTTTAGTTTCACACTTTTTAACAATTAACGAATAATTTTTTCTGTCTAGTTTTTATTTTAATATGCAAAGAACTACTTTATACTTTAGTCACTATTGAATAACCAAAATCACGAATTTACTAACTAAATCGAGAGATGAAAGGTTATTTGGCTTAACCGACATTTTTTGATGATAGAGTAATATATACATATAATATATATATATATATATATATATATATATATATATATATATATATATATATATATATATATTGGAATCAGCGTTTTTAACCGATTCCAAAAATGTATATATTACTATATCACCAAAAAATGTCGCTTAAACCAAATAGCCTTTAACCCCTCGAAATTAAAGCCAATGAAAATCTTGAATTAAAGCCAAGCATACATCAAATGATCCAAATTTTAAAGCTAATTGTTGGAAATAATGGTAATTCCAAATCATTTCCTTAAATCTGAAATATATGGTTTAAAACTTTTTGAACTGTGTTATATACACGAAGCGGCAAACAATTTAAACATAAAGAAAAAGTGTCAGAATTCAATTAATGACTGATACAAAGTAAAGGGTCGGAGTAACCTGAATGTAATCAGGGAAGTAGGTTCGATCGTGAACGGTTTCGCTTCACTGAATGATGTGCCGGCGCCGATGTCGTGTCTCGAGCGAGCCGGTCTGACTCGACCAGGGCGGAACTTTCTTAATCATAATTAAAAAAAAAAATTAGATAGTGAAAGTAATTCTCGCTATGAATTGTGACACTTTCTCTTGTCAATCCACGATTTGGTCGAATGCATCGCAAATCGAGCTTATTTTTTATATGTCTGGATCGAGTACTACTAAATAATTAATTTACGTTTGAACTATTTGAAAAATTTTATCATAAATATTGATATCGTCACGCTTATTAGTTTTAGAGTGAGCAGAGATACATTAGTGGCTGTATTCACTTTATGCTAATCCGTCGTGCCTAACATGACCAGTAGTGATCTAATTGCGAATGGCGATTAGTTGATCTAATCGCCATTCCTAGAACACTGCATTACACTCACAATACATTTCGAGGGGTGAAAAGCTATTTGGTTTAAGCAACATTTTTTGGTAATTTAGTAATATATATATATTTGGAATCGGTAAAAAACGCTGTCTCCGAAAAAATATATTTTACTATATCACCAAAAAATGTCTTCCTTCACCGGTTAGCAAGTGATACCTATGCTGTGGTAAATTAATTATTATGCAAGCTGGATTTAAGTATCTTGACATTGCATAGACTTTGCTCAGGCAATAAGTACATCTTTGACAAAGAACTGAATATATATTAGGAACTTAAGTGAGGCCTAAGTAGTCACAGAGCAACGTCTAAGTTGAGAAAATTGATGACACCATATACTTTGATATTAATTAAATTTAATCATTTGTAATGTTGTTGTAAAGGCTAAACAAAATCAAAGTAACGTCCATAAATCTCAACCTTAGACTATAGTTTAACAGAAAATATTAATACGAGAATTTGTATATAATCGATGATCGTCGTCATCATGATGATGTTGATGAATTGATGAGTAATAAATACCGTTTTAAACATTCAGATACCAACGAGTATCAAAGTTTACTTATTAAGATATAATAGCATAAGGATAACATTTCTATTTTCAAGGCACTGCAATTTGTTCGCTAATTAGCAAAATAAATATAGATTTCTTCAACTTGATAATTGCATTTTTGATAATAATTAGGGATAATGATTCCGCCATTATTTGAAATTATTAAGTTATAATTTTCTTCTATAAACCCAATTCGGTGTACTATAATCATTATTAATCTTGACGTCCGTATTTTGCATAAAAATTAGGTGAATAATTCTAGAAAATACAAAAATCAAGTTCGTCACTTCAAGTATAGAAAACGAAGGTGGATTACTCAATAAGCTCATTGAAAGAGTCGATCTATGTATAAAAATTATGGGTGTGCCAATAAAATACTCATTAAAATCAGTTAACAGTTCAGTGTCAGTTGGATCACGATTATCTGATCACATTCGACCACATGTATCACGCGTGCATATTTATTGTAATATTTAAAATAGTTTATAACATAATATTTACGGACATTTACACATTTTTTTTTTCACTGGCTCGACATAGTGACTACAGGGTACCTGATTGTAAGTACAGTGTAGTCCAAAAACGAAAGCGACTATCAAAGGATGAAAATCCATTGATAGTCTACATCGTCATGTCGGCCCACATATACCACGACTGAAAGCTTCTAGGTATACGAGCTACTGGATATGCACAAGCTGATCCCGAAACGCGACAAGCCGAAACTGGTCACTATGACGGGCTTTACACCCATGCCCTGTGGTCGCGATCCAGACGTGCACCGACGCCCTACCACCTCGCTGCTGCTTATTTAGCACCACCCAGGAGTCACGTATAGGGAAACTAGGGTAAAGCCTACGGACGCGAGCAGATTAATAATAACATTGACCCCTAGCCCCAAGCCCTAATTAAGCTTGCGCTTGTGCTGTGAATAATAGATAAAGACATATATAAATACACATCCATAACTCGCGCCAAAATATTCTGGTTATTACAGAAAAGATTGTCCACCAATACTTGAACTCAGGGCTTTCAGCGTCGCGGGTAGGTCCACTATAAACGGAGGTATCAAGCCGTAGTTTTTTATACTAACATGCTTTTTTTGTTAATCTGGTGGAAATCCTCCTGGACTGTTAAAGCGCCGTGAAGCCGGTGGCACCGGTGCGACGGATTCTTACTGGCAAAACACAAGTAGTGTTCCTCCTTTTGTTTGCGGGGGCAATGGGAAAGGCAAGGCTAGCATCCTCAGCTCCCGGCGAAATCTTGCCTTCTTCAGGCCTCTCTCTACTATGTTGCATGTTTTTTTTTATATTCTGACACGACACAATGACCGCACCAAACCTGACGGCAAGCATGGTGCAGCCCAAAAAAACGCCAACAATTATCGACAGATAAGAAAATCCATCGGTAGTCGCCGCGATCGTACCGGCCTGCATAAATATCTCTTTACGCTACGCTTGAAGGATCCTACACTATAGCAGTGACGTGCATAAGATATTTGGACAGGGTAGGCAGAATTCGCGTAATTAATTTGAATATTATATTATATATATATATATATATATAATTATAAATATATTACATATATTATATTGCTTTCATAGGAAAGATAGATGACGTGAATATAGAACAAAAATAAATACAAAAGGTTCCTTTTTTGTTTAACTTTAAGCAATTTATTCCAGACTTTTTTATCGTCAGGGCAAGCAATGCTTTCATGCATGTATGGAATGAACGCAACTGTATCATAAGACGGTGGGAACACCTTTCAACAGCCCAACGACACGGCAAAAGTAAGAGTTAGAGAGCTTCTTAGTCGTAGTCGGGACGTGAGATACCGTATAGCTGTGACACCGCAAACCCGCGCGCGTGGTTGGTACGTGGGACTACAACGCGTACCGCTCACGCCTGGATATGTTGGGCTGACACGCTTTATTTAACCTTTTTTTTTATATTCCGGACGAAAATCCTACTTAGAACCATCAGGCCCTCTGTGAGGGCATCGACCCCGGTGTGTCAGACTCCTACTGACTAAAAATCCCCGGGGTGTCCTTCCAGTGACGTGCATAAGATATCTGGCCAGGGTAGGCAGAATTCGCGTAATTAACTTGAATATTATATTATGATAGTTAACATTATATGGCTTTCATAGGAAAGATAGACGGCGTGAATATAGAATAGATATGAATATAAAAGTTCCTGTGCTTTGTTTAACGTTAAGCAATTTATTCCAGACTTATTTAAGATAAAGGCAAGCAGTGCTTGTATGCATCTTTAGAATGAACGCTACTGCGTCCTTCTAATCTCTCCACCCGAGCCTGAGAAACCAAATTCATCCACACAAGCTTTATTTAACCATTACAAATATGCTTAATGATACATACATTTTTTCTTAGAATTTTACCATTTGTATTCTATATAAATATTTTTAATTTTGCAATTTTTTATTGTTGTTCTATGTAAGAATTCATGATATGTCATTAATCATTTCATATTATAATAATATTTACTATAAGTATAGATAATAAAGAAGATTAATGAGTTATAAAGAACTGTTTATACACGACAAGTTAATTTGATTTTCATTATTCATAAATAATTCAATAATACATCAAATGATTCACAGTAGATCATTTAGTCTCTCACGATCTAATCTAAATATACATTAACATTATGTTCATTGTATCTTTAAATAATAATTTGTGTAGATAATCACATATTTTAAATATATCTTCTGTTCTATTTCTAGATAGAAATTTAAGGTAAGGTACTAAATTATACAAGTAGAAAAGTATAATGACGCTTTTTCTGATCAACATTTTTATATTTTATAGCACGACTCATTGATTCGGAATTTTTTATTTATTGATCATGCCAGTACCTGCGTTATGAACCAAGTAAACATTGCTTGAATACTTAAAAACCTTTGTTTCGTTCTAAATATACAGTTCGCATTCATAAACCGTTGGTTAAGCAATTTATTTAATTTTATAGGAAATCGTATAATACATTAATTTATGAACCCACGTGCTTAAATTTAATACTAGATCGCAGCGAAAATAAGTTTATTTTGCGTATTGCTTATATTATCTAACATGTATGTAAACTATACCTTACATTTCTTAGTTGTCTCCGTGCGTTTCGTTCTTTATATTTAAATAAACTTTACATGCGGCACTCGTATGTACCGTTACTGAAATGGCCACTTTCAAATTACTTATAAATGAATGCACCCGAGCTTATAGGCTTGTGGTCCATGTAAGAAGAGACACATTTTGAAATTATCAGTTGATATATTTTAATAAAACTTTTTCATTTTTATTACTATGAAATATATATTAAATAATGTGAGATTTCAGTATGTATATATATATACAACGTTACTGGTAGCTAACGCCAAACCTCTAAAAGGTAACTTAGGTACATTAAGACTAACAACTTTTCTTCTATGACTTTTGCCAAAACTTAACACATGTTAAGTTTTTTTTTTTCCCGCCCGGTTTAGTTGTGAAGACCTCTCCCGGTCAACCAACATGCGTAAATTCGGAAAAAAAAAACATCTTAAGATATATATTTATTTAGTTTTAGTGGAGATTTCTATTAATTATTAGCCCCAGACTCATCGCGCCGCTTTTCAGTGTTAAGAAGATCAGAACTACAAATTAGATTTATTTATTTTTTGTATGGGTAAAAAGATTGCATTAGAAAGAGTTGTAAAACAAAAGTTGTCAGTCTTTATATACCAAAGTCACCCTTAAGTAGTTTTGCGTTAGTTACCTGTATTCCTGTATATAACGTATTAACATACGTATGTAAATATCATGATACATGGCAGTTAAAAATGTAAATATTTTAGCGTGAATAAATAGAATAGTTTTGTGTGTCTTTTGTCGTGGTTGTAGAATTTGTAATGGCTAATTGGAAGTGATTGTGTTCTTTTATATTCGTATGTAATTGGGATTGAATAAATACTTTTGAACATGACAAAAACGTCATGCACGGTATTCGTCATGGTTTACACTGTAACAAAAAGGAGATATCAGACTACTATAAAAAGAAATGAGAATATAGTATAGAATTGTCTTTGCGTTGCTGCACAGCTAATTACCTAAAAATCGCTGGCTGAACAATAAAATGCTTAGGATCACTGTGATGTGATCCTGGGAAGTGCTGAACTAGCAAAAGTGAAGTGTGTGCCGTTTGATTCTGATTGAATAGTAACCACTGGTTATGTGTAAAGTTTCTCTTTGTGCTTCATCTTTTCGTGTTATTATCCATCGCACAGTATTAGAAATGCTTCTTAAATTTAAAAACTTTTTTAAGCACCGATTTACCGTCACCGTTTGCATATAAGTTTATAGCGTTTAAAATAGTCTTAGAATTTAAAAAGCGTTTTTTAAACTGGGTGCAAATACATCGGCGTCCCACCACGATTTAGACGTTAATAATTGTGACTGACGATGCATAATGAGCGTTCCTGGAGTACAGTTTCCTTATCAACAGCAGTGTTATCATCTTGTCGAATAATGAAATAGCTACACACAGGCCCACACAGGACAACAGCATCTATCAGTTGGAAGAAATAAAAACTGAATAGCTTAGAACTTGGACGGTAACCAAAAGCTCGAGCCACTTAGATCGACTAATTTATTTGCCTCGCAGTATTCGAAGAAATCTAATTTGCAAAGTGTATTAGGTGAATACCCAAGCTGATGAATTTATTTGTCGTTAACTGTTACCTAAACTAGTTCTAGTTCTTGTTTTTATCAAGAACTATGTTTAAATTGACTGACAATAATACATAGTTTAAATACTGAAGCGAGCTTACATATAATTTTGTATAAATAATTTATAATTGGATACAATTTTTACAATAATAATAATAGCTTTTTATTCCATAAAAAAATACATACACAAATTACAATTTTTTTTCCGCACTTCTCTGGATAACTTTCGGGTGAGTGCCTCCTTCAATTTATCGCATTTCTATCGGTCTACAGCCTTGCTCATCTAATCCTTACATGTTATTTGAGATTATGTCACCAGACCATTTCTTTTTGTAGTCTGCCTCTTTTTCCTTTGCCATAGTTAATGTTCTGATGTAAATAACCAGATTCTCAATGTATCCAATACCTTTCTTTACATTGTCTTATGGCGGTGTGCACCAACAAATTCAATCTAATTGAAACTTTTATAAAACGCCATTTAATTAACACTTTAATTCGACCTCAATGATGATTTCAATTTGACAATTGTTAGAACTGCACCCTGCAAGATAATAAGCGCAATTTAACGCTAAATAGCTTTTTATATAAGTTTAAACTAGACTTAATTTGCTGGTGCAAGCCGTTCTAATTGCTTATTTATTGTTTGTTTATAATCCACCAATAGTAAAGTTTATAGTAGACAGTTTTTTTTTATGTACGTAAAGCTGTTATATGAAATACATGAATTTTTTAATTATATTTGTGTCTGCATCAGTGCCTTGTTTCAAAAGTTAAATTATTTATTTATAGATGGGTATAAATTAAGGTATATTTTTCTATTTTCATATGCAGATTATATAATATATATATATATATATATATATATAATTAGTAGTTTGGGTAAATTAGTAGTGAAGGGACGTTTAGCATTTTTTTTTATATTTCCTCGATGATACGTGAAGAAGATAAAAGAATGGACACAAAAATATACAACTTATTTAGTCGATTCTAGCGGCTGTATAGTTGATGAACACGGGTCTGGGTTAAGCTTAAATAATCCCGATTAGAGATAAATATCAAGAACTCGTTTCATATCAGAGAATGTTGCATTTCGATCTGAATATCTTAACAGTACTAACAACGATGCTTAAGTCGAGTTTTGGTTAAGTCTAGGTAATAAATCTCGGTGGAATGCAGTAACATGTCAAGAGAGAGATACACAGGTAGATGTTAACGGCACTCTTTAAGATGCTATTCAATGCTCAAATATGATGCCTTATAAATACATATATAATAGGGCTATGACCGGTGGTCGTGGGTGTGGTTTTAGGAAGAGACGAATTTGGCGTTTTACAGTTTATTTGCACTTTAAGGCACACCGAACTGAACGTACACGCACGTACTCCCGCCTTGGGTCTCGGTAGTCGATTCCCTTCCAAGCGTCCCGTGCGCGCGCGCATCCTCTTACCCCGCACGTCTCGTAACACCCTAACGACCCTTAGGGCGACAACTGCGTATCGGGTTACGTCTACAAGCTATAGGGCATTTTTAAATTTGGTATTTCATAAAAACACTTATTGTTTTATGTGACTATAATGTGAGTTTAACATGTTTTAAGCAGTATCTATACTTTCCGCTTTAAGACGAAAAATGAATTGGAAATCACCAGATTTTTCAGTGTTAATATTTTGAAGCTCTTCATACTCACTCACTTTGTCGAATCCGTCGAGTTTCGGGATCAACTTGTGTGTGTACATATGTTTTAATACCAGGAAATCTTCGTCATGGTGATGACGACTGTGATAATAGGTTTGCCCTTTGGCAATCGCCACCATTCTTGGACTACACTGTAATTTCCAACAGGTTATTTCTGATTGCATAGAAAAATCTAGTATAAAACTTATGCCATTTTAAAGGCATATCTACACGCAACAACAGTGCAGTTCCTTCGAATACTCTTACCGCACTCTGTTCTATGAAATGGGCTTCAGAGCAGAGTATTTCAACTCTACTATGATATAGGCTCTTAAAAAAAATATGAGAAAACACGACGATAACAATTTCACTCCGACGCAACCTTGAGTTTCTTTCGGCGTTTCTTCTCAAGGTAGTCGCTTTCGAAACGCTGATCACCGTTAAGATCGTTTTTAACTGGCCGGCCGCCCAAGTCGAGGTCCGTATCCACATGAGTGCCCTTGCGTAGCCGTCCAACCCATAAAACTCTCTGGCTGTGCGCCTTCTGCGTTCGCCCACTAAGCGCGGTTTAGATGTGAAGACCTATCTCGGCCGTGCAATACAGTCACTCAAAAAAAAGAAAACGACGATGGCAACATACTATTTGTGCCGCACTTGTCTATATATGAATCGCTTATCGATACAGGGGCTGTAAGCCTATTTTTTATCATTTAAAATAAAAACAACGCGAATAAACAGGAAAGAATGTAAAAGGTAAGTATGTCAAAAAACTTGCCTGCCAAATGTTTTCCTTGATGCATCGGACTCTCTACGTTGAAATATTTGGCAAGTAACAACATCATGTGACATTTATTGAACTCACGATAAATATACAGTTAAAACATCATTAGAAGGAACACCCGCTAGAGGTCATTCTAGCGGTACCAAATATTTTTAAAATATTTACTGCAGCTATGTGCTTACTTTTTAATATTTAAAAATTAGAGTAATATATTTAGATTTTTTAATATATGAATTGCTATTATAAAAGAAACAATTTTTTTTATCCCTCATACATTAAATTTCTTAAAGGTTGTGAATATTTTACTGCACGCCTTTCTGAGTTTAACATGAGTAAACATGGGACTTCTCTACTTATGGGTTTGGTGGCAACGCAAGGGCATCCCTGTGAATACGGACCTCGAGTTGGATGGCCAGCCAGGGAAAAAACCTACGGGTGATCTACTAGCGTTTCGGAAGTTTGAGAAGAACCGCCAAAAGAAACTCAAGACTGCTTCGGAGTGAAAAAGTTAATTGCAGGCGATTGGTATTTTTATAAATATTTTGAAATATTGTGCCGAGTTTGGAACTCCTCGGATTTGGAAGGGTTAACCTTAAATAAAAATTATCCCTGTATCTTATAATATCGAGGGGTGAAAGGCTTTTTGGTTTAAGCGACATTTTTTGGTGATAAAGTATTATACATACATTTATACATTTATTTACATATATTTGGAATCGGTAAAAAACGCTGATTCCGAAAATAGTTATATTACTATATCACCAAAAAATGTCGCTTAAACCAAATAGCATTTCACCCTTCTATAGGAGTTCGATTTTGGTCGCGGTAGAGTGCGCACGCTTTTCGTTTGCGCTCCCTCCCTCCGCCTCTCTCGAACATTTCGATCGGCTTTATGCCACGTGTTCAGCACGTGTTTGCATTGCCTCGCGCACCTGTCGCACCCGATCCGGCCACAGCCTGCCTTTTTCAAGGCTACGTCTGTGGCGAATAGTTTCGTTAACTGCATGTTTCAAACGCATTTGCAAAAGCCACGCTTTTTCAGTGGTTAGGCCGGGGGAAACCTACCGGTGTAAACAACCGGCCTAGAGCGAGTCCCGGGCGCTCGCGTTTGCCCTTTTGGCAACCGCACTCCCGGTTGGGGTCGGACAAGTTGGCATTGGGAGTGACCCCCTAGTCAACCCCGGCTATCGCCTTCCCAACCCTCCTATCCTCTTTCCTGCCGTCACAGTAATTGGTTTGAGCCTGCTCAGCGGGCTCCTGCCTTGCTGTGACACGTTAGGCACACAACCCTTGCTAGGGACGCTAGGTCACACACCCCTCAGGCCCTAAACGGGTCTGGGGGACTGCCTCCCTGGTAGGAAGGGTCCCTCCCGAACTCGTTCGAGATGGACCTCATGTTAACTATTCAGCAAGGCCTCGACTCTTGGTCCGAGGCCGAAAAATCAAAATTAGCTGCATTTGTTGACGCATTAAATCGACGCGAAAGCGCAAAGCTCATTGAGCTAGATGTCCCCGCGTCCCCCGACTCGGTTCTACCTGCGCCTTTCGCAGAACCCCGTCCCCCCGCGCCTACCGCGCCCACCGCACCTACCGCTCCAGATGTGCAGGGGCTCCGCACACAGCGCGAGCCGGCCGCCACCCGCGACCGTTCGCCGCTGCGTGCGTCTCGCTCTAACAGCGACACTCTCGCTCGCACACTCGATAGCGAGCAATTAGATTCCGCCGACCAAATTGAGATGTCGGTCGACCCTCCCGCAGAGAATACAGCCTCTGCTACTCCCTCGGACGACGAGTTCATTCTCGTCCAAGGAAAGCGGAAGAAAAAGTCTCCCGGCGGCCAATCTAAGGCCGCCAAACTAGACACTCCGATAGAGGCGCCTACTACTACTACAGCCGCCGCTAAGTCCAAGGCTAAAAAGCCTTTTCCAAAAATTTTACGGTCGGGCCCTCCGCCCCCCGTTGTTATTAGGGATAAGAGTGCCTGGGAGAACATCTCCTTCGCACTTAAAAACAAACAAATAGATTATACCCGGGCGACCTCTACGCCAAACGGGATTCGCATCCAAGTCTCTTCTCCGGACTCCCATAGGAAGTTAACGGAATTCCTCCGTGTCCGGTTAATTAGTTACTATACATACGCTCTCGAGGACGAGAAGAAGCTGAGAGCCGTCATTAAAGGCGTCCCTAAGGAGATTGACGTCAATCTCGTTAAGGATGACCTTCTCGCGCAAAACATTCCTGTGGAGGAAGTCCACAGAATGTACCGCGCGTCCACAAGAGAACCATATGACATGGTTCTCGCCATCCTACCTCTTACAAACGAGGCAAAAGAGATTTTCTCGATTGAGTCCGTCTGCTGTCTCAGCGGACTTCACATCGAACCGCCCAATAGACGTGGCATGCCCGGGCAATGCCACAATTGCCAATTATATGGCCACTCAGCTCTAAAATGCTATGGGCGCCCTAGGTGCGTCAAGTGCCTGGGTGACCATGGCACCAAAGCATGTGCGCGTACGAGGGACGCACCCACACCGCCTAGCTGCGTGCTGTGTGGCAGCGAGGGGCATCCCGCAAATTATCGTGGATGTCCGCGAGCGCCGCGCAGTACGCGGCCTAAAGCGAGGCTGCCACAGCGTGCGCACGCATCGCTTAATCGTTACACGGCCCCTAGGCCTACTCTCGATGCGGGTAATTTCCCACCTCTTCCCGCGAGACGTGGAGCGCTGCTCCCGCCTCGCGGCCCGGTCGCGCCCGTCGGCGCTGACGCCACCTCGGCTCAACCGACCCGCGGCGGCACCGACGATGCCAATGCTGCCACTCCGACACAAACTACCGGCGCCGCCGGCAATGTCGCAGCTCAGCCTGCTTCAATTACCGCTCCTGTGATTCCTCCTGCCCCCGTGGCAACACCTACTGCGGGGCCTGCCCACACCCAGAACGCCTGGGTGCGCAGCGCTCCAGTGCCAACCGCACCTCCCGCACCCACTGGTAAAGGCGCTATCGACCTCACCGTCGTCTGGCGCTTCGTGTCATGTTTCAACATGAGCGAAGTCTCTATTCTCGCAGATAAACTCCGGCAATCGGACAACAACCTGGAGGCTAGGCTCGCGCTCATCACCGAGCACGCCGAACTAATATGCACGTTACAACAGTACCGTGCTTCTGTCTAAAAGACGCTGTGATTCTCTCATTTTGTTAGGTAGTTAAAATGCTTTCTAATACGAGTAGGTTCAAACCGTTTGCGTTAAACATCGTCACGTTTAACGCCTTCGGCTTGAAAAGGCAAAGGAATCTCGTCGGCGAGTTCCTTGTCAAATACCAGGTCGATATCATGCTAGTGCAAGAAACCCTCCTCAAGCCGAGTGTTAAGGGGCCCCGTTTGGCCAATTACCACCTGGTTAGGAATGACAGGACCCACGCCAGAGGCGGAGGCACTGCCATATACTATAGGAGGAGACTACATTGCATGCCCATTGATCCGCCCAGTCTCACCAACATCGAGGCTTCAGTCTGCAGGATAGGCATGAGCGGTCACTCACCTATATATTTAGTGTCGGTGTACCTGCCACCCGACAAAGTACTTCTCCAGAGTGATCTCACAGCACTCTTGGACCTAGGACACTCAGTGATCATTGCAGGCGACCTAAACTGCAAACATTTGCAGTGGAATTGCCATCTTACCAACTCGAATGGCACTCGCCTGCATGATCTGAGCGAACAATTAAATTTCGATGTCGTTGCTCCGACATCTCCTACTCATTTTCCGTATAACGTTGCCCACAGGCCCGACATTCTGGACCTTGTGCTTCTAAAAAACGTAGCCTTACCGCTACGTTTGATAGAAACAATAAGTGAACTAGATTCTGACCATAGACCCGTTCAAGTGCAATTGGGCTCCTCACACCCGCCCGCACTTACCATCAAGAAGGTCACGGACTGGAAGAGACTTAGTGCAAACTTGGCCTCGGACGATCCGAAACCTCTCTTAGAATCGATTCCAGATTCTTTCTCCTCTATAGAAGAAACCAACAATGCGATTGATGCACTCACCAATCATCTCCAAGGTGCCCTCGCCGACGCCACCAGTGAGGCTCCAGTTGGTGATCTCCACCGCTGGAGGCTCCCTGACGACACAAGGGAACTGTTGACTGCAAAAAACGCTGCCACTAGAGCCTATGACCGGTATCCCACTGAAGAACACAGAGCAAGGTTGCGTTATTTACAGAGGGCTGTAAAGAAGCGCATATCCGAACTCCGTAATAATCAATGGGATACCCACCTGTCCGAGATCTCGCCCTCCCACCAGGCCTACTGGGGCCTGGCGAGATCTCTTAAGACCGATAACGACCGCTCTATGCCACCTCTAGTAGGGCTAGACAACTCTGTCGCTTTCGATGACATCGAAAAGGCAGAATGTCTGGCAAATAGCTTAGAAAGTCAATGTTCTCCCAGCACTCACGTAGAGAACCCCGATTTCATAGCTAGTGTAGACGCTGAAGTCACACGTATAGCTGCACTCCCTCCGTCCACCGACCTGGCGCCCGTTACAGCTGAGGAAGTCACAGATATAATTAAATATCTCCCGATCAAAAAAGCTCCCGGCCTGGACGGTATTTCAAACCGTGTCCTAAGGTCACTGCCCGAACAGTTAATTATACTTCTCGTCGTCATTTTTAATGCGGCAATAAAAAACTGCGTCTTTCCGAATGTATGGAAAGACGCATGCGTCGTTGGGATCCCTAAACCAGGGAAACCTAGCAACCTTCCTTCCAGCTACAGACCCATCAGTCTCATCAAGACGATGGGTAAGCTGTACGAGCGGTTGCTTCTCAACCGTCTTCAAGACTTTGTTACGACAAATAAGATTCTCATAGACGAGCAGTTTGGTTTTCGCGCCAAACACTCGTGTGTAAACCAAGTGCACCGCATCACGGAGCACGTCCTTAATCAATTCTCTCTTTCTAGGAAAGGAGCCTACACAGGAGCTATTTTCCTCGACGTGGCGAAAGCCTTCGATAGAGTCTGGCATAACGGCTTGATATACAAGCTACATACTTATGAAGTGCCAGATAGGCTCGTGCTTATCCTGCGAGACTATCTGTCGAATCGACACTTTCAGTATCGCGTCGAGGGCGATCTCTCCAGTCCGCGTCCGATTCGAGCGGGGGTTCCGCAGGGTTCAATCCTCGCCCCGCTCTTATACAGTCTGTACACCAATGACATCCCGAAACACCCGGACGTAGAGCTAGCTCTTTATGCGGATGACACTGCACTCTACGTCTCAAATTTCCGTCGAGATATCATACGTCTACGCCTGCAGGAAGCAGTGCGAGACTTAGGAGACTGGTTTCGCAAATGGCGAATTGACGTCAACCCCGAGAAAAGCGTAGCAATACTCTTCTCTCGGGCAAAACGCGATTTGCCTAAGCGAAACGTCCTCCTCCACGACAAGCCCATCCCTTGGGTCGATGAGGTCAAGTACTTAGGAGTCACTCTCGACCGTCACTTGACCTTCGGACCACATGTTAAGGTTGTGCGCGACCGCGCCGCCTTCATTCTCGGTCGTTTGCACCCTATGCTGTGCAAACGTAGTAAACTGTCGCTTAGAAATAAGTTGACTCTTTACAAAACCGTAATAAGACCGGTGATGACCTACGCTAGCGTAGTATTCGCCCAGAGCCAGTCCGCTTCTCTGGATTCCCTTCAGGTCATCCAAAATAAATTCTTGCGTAAAGCAGTGGGTGCCCCGCTGTACATGCGCAACATAGATCTCCATGACGACCTTAAGCTGGAAACGCTCGCCAGTTTCATGCAAAATGCATCGTGTCGATATTTCGACAAGGCGCAGCATCACCCTAATCCTTTAGTCCGCAGTGCCTGCGATTACACACCGAAAAGCGGCATCGCGCGCAAACTACGCCGCCCGCGTCATGTCCTATTGGATCCCGTCGATTCAATTACCGCGGCCCTTGCGACCGCCGATCCTATCAACAACGAGGTACACACAAGCACTCGTCACATTCCGAGACACCGGCGTCGCCGGCGGCGCCGACGACGACGATTAAGGATAGGTCCGTCAATTGTTGTTTAAATAACGCAGTTTCACTCCGACGCAGCCTTGAGTTTCTTTCGGCGTTTCTTCTCAAGGTAGTCGCTTCCGAAACGCTGGTAGATCACCGTTAGGTTCGTTTTTCAATTGGCCGGCCGCCCAAGTCGAGGTCCGTACCCACAGGGGTGCCCTTGCGTAGCCGCCCAACCCATAAATTTCGCTGGCTGAGCGCCCTCTGCGTTCGCCCACCAAGCCCGGTTTTGTTGTGAAGGTCTTTCCCAGGCCACCAACGTAGGACACGCCGAAAAAAAAAACCCTTCTATATGTATTTTTATTTTAACTTAACAAAGAAGTATTTTAAGATACAACTCTTATGTAAATTATTAATAACTTTCAAAACGTATAATAAATACATATTAAACTTCTCACGTTTAAAATGACATTTTTATTTGTTCGTAACCTTACTAAACGGAAGCTTTGAAGGATTATTACTGAGTTAAATTCACAATCATCCTATTTAGGAGTACTAATAAACACATTATTTATAATACGTAAACGTAATGGCTGACGTGAATATATAATATTAATTTATTTTAAGCAATTAATTTAATTTAATATTCGGATTAGAATATTGTATCCGGTCCGTATCGGACCCAGTGGAACACATGTGATTCGGGTAATGCGTGTTACCGTTATACTGTGGTGTAAGGTATAAGCTTTTCCACATTAACTTACAACAAGCGATTATTCCTTCAATAGATATAATATTTTAAATTTATCTATGTTACTTAATTGGTTATTTACATTTTTGTTACAACAATAAATAAAATTATAACTAAGCAACACCCGGAAAAAAACCTTGCATAGAACCGTCACGAGCGCAGTGATGGCGACTATCGCAGTGTACCAGACTCTTAGGCTGAGATTTATAGACGATATTTTGACTTTTCTTAGCAAGACTTTTCAAAAAAAAATCGTAGGAATGATCCTCAAATAAACAACATTATCAGATGGAATCTTGGACCTATTACATTGATTTTAGATTAGAAATAGGCTGCTATTTTAAGAAATATGTGAAGAACTAGACAACCTATCATTTGATCAACGCAAACGCTAATAGAAAAACGCAAAATGCCTGGAATTAATATAAAAAAGGCCTTTAAAGTATTACGGGGGCATCTTATGGCAATGCCATCCGTTAATCACTTTTCCACTAGCGTTAGCGTTGATCGAATGCAGTTATCTACATACCCAGACGTTTTCCGACTTTAATTAGTCGCACTTACTAATTTTGTAGTAGACACTTAAATTAAAAGAGGTGTAAGTGAACAAAGATTAGGTTAAAATATTTTTGATTCGTTTATAGATTGTGCATTAATTCATTTACTATTTCATAAATGTTTCAGGCCTTTCAAATCCTACCTATTTTAAAAATCAGTCAGTTTATGCAATCTATTATATTTGAAATAGCGTTTCTACTTTTGTAAAAGCATATGCGTCAGTTTGTAACTTGAAGCCATGTTTAGGGATTGTAGACGCCCTTGATCGTTCGGTGACCGCCGAGTACGCACGCATGCCGCAATATGTTACAGCTGTGCGATAATCGTGATATATGGTCAATGCACTTCACACAGCACGCACTTTCAATTCTAATTATTCTATAATATATCGTCACGGTACCCCTTTTCGGAGTGAGCAGAGATACACTAGTGGCTGTGATAAGTAGCGCAGCTGATCGCCGGTCTCAGGGAACTAACATATGATATCTCTATTAGACGCCATGCGGGTTACCTCATGATAGTTTTTGATGACCATGTGATGCATAATACCGTACTTAATCTAGAAAAATCCAAAGGTACGTGCCGGGATTCGAATCATCGATATACAGCGCTGCAGTGCATGTATACCGGTCACTTGTCTACTAGGTTACACAGCCACTAAAATTACGTACTTTATTGCATTATTATAAGTTACAGTGAGTTTTTGTACCTAGTAATAAATATGGTCTCTTTTTGCTTTTTTTTTAAATTGTCGAGTGTTGATTAACCGGGAAAGGTCTTCATAACTAAACCGGGCGGGACATAGGGTCTCTTTAATACAAGTATACCGCTAGGGCATGTAATATTGCTCAATTGAATTGATTGATGTACGTTGAAGTATAATAAATTATTAAATATAAAAATTAAAAATGTTCGTTTCTAATGATAATAGGTACATGATGTCATAAAAATATTTGCCATCACTGTAATAGTTTACTATTAATAGTTTCTGTAGTTTTTTTAAGGTAATATTAGGTCCTTACATATGAAATTGGCGTTTTTCGTACTGGCCACTTTAATCACAAATTTCTCCTCTTTGGTAAGGAATTCCAAATTCAAATTTGTACAGCTATAGACTCATGTATTTGTGCTTCGATGATCGTCACTCATTTGTTTTTTTCTTCTGTTTTTTTCTGTTTGCGTCACTCATTTTACAAAATGGAAAACTTAAAATATCGCATTATTTACGAGTACGAGTTCCGCCGTGGCACTAGTGCTGCGGAAACAACTCGAAGAGTGAATGATGTGTATGGCGGTCGTGTTGCAAAAGAATACACAGTTCGTTTTTGGTTCCAACGTTTTCGTTCTGGAAATTTCGACCTGCAGAACAAGCCCCGTGGACGGCCTGAGACTCAAGTTGATAATGAAGAGTTGAAGGCTATTGTGGAAGCGGATCCATCGCAAACCACTTCCGAGTTAGCTGCAGGCTGCGATGTTAGTGATAAAACTGTTTTAATTCACTTGAAGCAAATTGGGAAGATTAAAAAGCTTGAAAGGTGGGTACCTCACGAATTGACTGAAGCAAACCGGCAAACGCGCGTCGACTGCTGCGTGACATTACTAAACCGGCACAATAATGAAGGTATTTTAAACCGAATCATTACCTGTGATGAAAAATGGGTTCTTTACGATAATCGGAAGCGCTCAGCGCAATGGTTGGATCCTGGCCAGCCAGCCAAATCCAGCCCCAAGCGAAAATTAACCCCAAAAAAGTTACTTGTAAGCGTTTGGTGGAGTAGTGCCGGTATTGTTCATTACAGTTTTCTCAAATCTGGCCAGACTATTACGGCTGATGTCTATTGTCAGCAATTGCAAACCATGATGGAAAAGCTAGCGGCTAAACAACCTAGGCTGGTCAATCGCTCCACGCCACTGCTGCTTCACGACAACGCTAGACCACACACTGCGCAACAGACGGCTACTAAATTAGAAGAGCTTCAATTGGAAAGTCTAAGACATCCTCCGTACTCCCCGGACCTTGCTCCAACAGATTACCATTTTTTTCGAAATTTGGATAACTTCTTGCAAGGGAAAAAATTCAACTCCGATGGGGCAGTCCAAATCGCCTTCAAAGATTTTATTGATTCCCGTCCGACTGGTTTTTTTAGTAAAGGGATCAATGAACTACCTATGAGATGGCAAAAGTGCATAGAAAATAATGGTTAATACTTTGATTAATTAAATATATTATATTAAAAAATATTCGACTTTTTGTTCCTCCCATACAAAACGCCAATTTCATATGTAAGGACCTAATATTTGTAAGATATTCAGAATGATGAGGTAAACGATTGTATAGTATAGGAGCCATATTAAAATTATTTTTCTAAATATAAACAATTTGCCGTCTAATTTAGGTTTTAGTAATATTTTCTTTGGTTTTCTTGGGTGATTTTCCTTTACGAAATCAAAGTTCTCTTAATTGTCCTATACAAACAAGCATGCCTTATATACATAAATATACAAAAAGGAACACCAACAAGTAAAATTGATTAAATAGCGGCTTTCACGATTGACGCTGACTTGCTCTATACAAGGCTCTATCGCATCCTTTTAGAGCTCTAGATAGGGATATGTAATTTAAACCAAATATATCATCTAGCCAATGCTTGTATAAAATGTGTACATCATCCCATTTATTTCAATTTTTGTTAATAATTATTTAGGAAACAGCCTTAATAAATCCCCATATAACATTCTCTTTGGATGTTTTACAAAAGATATTTTTAACGGTGTCTCAATATAATGCGCTAAATTAGTTATTTGTAGCAAATTTAATAATAAAAATAATACCGCGAAACGTCGCGACATTATTCAATTATAACGACAGAGAAAAAGGATGTTTTGAAAACTTGTCCTTATTACTTTACACCTTAACAAAATAAAACTTTTATTAACTACTTAGTAGTCATTGTCACGTACTATTGTTTAAGTATTTACTTTACAGCAAATAAATTCAATGATTCGTAAATGTCTAAATATATTTATTAAGACGTAAATTAGTTCTAAGAACTGTTTCAAATACGATGCCTATATAAATCATGAAACCACATCTTATAAAGATTTCAAATTGACATTACACGAACATGATTGCTGCAAAGATCTCATAAACTACAGGCGCATTTGATTTTGCTAAACATTTATTTAATTTAAATGAGTGGTAGAAATAGTGTGCAGTGATTTTATTGATGCTATTCGCTATTAAAATACGAGTTAACTATGTGTTAAATGCCGATCATACTGACGAAATAATCCGACAAATTGATAATTTAACTTCGCGGTAATTTATTTTAAAATACTTTTTAAATGGTTATAATTAATACACGCCCAATCATAAATCATTACAGTTCTACATGCCGATTGCCTAATTGCCGTCGAAGTCAGTTTTTGGTACATGATCTTTGCGGTCGCTTAGAAGGTCCATGACATATGGTTATAATTAATTTTATAACACGCATTGAACCGAACTGTTAATTAAAACATATCTTAAGATATTTGTCATAGTACTGTACGTTTGTACAGGGATACAGGTAACTAACGCAAAACCTCTTAAGCGTGACTTTGGTATATCAAGACTGAAAACTTTTGTTTTACGACTTTTTCTAATTCAATTATATTTTGCCCATAAAAAAAAACAAATTTGCAGTTCTGATCTTCTTAACACTCTGAAAGGCAGCGCGATGCAACTGGAGCAGACGATTTCGTAGCATCTGCTGACTGAACTTTAAACATAGAGCTAACGATTGATAGAAATCCCTACTAAAACTAAAAAAATATATATCTTAGGATGTTTTAGGTTTTGGAAAAGTTAATGAAACAAAAGTTATTAGTCTTGATGTACCTAAGTCACCTTTAAGAGGTATGGCGTTAGTTACCAGTTACGTTGTATAAGCAATCGTTCGTCCAACAATTTCACTTATTGTATAAACATATCTTACTTATCCAGTAAGAATACACATATTTTTTTCATACATAAAAAACACTTATTAATTTTACCTGGTTTTTCTTATAAATAGTTTCAGTTTTTTTTTCTTTTTGAGGAAAATTCTCATAGTACCGTCTCAGCCGCACAGGGGGGTTGCGCGACCGAGGTGTGTCGGACTTATACCGACTAAAAACCCAAGGTGACTACTTCTGCGCATTGGCGGGGACTGTGGGTCTTGTAATCAATTCGCCACAGCCCCGTCGCACCGCGCCCGATGGGCACAATCTCGGGGGAAGATGATATCCTCCCCGATACTGCTCGTTGTGTTTAGGCAGAGCACGCCACAATGCCCTGCCAACTTTTCGAGGGCCGTTAAACCAGTTGCTTAGGGCCCCCACCCTGAACAACCACGACCCCAAAGACATCAGCCAACTGGTCGTGGATCGACCGGTCGGCTAGGACTGATGTGCCAGGGCGGTTGCCGACACCCCGGTGTCTCCTTCGCGCGGCCTTCTGCCGTTCTCGCTCTGCAGCCTCCTTCTGGGACATGACATCTTCACAGAAGAAGACCACGGCCCTCCAGTTGTCATACCCTGCAAGCATGGCCGACACCACTGCTGGCAGGGAGAGGTCGCGTCCGATCCTTCGGACCAGGTCCCGGCGTTCATTGCCCCAAGCCGGGAAATGTGCGAGCGTATGTTGGGCGGAATCCAGGTCCGAACAGCAGTGGTAGCACTGGGTCGTTACTTCTTGTCCAAACCTGCACAAGTACTCAGGGAAACATCCGTGTCCCGTAAGTACCTGTGTCAGGTGGTAGGTGACGTAATACCTACTATTAAACCAGGCTTCGAGGTTCGCCAGAATGGCCCCGACCACGCGCTGGCGCATGCACCGCATAAATAGTTTCAGTAGTTTATGGCACAATAATATATTTATTAGATAAACAAAGTATAAAAAAAAACCTGTTAATCCTGATTAGATGACAACAATTAGCAATTTTTTTTAACAGGGTTTGATATATAATTATTATTGAACACATTGATAGTGGCAAACGAAGCAATATAAAATAAAACGAATTAACAGGCACCAACTAATTAAGCACTTACTACAAAATATATTTTTAAAGCTTTCAATAGCTTATTACATTCCATTCGCACGGTGCCAGGAAAATAACCGTTATGCCTTTAATTGCTCACGTATATATATAAATATTTAATGAATAAAAGTAAAACTATATTAAAAATACCTTTGTGCATTTTTTATGCCTAGAAATAATAACGTGTGAATTAATACATACAATTCGAAGTGAATCTTATTATAAATAACCTAATAAATCTTTCGCTTTCCGCACACTTGTTAACCTTTTAAAGAGTTTAGAGGTATTTTAGCATTTTATATGCATATTTAACGAATAATATTAACATTAATTTAAATATACCGTAATATTTATTTACTGTACCGTGTAGGTCATCTTGCTGCATGGCTCTTCAAATTGGTCTATTAGCATCAGCCATCACTTTAATTTATACGAATTAATTAAAATGTAAAAGAAACATACATAATATTTAGAATAAAACTTGCTACATTTGTTGACATTATATTTATTCCTTAAAATATTAATTATAACTGTATTTCTGCAAAAACACATTAAATCCGTATGTTACAAGAATCTGGTACAGAGGATTTCTAGTAGGGTCTAATTTCAAAACCCGCTAAAACGATTTTTCGTACAAAATTACTTAACAGTCCTAATAGTAATTTGAAATGTTTTTATCAAAGCAAATATTATATTTCTTTTATTTGTTAGTTCTAAATTATAAGAATAATAAATCACAATATAAAGACTGCGAGGCCATATGCCAGGCTTATGGGCAGCCAGCGAGTTCAAGCAAACAATTTTACAAATATAGACTACTGAATTAAAAAAAATTATACGATTCGCTTAAATTAACCGAATAGTATTGTTATAATATATAATCATGACGATCAAGTTTACAATAATTTTGTTTTATTTTAGTGAAGGGCTTAGGGGTGTGGGGGCATACGTCCTGTATGTCGCGAGGCGAACTATTCATTAATTTAGGTAGTATGTAATTATGTTCTCTCATGCCATATATATTATTGTATTTCGGTAGCAGAAATGATGTTTTGGACTCCAGTGTACGTATATTGTTAGGACGTTATTTTTTAAATTGGCAAATGTATTAACAATCCAATACACTTATAAATATTCCCCGCCCGGTTAAGTTGTGAAGACCTTTCCCGGTCAACAAACAAGCGTAAATTCGAAAAAAAAAAAAAACGTATAAATATTCCTATAAAAATAATTATAGCAATTAGGTTAGGCCTATTGGTCAGTACACAAGGTTGAATAGTGTATCAGTACGTACCAACATAATATTACTTATACACTAGTATTAAAAAAGGTTGAAATAATTACGTCGAGCTCAATTTGCCTAAAAAGGCAAACAAATCAACGTTAACTAATTACTGTTTGCATGACCTATGCATGCAGCAGATGATTCAAAGGTGAGCGAAGTGTCACAGCCTCACGCGCTCCCCTCACGACTATACCCACATTGAGATTGAACTGATACGGGGTACATTCAATTAGAATTATTGTGATCATCTAATTGAGATTTATAATGGTAGATCGATAAATATCATTTACAACGTCGACTTGATATTTTAAGCCAAGAAATATTAATTTCAAATAATGATATATCCTATTGCTATATCCCTTATGCGATAGTCAAAGTAATAAATCAATAATAATAATAAATATCAATCTATTATATTTGGAAATACAAAAGGGCTCGCTATAGTTTATATGAGTTACAAGAAATACTTTATAACATATAATGACTGTAAATGACTGTCAACAATAATTTACATAATTAATCAATATCATTATTATCAATTACAGAAATAAAAAATCTTAAAGGGTACATAAAATTTTGTGTACCATCATTTCTCTAAACCTATAGAGACGTTACGAGAAAAACTTAAGAACAAGAAAGTATTATAATTAGTCGAGGAACACTCTCAAATTTTTTCAAAATCTTTTTAGGTATTTTTCAAAAATTTGATTTATTTATTAAGTATACGAAAATCAAAAATTGCCTTTAAAAATTTTGATTAAAATTTGAGTATTTACTTTGACTAATTTTAAGACATTTAAGTTTATAGTTTTTAAGAAAACGATAGATTAAGATTTTTATACAATTTTTTTTATTCTCGTCGAAATTAAAAAAACGCGTCGATGAATTTGCCTGAAAAAAATTCCCTTAATGTTCGAAAGCCATGAGCACCTCTGATCATAGTAAAAAAATAATGCCTTTGCGATATCACTGTGAAAAAAAATGCGATTTTTTTTTCGAAAATATCACGTTTTTCACGGATTTTCACGTTTTTAATCGGCCACTTTTTTTTCTCGGTGTCTAATCGAAACTTTGAGCTCAGATCCTGAAAGAGCATCAAATTTCGTGTAGGAATAGAGCTATTGCATTATTTTTTTGCTCCGATAACAACAAAAACACGATAAATAAACACGTTGAAAAGTTAGTAAAAATTCTGATCATTTCGGCGTTAATGGGTTAACTTTATTACGTTATGCCTCGGTATTTATATTTAAATTATATTTGAGGTGCGCTTAGGCTGGGATTTATAGACGTTATTTCGACTTTTCTGAGCAAAGTTCTCAAAAATTAATTCGTTTTGACAAAAAAACTGAACATATAATAGAACTTGAGTATAACCATAGTATTCGCAGAGCCAAGTCCATGTTAATTAAATCGGTGAAATCCCAAATCCTTTGACATTAATTCGGTAATATAAAATGTAATATTTGAGTAAAGTCCAATCAAACATTAATGGTTGCGTGAACCTTATTGCGTTAATTATTGTTAAATTAACAAAAAAAACCTATATCTGATTTCTAGGATAATTTCTTTACAATAAAACTTATCAATACATTATTCCAGAATAAGGATTAAGGTACAATGGTTGAAACCAGATTTTTTTTTTGTCATCAGGGCATTGGGCATGTTTCGGGAGGTCACATAAATCCCGCTGTGACGCTGGGTCTCTTCGCGGCTGGAGATATAAAGCTCTTGAAGGCGATCTTCTACATCGTAGTGCAGTCTCTTGGAGCAGTAGCAGGTGCTGCTTTCATTAGGGTGAGTTATACTAACTATCTTAATTATAAAATATTCTCATAGAAGGATTATCCCCATTCCCCAAATTCCCCATACGTAAAACCGAAACGATTGCATGTAGACTATATAAATAATTGTTTCGTATAGACATCGAACTCGCACCCGCAGCTCGGGAGCCTAACAATTGCTGCGCTAAACAAGGCGTCGTTTTAAATTAATACGTCAAATATTTTGCAATATTTAAAATAATGTTCTTTCGAAAAATAATGAAGTCAAGTCAATAGTGAATTCATTTTACCTATATTTGTCTACTTTATAGTATTTTCTAGATAAACTATCGCTGAATTAGATTTATTTCAACTTATAATTACGATTATTCTATACAATGCAATTCTGTTTGTAGCCCTAATAATAAATAAAATAAATACTAACACCTTACTCAGGTTGTTGTTACAAGTTGGACTACATTTCTTATACAGTATTTATATGTTAAGTGTTCACATGGTCGCTAATGTTTATTAATCATGTGCTTTTATAAACAACCATTTAAATAGATGCTAACATTTTAATCTCCTTATTGAGAGTACTCATATTAAAAGTGTCGTTCGCCCTGACACTAATGATTTTAGACTATAGGAAAGAATTAGATCAGCCTTCAAACGCAGGTAGCCCTGATGCAAGTGTTGGTACATCTATTAATTATATGAGGCCACTGAATCCAGATGCTAGGGCCTAGGTCAAATGAAAATTTTAGGCTGAGATTTATAGACGCTATTTGGACTTTGCTTAGCAAAGTTTTCAAAAAATAAATTTGGTTTGTCAAAAAACCGAATATATAATAGGAACTTAAGTATATCCATAGTATTCGCAAAGCCAACTTCATGTTGACAATAATGGTAATTTACCAAATCCTTTGGCATTCATTGAGTAATATAAACAGCCTATGACATGTCAAATATGACTGCAGTGAGAGCTAGATGTATCCATAGATGGGCAAAATGTAATCAGATTAATAAAAATGATTAACGATTACATTTTACGTTTTTTACCATTAATGTGACTGCATTTTGCTCATTTATGTTTTACACACTACAAAATCCCAGATTGTATACACATTTATAATTTCTTAATGTTTTAAATGGATTTAATCATGATTACAGAGCAAGAAAATTAAAATTACGACTACATTTTGTAATCGTTAAATATTAATCAGATTACATTTTGCCCATCTCTGGATGTATCGCATTGGCAGGCACACGATGCGTTGTAATGCCGCATAAAAATGTATCGGAAGAAACTATAGCACTCGGTCATTACTATGAGTTCGTCCTCTCTGCATCACCTCACAAAGCGCAAGTCCGAAACACATGCGTCACGGCGTCGCAACGTATCATATGCACCGATTGTCAAGCTTTTAAAAATTAATTTCAAAGCCAGCATTGTATTTTTTTATCCTTTCGGCAATATGATATTGCCATTGAAATTATAGCATTATATTATTTAGTCATTATTATCAGCGTATTTTACTTATTATGTGTATTTTTTTTTTATATTTTGACCGATATTATGAAAGTAAAACTTTACTTTTACAAAAAAATTAATTAGGTATACTTATAAAATCATAAAATGGGTAACTGTCTAATTGATTTTTATTATATTTGTTACCTAAAAGTTTGTTTCTACACCAAATAAATAGTATATTTTTATGAATAATACCTATTGCTTACATCCAGAGATGGGCATAATGTAATCTGGTAAATGATTAACGATTGCAAAATGTAGTCGTAATTTTAATTTTGCTGCTCTGTAATCGTGATTAATTTCCTTTAAAACATTAAGGAATCATAAATGTGTATGCAATTGAGAATTCCGTAGTGTTTAAACATAGATGAGCAAAATGCAGTCGTATTAATAATGAAAAACGCAAAATGTAATTGTAGTCGTTTCATGATTACATTTTGCCCATCTATGCTTACATTTATGTATTTACTAAACTCTATCTAACATGAAAAGCCTTGTTAATACTGTTACGTAAGATCAATAATATTTCTAGGTGATCGTGCCTTATTGAACCGATAGCCATTTGTTACGATAGCCCACACCGATTTATAGTTACAAATATGTTGTATGACAATAGTCTACTGCCTCACAGTGCGTTACAATAGATTATATTCACATGTGACTAGTATCAGCTAATGTAATATATTGCTCGCACTTCCGCTAACTACATGGCAAACAGATTCTTGGCGCAGTCACGCTCATTTCGTATTTTCTAAAAG
The DNA here is from genome assembly GCA_036320925.1 of Automeris io. NCBI lineage: Eukaryota > Metazoa > Arthropoda > Insecta > Lepidoptera > Saturniidae > Automeris > Automeris io. Next base: position 4,620,315 of record JAUDJH010000033.1, read on the forward strand.
TATTATAACTATTATTTCATTATTGTCGTTAATAAGATGATCAGGATTGAAACATTTATATTTATAGTAGATACGTACCTGTATTTATATCTTCATTAGTTTATTTGCTGTTCAAATAGTTTTTGAATACTTAATATCGCTCATTATCTTAGGTAGGTAAAGCTTTTTGTTATAAGCAATTATTTTAATAAATTACTTTAGAAGATTGGTAGTAATACGCAGGAAATACCCAAAAAGTCCTAGAATTGAGAACTATAATAGCTTATAAATGTACAAAATACATTATATACATAAAAATCAAACCAGGTATCCGATTGCAACTTTTAGGAGCAGTATTTTTGGGAATTTTTATCATGACAATACTTTTTAGGACCTTTTAGTAGTTGTAAATGTAGTATATAGTAAATAGTAGCCAATATTTTAAACATCACTTTATTATGTTGGGCACGACATTAAGCGAAAAGTGGATGCAGCCACTAATGTATTTCAGCTCACCCCGAAAGGGATGTAGGGTGACGATATGTTATATTATTATTAATTTATTAAACTATTTTGTTTACGATAAAGCAGTGACGTGCATAGAGTATTTGGACAAGGTAGGCATAATTTACGTAATTATTTTAATATTTTATTATTATAGTAAATATTATATTGCGCTTATGAAAAAGATACACGGCGAAAAAATTAAATAGATATAAATATAAATGTTTTCTTATTTTGTTTAACCTTAAGCAATTTATTTCGGACTTATTTATTGTAAGGGCATGCAATGCTTTAATGCATCTATGGAATGATCGCTACTGCGATAAAGTGATAAAGCGATAGCGGTGCTTAATATTAGACTTAAGTAAATTTATTGATACATCAATAAATATAGCTCTCCCTTTCAGATGTTGTATTAATTTTAAATACTAACTTTGTGATTTTTTTGTGATCCATGCATTGAAAGCCTTTAATGAGCAGCTACATGTAATTCGAATTATGTCACATTACTCAATAATTCGTATCGTGCTTGTAAAATAATTGTCGCTCATAATGATTCTCAAAGATAACCAAAAATATCTTGGACAAACTAAGGAAAATTTCTAGTTTACCTTCTTGTGGAGTAAATTTTTAATACAAGGAAAATGTTCAGTTAATTATCTAATAATCTTTGTGGAATTTAGTGTCTATATACTTATTACTCGCATATCGTAACCGCACGTCATAAGTCGCTAAATACTAGATTGAACTAGATCATTTGCAATAAATAGCGACTACATAAGTTTTACATTACTTTCTATATTCTTTTTTACAAATAGCTACTTTTTAACCTTCAATCGTGCTAATATCCATCTCTGCAATTATTTACTATTGATGAAACCAAATGCAGTAAGATCAGAATTGCTTGCATATGGAAACTGCGCTAAGTGCCGAAGTTTGCGTCGTAGAATTGTCCTATGATTGAAGAGCCGTACGATTTCCTTAAACGCTAAAGGCAAGCATATATAAAAAATCATAATTTATAAAAAAAATATATATGTCGTAGACACTCGCATTAAAATTATTAATATAATAAAAATATATTATCAAGTTATATCCCTTTCGGGGCGAACACAGTTACATTAGTAGTTGTATCCAATTTGTGCTTAACCAGTCGCACAGCTGATCGCCGTACTCAGAGCATTTACCCATGACATTTCTATTAGGTGTCATGCGGGCTTCCCCACAATGTTTTTCTTTTACCGGTGAGCATGTTGTGCCAAAATCGTTACTTAATCTCGAAAAATACAGATGTACGCACCGAAATTGGAAATTGGATTGGCTGTATTGGATTGGAAATTGGAATTGGAATTGGACCTTTCACGTCGCCGCACATGGATATCGTTCCCTAATCCCTTATTTTTTTTTTCTTGGGGAAAATCCTCGTGGGACCGTCTCGGTCGCACTGGGGGGTTGAGCGAAACAGAGGTCTGTCGGACTTGTACCGACTAAAAACCCCAAGGTGACTTCTTCTGCGCATTGACAGGGACCGCGGGACCTGTAATCAATTCGCCACAGCCCCGTCGCGCCGTGCCCGCTGGGCACAAACTCGGAGGAAGATATCTTCCCCGACACTGGTCATTGTATTTAGGCAGAGCACATCACAACGCTCTGCCTACTTCTCGAGGGTCGCTAACCAGTCGTTCAGGGCCCCCACCCTGTCCCTTATCGACTAGTCTAACACAGCCACATTATATCTTCTTTTTTATCACAGTTGGCAATACCGGAGAATAAGGTGGGAACATTCGGAATGACTCTGCCAGGACCCGGAGTAACTGATGCTCAGGTGAGTGGTCTTGTTTATTATTGGATTAAACATCGTGACTTAGATGGTGATAAATACTGGGGTACACTGTATATCTATGAGTACATAGTATAAATGTCTTTTTCCTCCAGGCTTTGTTGGTGGAGGCTCTCATCACGTTTGTGCTAGTACTGGTAGTCCAGGGAGTCTGTGACATGCGCCGCAACGACCTTAAAGGATCTGCTCCTCTTGCGATTGGTCTCAGCATTACGGCGTGCCACGCCGCCTTCGTAAGTAAACAATTTATGCTCTCCTAGAGAGTTTCTTATTCGGTATGTTTTTTTTTATTATAAACAGGTGTAACTCGACTCAATCTTCAGTGATGGAACAGGTAGATGACACCGATGAGGGAAAGTGTTCGCCTAGCAAATATCGATTTGCTTATCGCTTGAAGAATCTCACCCTACATTAGCGTCTAGGTATATTTCGAAATACATTTTAATGATAATTTAATATTGCAGAATATTTTTATTGCATCACTTATTACCGGTAAAAGGCATTTCAGAATATACACACACCAAGGCGTATATTTACGAAAAACATATCAACCCTACTAAACTACTACTAAACTACTTCTTGCTTGAGTGATTCTGTCTTATTTCGGACACATTATGTCAGCAAAATAATCTACGTTAATTACTTTATTAAATAAGTATATTGATTTTTCACAGGTTCCGATCTCAGGATCCAGCATGAATCCGGCCCGTTCGTTCGGCCCTGCTCTGGTCATGGGACACTGGACTTCACACTGGGTAAGAAGATAAATGTTTTATTTTAACAATGTACTTATCATCTAATAGCAATTGCAGAAACGCCCTTTAATTTTAAAGACGGGTTTTAAATACTAAATCACGAGTTTTGCATATTGTTTTGCCAAAAAATTAATCGATTAGTTTTTAATCGTCTTTAAAATGAAAAACATTTCTGTGACTGGATGAAGAACTTTCTTTCTTTATTTAAAAAAAGTTTTTGTATCACTGCTTATATGCTATGTTAATCGTATCATTTTGTCTACATAATTATATCCATATCAAATGTTTATCTCAGCGCGTACGTATGATTATATATCTAAATATTTGTTTCCTTTTTCGTATCTTTTAGGTAATAAAATGTCCACAAAAATGATTTGAAATTTCAAAATTTAGCAAAATTACATTTGCATGTATTTTGAATCTGTGTTAAATATTATAACTTAATTATATTAAAATTTATGGCCTAGACGTCTTCAAATATTACCTAACATTTACTTTCACTCTTCATCACGTGAGAGACCTAACGCAAACCAGTTTATTATATTGATATTTTATTAGGTTTCTAGTTTCTACAATAGTCTTCGATCATGTAACGACCATAAAAATTAATCATGAGTCTAGTAACATTTACAATGTTTTAAATCGATCTGAGAATGATTTTAGAATTCATTGTTAAGTTATAGACTATAATTACTGTGTAAGAGTAGGTATGTATTTTTTTGCATATAGAAAGTGTCTATATAAAAATGGTACATTATTTGGGGTAGGTAAAATAAATAAAATAAATAATAACTTATTTATTAGAAAACAGAATTACAAAGCAGCACTTTAAAGTCAGCTGACACCCAAACTAGGACTACCTGTATCTTGGATACTGGACGAATTTGGTTTCCCAGGCCTGGGTAGAGTGATTAGAGGGACACCCCGGGGGTTTTTAGTCAGTAGGAGTCTGACACACCGGGGTCGCTGCCCTCACAGTGACCCTGATGGTCCAATGTAGGATTTTCCCCCGGGTTACCAAAAAAAAAACCTGTATCTTGGATGTCAGCACATTTCACACAAATTGTTACATATATCCGCCGCGTAGCTCCAATCTTAACTCAAAACAATACAATACAATACAATAATATTACATACACTATACAATCAAAGTAAATAGTGATTTCACAATAATCCTAAGCCCCAAGTATATCTATATAAAAATAAGAAGTATTATGTATTCTGTGCTATAAGATAAATTATTTTTGTTCTAGGTGTATTGGGTGGGACCCGTTGTCGGCGGAGTGCTCGCTGGATTAATTTACAAATACATATTCCGCATCGGCAAAGCCGGCGAGAGCGGCTCCTACGACTTCTAAGCATTGTTACTACTAACGATAAGTTATATGAAAGACTCACTGTTCGCCTCGCGCATACACCTGCACTGTTCAAATATTTTGTACAGTTTGTGAATTATTTCTATGGATTTTCTTAGGATTTATTATTTCTCTCAACTCTCATAAGCTGATATAGACAAACAGTCAAATATTTGAATTATTAAATTAGTAGGTACAAGATGAAACAGTATTATTTCTGTCTACTGCGATATAAGTTATATGTTCTGATCACTAGGACTTAATTTATTCTTGTGGTACTGATATTATTAATTATATAGATTCGAATATTTCTTAAGGAATATTTTAAGTTTTACTGGGGCTAATACAAATATTGTGGGCTAGGGTACAATTTATTAAAAAAAGGTATTCAAAACCGTTATTTTGTTCATGTATAATGTGGTGTGATAAGTAGATTGAGAATTCCAAAATATACGAAGTATGCGAGAGGCGAACATTATGTACCAGGTGAATATATCCCCCATGACGGTGGACGATGAAAAAAAAATTCAAGATACCAAAACATATATCGACCGCTTCGTCAATTTCCATTAGAAACGAAAGTTTGAACCTTCACGAAAACAATATCGATACTGATAATATAATTTAAGATAGGGATAAAATTAATATTTAAGTTTATTTATATAGTGGTTTTAAGTGTGCTATGATTTATCTCCTCACATAATATCAAATCACTGATTAAAATTTCTAGAATGAGTGCCTGAAATACACTCTTTTGCAAAAAGTGTGATACATTATACCTACCATATTATTTGCTGAAGAGAACAAAATTACTGTGAATGATTTATGTTTACATAATTGAGTTAACACACTAGAAAATAATACATAAGTGTATAAAACGAAATGTTTTAATATATGAATAAATATTTTATTATATTTAATGTTGTGTTTTTATTTTTTGTTGGTGGTTATATTGCGAATCTTATGAAATTGATAAATCCTTTGGGTTCGTAATGCACGAGTTATCTGTAAATTTAAAAAAACAGCGTTTTCCTCGTTCTTACAAAGATTGTGGCAATTCTGTTCTAGTAGGGTTTTTTGGCAAGGTTTTTCGTAATATCTGAAAATGCTATTAACAAACCTACAATTTTCGCTGCAATATGGCTATCGCTGTTTCGCAGAACATTAGGTAGACATTACTAGTTAATAGTATTACGTACAAAATATATTCTACAGGAAACCAAGAATATTAAAAATACAGTTTGACTTTTGGCCCTAAATTTATTAGCATGATGATGAATTTTCTATAAGGTCTTAAACAAAAAAATTCTCATAAGTGCGTACTTTTGTGTTCATTTTTATTGTAAATATGCTTGAGCGTGACTTTCCTTTAATGAAAAACAGAGATGAAATACTAATCAGCACATTGCTTGTAGACTTTCATCAGGATAGTAGAAAACCTACTTTATTACCGTGCTACATCTATACTATCTATTAGCCATAATTTGCAATGGCTTTTAAACTATTTAAATACCTGCGTATAATTGATTTCAATTGATTATTATCTATTAAAATACTTCAAAATATACAATTCTTACCAAGAATTCTGAAACATATAGCCAACAATTAGGGAAATGTTTCCAATTGTACGGACAAGTTATACAATGTCAATGAAACATAACACATTCGAATAGCTTCAGAGGTGCACGTTAATTGTAGTGTTCAATGCATAATTTACAAGTCTAATATTACAAGCATATATCTCAGATGCATTGTCATAGAGTCAAACAAAGGATTTACTAATGAAATGTAACGGGGATACTTAGAATCTGTGATTGCATTAAGAATAACTTAACACGAATAATTCGAGACTAATGCGTACTAATTAACTAAAGTATTCGTGTAATAAATGTTTAAAATTGAAATGGTTAAGACAGTCTAAGTGAAAGACAAGACAGGCGAAAAGATATAGAGGGAAGTGCTTTTTATTCTTTCTACTTATCCTCATAAATAATCAACTTGATTAAAGATGATCGTTCCAAGGCTAAGAAATTTCACAGGGAATGTATAGATAATTATCGAAAAGTTTAGAGGTAAAAGAAAAACGTCTTAAAGGCCATTGAATGCAATGAACTAGTTGAAATAAGTTAATGCTTTGAGTCCTATAATCAGTTGTAATACTAGTACTTAAATTTTATTAGATTTTCTACTTCAATATGCCGCTCATATATCCCTGCTTAGAGCTTATAATAATTCTAATAGGATTATATCTAAGCTAATCGATTTGTAATACAGGATAACTTTGAAACTAACCCCACTGGGCCGATTTTGATCGGTTTTATTTAGATATTTTTCCTATGCAATTAGGAAGAACAGGTTTATATTGTAATACAGTAAGTATAACTGTATTCGTCTCAATGGACGCTTAAAAAAATCAACTAAGAATAGATACCGAAGATTAATCGTGTAACTACCATTCTAAATTACAGTCGGCAGATAAGATCAACGTCCTCAAAGAATATTGTTTATTATTCATACAAAGCTGACAAAAAGCTTGACAAAGCCTTTATGCCTACTTCTTGTGTTAATGATAATTTAGTTTACAAAGGAATACAATAGAGGATCATAAGTTCATGGACGAGTTTGAATTAGACTACCTTTGTATAATTTTTTGAAGTTCACCCGAAAATAAAACTTAAATTATTTATTATTTTGCCGCTGTAAGCTTCGTGGTTGCATAGGTGAAAAAATATACTATTATAAAACATATATAATACTATGATAGCTATGGTATGTTATATATCAAATTACTCAAGCTTAAACCGTTTTGAATATATTTCTGGATTCGACGTCTAAAATAAATGTTTACACAACAATAGCATATTTGAGGCGTATAGTTTCAAATCCCGATATAACATATTTTTTCCAAATCCCAATTATTTATAAAAACTTATAATTAATCTTTGACTTAACAATCACATTCTTATAAGGTATTTAAATTATTATTCTAGAGTAAAAAAGCAAAAAAGAAAATATTCATATATAATAGTTGCTTTGATAAAAACATTTCAAATTACTATTAGAACTATTAAGTAATTTTGTACGAAATATCGTTTTAGCGAGTTTTGAAACTAGACGCCTCATTTCACCTTTTCTAACATAATATAACTGATCGTTTGACATAACACGCAAACGTAAATATCATAGCAAAATACTTTAAGACAAATATTGCCGAAGTTCTATTACTGTCATAATAAAGTCTGTGGGGTTAACCGGTAGAATAGTGTAATGTCTCCCTTTTCATCATACTGAGGTGTCGTTAGAACCGACTAAGGTATACAGCATGCCGAATCGCACGTAGATTGGTAGCAGCTAAGCTGTTGCATGCTTCGTGTCTGTATAAAGTGAACATCGGCCAACCTGCTTTGGACAAACGTGGTGTGTTAAATGTCCAAACCCCTTCCCTTGGATTCCACAAATATAGTGAAAAAGGGAAGAAAGGCCTATACCCTGCAGTTGGACGAAACTGGCTAATAATAAAAACAAGTCTGTACACCGTTGTATAGACCGAATCCCATATTCTTACGGAATGTGAATCTTCGAGTCGTATTGCTGTCGGCGTAGATAGGAAAAATTTAATCAGATTAATGAAATTAATTATTACATTTTGTAATCGTTAATCATTAATGTGATTATTATCTCATATATTTAAGCACTAATGGATCCTCAATTGTATATAAATGTATCAGTCATTAATGTTTAGAAGGGTATTTATCATAATTACAGGTTAGCGAAATTAAAATGACGACATTTTGTAATCGTAATTATTAATCTGATTACATTTTGCTCATCTACGGCTGTCAGCGAGTCCGGAATCTCTTCTTCGGCGTTAAGCATTGATTGGAACAAGTAATATCAGTCGCTGATATCAAGCTTTCCTGTGAAATGATTGTTCGAAATATTAAATACGTTATAGTGTAGGTTTTGTTCTACTATTGAGTGTACGGTACTCATCACACGGTCGCCATACTACATCCATTATAGTGGATACCTACTATCCGACAAATATTGTACAAGTTTAAATTATGTAGTTATATGTCATTTTGTTAATTAGGCCTTTGTGGTCGTATGTCTGCTCTCAGCCACCGCAGCGAGGAACCATACGAATACTATACTATATGCAATAATGTAACAGTTTACACTTTTTGGAAACATAATGGATGGAGGATGAATGTATTATATAAATAGATATCTAAAGTTCACAAAAGAATTGCCAAATCTTATTTATACATCGTAATCTTACGTGTTATGTATCCCTGTTATTTGATGGAAATTAATTCCGACTAGTACGATACCCATGTCCAAATTTATTACGTTCGCAAAGGATTAATACTGAAGAAGTAAGGTTTGATCTGCTAGTTTCTTTATATTCACGTCAACTATCGCTATTGTATTATATTTTCTTCATTTCAAAGTTTGGACTTTGTATTTGGATACTACATCTCTGAAGAGTAAAAACTGTGAATTGGTGTACTCTAGTGTACTATATAGGTTGGTTTTTTTACACTTAAATCCTTCACGTTTCACAAGACATCGTGACTCCTATCTCTAATCACGAGCGACACATCACCTGTCGCTGAGTTAATGTTATAAAAATGCTGTCGACGTGTCAAGGTTAGCTCTTGTGGTGTCACGGCGCGTGACAAGAGATGGTTCGAGCTGACCTAGTTTTCTAGTGTTTTTAAGAGTTGAACTCATGATGAACTTGTTGAAATATTTGTATAACTGTCGCTATTTCCCACAGTATAAAGCCCCGAGTGTTTACGTCTCAGCTATTCAAAAATACTTTGGTATATATTTCAAATGTACATACCGACCTGTAAAATAAAATATCTTACGTCATTTATATATTACGTACCTTTCAAAGCTCAAACTCTTTAAACGACTGTAATATAGAATTTGAAGCTTTTAGTAATTTGTTTTATCATCATAACAATAAATAATAACTATTATGAGTGGTACTAAATAATATTTAATTGATTTAAAACAGTTGTAAACAATCAGCTAAAGGTACGAGACGAATTCAGGCAGTCGCGATGTGAGGCTCTGAATGCATTTGTATGGAAAGCCGTAATGCATAGGGCCGCAGGATTGACACGCCGCCTGTCTAGTGTCAGCACTACACAGTGGTCTATATCGGTCGCCTTTACACAAATGCAAAGAGCAATATATCGCGACCTTCGTACTACAGCTGTGCCCTTGCCACACCCAACTCGTAAATCGCTGGCTGAGCACCCTCTAAGCCCGATGTAGTTGTAAAAGCCTTTACTGGTTAATAAATACTTCTCGTCGAAAAAAAAATATCACGACCTAGCAGCTCCTGCTGAGCAGTGATTGCCTAAATCCTAAAGATGAGATTTATCGTCGCAGCTTTAAGTTTGCTTAGACTCTACTAAAATATTACAATTTATTTTCAATAAATTTCAAAGGATTTGGTAAGTCACCGATTTGGACAGAACGGACTTGGCTGGCTGCGAATACTCAAGCTCCTATTATTTATTCAGTTTTATGTCAAAACTAATTTATTTTTTTGAGTACTTTGCTAAGCAAAGTTGAAATAGCGTCTATAAATCTCAGTCTAAGTGTGCCTTAAGATAAACTGCGTGAATAAAATGCTTGCCTTGGACCATCCGCATGGACTTTTTTCTTCAATTGTCAAGCGACCGTAGAATCTGTTTATTGTAGCTTTCAAGCACAGGTCTAGGTCAAGTGCAACTTGCCATGGGATACATTATAACGAGTTTATTTTTATTATCATCGATATTAAAGATTTACAAACTCTATAGGCGCAGCGGTTAAGAAATCGATGTATTGCTCTAATAGTCATAAAGTTCAATCTTTACTAGGTCCAATGATATAACTATATGACCTGTAGGTAGTCGTTCCGGATTCAAATGTGTACATAGTAAATGTGTTTGTCGTCTGCCATAGGACAAAAGAAAATTCAAGCGCGTGGCAATAACTAAGCAACGAGGTACACACAAGCACTCGTCACATTCCGAGACACCGGCGGCGCCGACGACGACGATTAAGGATAGGTCCGTCAACTGTCGTTTAAATAACGCAGTTTCACTCCGACGCAGGTTGAGTTTCTTTCAGCGTTTCTTCTCAAGGCAGTCGCGTCCGAAACGCTGGTAATTCACCGTTAGGTTCGTTTTTCAACTGACCGGCCGCCCAAGTCGAGGTCCGTACCCACAAGGGTGCGTAGCCGCCCAACCCATAAAGTTTCGCTGGCTGAGCGCCCTCTGCGTTCGCCCACCAAGCCCGGTTTTGTTGTGAAGGTCTTTCCCAGGCAACCAACGTAGAACATACCGAAAAAAAAAACAGGCAATAACTAAAAAAATATCAGATATTTACTTTCCTATTCTATTTTAAATGTAGTCTCAATTTGTTTTGTTCTTCTGCAGTTGTATAATAATTTTGGGCTTAACTTAAAGGCTGTGCAAAAAGCTCAGGCTGCTGGCACAGAAAGAAGCGGCGGAGCGGGTTTGGGAGGCGCTTGCTCCAACAGCGTCATCCCAGCCCGCCCGACGACCCGCCAGAATGGGACGTCGTAGAGCGGCGTTTCTAAGAATTGTCGTGCCTCTAACGACACCATTGGGCGGCACACTTGAGGGAGTGTGTCGTCTAACAAGGATGCGAGCGGCACGCGATGTGTTTCCGCGCGCTGCTCAAGAGCCCAATAGCTTGGGGAGGAGTGGTTCTTAAACCACCCCTCCTCAAGCTAGTAGAGTCCTATCCAGAGGCCGCACGCCTTGCCAAATATCAAGGATGAGGCCCTAGTCGTGCCCTTGATCCCGGTAGGTGGAAGGCGAAACACCCCGGGGGTTTTAGTACGTGCAAGTCCGAACCACGGGGGGGGCTCACCGCCCTCTGAGGTCCGAAGGAATTTCCCCCGGGTTACAAAAAAGAAAAGGCTTTGCAAAAAGCTATTATCTACAGACAACAAGCATATGCGAAATGTCGCAAAAGTTTTCTCTGAGAAAAATGTGTTATTTCTGATACTTTTCAAAGTCCTATATCGACACCAATTCACAAGCAGTTGCAGAAAACTTATTTCTTATCGTTCACATCTGGTAAATAAAAAGAAACGTAGAAGCGGAAACTATTTATTTATCAAAAAACGCATGTTTAAGCCAAAACTACAATACAATGAGTGTTTTAATGAATAATAAGTTGTAATAATTTAATCTGTTATAACAATATATTTACTACAATAGGGTACAATCGAACACACAATGTTAATAAAGACGTGGAACGGCTGCCTCACGACGCGAACGAAAGAGATAGCAATATCAATATCTAGACAATAGCAACACTAATTTATATTTAATAAATTCATAAATCTACTACGAACAATTTAGAAAAACCTCATTCTACATACTAAAGGCAGTGATGTCATTGAAAATGGTCAGTAAATGCTAGTATATTTGTAAAAGTTATCGATTAAGGTTACATAACATACACGCTATTTCATTAAAGGTCGTTAGTATATTGAAAACAATTTAATATATGAAGCAAGACTTATAATTGCAACAAAATAATAACATTCTATATTTTTTAAGACGATATTCACTGTATTAATATATTTCTTATATTCCTAAAAGTGCGTCTTCTATTTAGCGATTGCAGTTTCGTTGCAGTACAGTTCACAAAACCATTTTTATTTGAATGATATTAATTCATTTCGTATTACTATTACATCAATTTTTCATTTCAAACCGAATGAATACTCGGCAGTAAAAAATTCGGATCACCAACAAGAGATTTCATTAGACCTTATTTTAAGTAAGCAGACAGAGTCATAAGACACGTTGCAGGATATTAATTTTGAGCTATAAAAAAAGTAGTAAGCTACACATTTGTCTATACTAAAACACGATCGGCACATGTTTCCCACTGAAAATGAAGGTTTAGCTAATATTAATTATTTCAAAAACAAAAATAAATTAGTTTAGATATTATATTTCTAGGTAAATTATCGATTCAGAAGGCTACCTGAATACACTGTTAAATGTTAATAATTTAAGTTATCATTAAAAAAATTGTCTAGAGACATCTAAAGTTAAGGCCACAACGGGAGTGATTAGGCAGGTGGCTGAAGTGAGTTAATTAACTATGTAACAATTTGTCAGTGTGACCGTATCTTAAAGTCCAAGATAACTATAGTCATTCATATCCTTTCACCACAGACGTGTGACAGAAAACGTCAGACAGAGGATACTTAGGATATTGTAATTGACACTTAGCCACTCGCTAATGGGACTTAATCTTAAAAAAAAAATTAAATTTTTTTTGTCAGTGAGCCGAATTTTATATAAGGGAGTGTAGCAGTAGCGTGCATGTTATAAAAGCAAAACCTTGTTATACTTGGGCATTCAATACATATATTGATTTAAAATCTGGTCATTACCAAATCAAAGTCTCACAATTCAGATTCGACCAAAGTGTAAGTCCATGTATTTATGAAATGTCTAAACATAACAAGATAATGCATTGCCACTGGCGTGCAGCGTGCGATTGGTGCGTTATGAGGCCGTACACCCGTCGTAGGTGAGGCAGCCGGGCACGTGAAGCCTTCCTCAAGGCAGGTCGCTGAGCGTCGCGTGCAGGAAGGTGTCGGGCTCCGGGATCGCGTCGAGCAGGCCGGCCGCGTCGCAGAACTCGGCGAAGGAGGTGCACGGCAGCAGCTCGTCGGTGAGCGCGGCCACGATTCGCTCGGCCGCCTTCGCGTTCGCCTCGTCGTTGTGCCGGATGTACTCTGCAAGCTTCGTCGGCCATTGCTCCACGTTCGTCGCGACCACGTTCTGGATAAATATATAACACAGCGATCAGTGACGTGCTTGCCATGGAAGCAAAAAGCTTCATCTTATTGCTCTTGGATATTTTATTAAGTACTGACTTGTTGACTTCAAATCTGATAATTGGCAGATTCGAACTTGGGCAAGTTTTCATATTAATTTTTTTTATAGGTCATTGCAAAAAAGTAATTTAGGGCCTTTATATAGCTTTATATACCTATTATAGAGACGATATGCTTAATTACCAGTGTCCTATTTATAGGACAGACTATATTCTCATAATTTCTTAAAAAAGCAAATAATTTTTTGTATTCTTGTATTTTTTTACTCCAATTAAAATAGATTTTATAAAAAAAATTATTGTTCTTTCTTAATTTTTAAAAGTTGGGCGCTAATGGGCATATAATTTTTGTGAACAATTACACATTGTAGATGGCTAATATTACATTTAACATTACGTTTTTAACGTGTAGGTATACAAATCGGGTCTACTCTACTTTTATTTTAATGTATTTGGGATTATTACACTTTAGAATTGGCTTTCTCTACAATTCCAAGTAACCAATCTTTCAACCTTCAATGTTTTTTAGCAATAACGCAATAAGCCAATCTTTCACGGTGACTAATTGTTATGTGTAAACATTTGCTATATAGTTTTGCCGCCAACGCACTTGCGCGCACACCGACTGAATTAGACCCAAACCGTGAAAAGAGAAACTCGGCAAGACAGTACGTTCCGAGCTAGCAAAATGTCCCCACTGAACTTCATAAGTAGTTCCATCCAATGCGACATCAATAGAGAACTATATAAATCACTCCCAAAAACGTAAGTAAGCTCACAAAAAGGAGTTTTGTTCAGAGAAAAACGTGCAAGAAACACTTTCAGTGTGTTTTTTCAAAGAAAATAGAAAAAGTACCCTGTTAGCACAATTAGATTACTGTTATAGTATAGTTGTACCTTAAACATGACGCTGTAGAGCTGATCGACGATGGCGACGAGCAGCACGTACGGCTTGTAGTCGGTCCAGGGCTTGGCGGCGCGGTGCTCCGGCGGCACAGAGCGCACCGGCGGCCCGGCCGGCGCCACAGTGCGCGCGTGCCCCAGTATCAGCGCGCGCTTCACCTGCTCCACCCGTACGCTGCGCCATCTGCGACACACACACATACATGTTACAACGAGTTTAAAAACATACAGTATGGTTTGAAAACACTGTCCTACCCGAAAAGAGTATATTGATATGATAAAAATACTTAAATACGTCAGAAAATCATATTATTCGTGAAAATATCATAATGTATTATAATATACAATTGAAGAAGTCTCTTCCAGTGTTGCCCATTTAATTGATTTCTCTATTACTTGCATTCTTTTTCTTTTTAACTAAAAATGATAACCTGTGTGTAGGTATTAACACCTATAGTGGAGGTTTCGCCGTGGTGGCTGCCGGCAGAATAGAATAGCATCCCCCTCTTCTTGCTGAGGTGTCTTAAAAGGCGACTAAGGTATCTCTTGAACACCGCAATTTAACCAGCTGTTCAGAGAAGGAAAACTCGACCAAACCTGCATCCCGCTCCCTCCCGATCGTACTGGTTCTCCTTTCCATCGGGCCTGAGGGAGCTCGGACAAGAGAGTGCTTTTCTGGCTGCGCGTCCAGTTATGCACTTAAATATCTCCTGCGCAATTGACTGTTTCCGAAAACTGGACCTCGAATTTCTTAACCGGTGTTGAAACAGTCGCCGTGGCCGAAACCGGCTAGGACATCATCTGTGGAGGTTATAGCAATTAATGTGGACGCTTACTTGGCATGCGGGTACATTATAAGCATCATCGTGACGTAGTACAGGGGTCCCTCGGCGTCGTGCGCCGACTCGAGGATGCGCACCGGCGACCAGCCCATGTAGGTGTCCAGCGCGGTCAGCTCGCGAGTGCCCGCTCTGCTCCTGTTCGATACAAACACATTCTCAACATTAGTACATCTTTTATTGAAACGGAATATATTTTTCCTGTTACAACATCGCAACCCTACTGTTTGTTGACACTTAGCGCAAAAACCACTGAACTGATTTAGACAGGTCGCTTATTTTTATACCTATGCGTAGTCAAGTGGCACTTTTAAAGGTAGGATACGATATTTACTGATTCTCATGATGGAAACTTTCAAATACCATGCCGAAGATCTAGTACCCCAGGAACATAAATCTAACAAAAAAAAAACAGCGTGTATTACCATGATTGGTCGTGGAAACCGCGCTAGAATTAAATATTTAACGTCGAATGACTACCATTTTTATTAAACAGTCGAATATAATAAGCGATCGCTAGGCGTAAGTTTCGTACAATGTCTGACAACCGGATTTCGTTATTATAAAAACGATGGTGACAATAGAATACGATTCGTTACGGAGCCAAACAACATTATCCAAGCCCTCTGTTTCATGCAGTTCAAGCAAGTTTGCACTGCAAAACATCACAGCGGATTTTATTTATTTACTTTACATAATTGGGTACCCGACATGGGTGACATTGAAGTAAGAAAACAAAAGAACCATGGTACACAAAATAGAACATATAAATGCCCCCACGATTATAGGGCACCATAGCGTCTACAACAATCAATATACAATGCTAATTTACAGTAAAGTGAAGGTGAAGAATATCGTAGTGGCATTAAAAGAAGGGGATATACACACATATAAAAAACAGGGATATATGTATGTATATTAGTGATGCGATGTTTATATTTTATAATATCGAGGAAAGCAACGTCTCTCTTCACCCATTAGTGTTCACGGTCCCGAAGGAGAGAGTAGTTCGTGTAGGACCAACTGCGGGACGCACTCCTCTCCTGACACCGGTCGGGCGGTGAACGTTAAGAGCGTCCGCCGTCCGGTAGAGAAGACAAGGCTTCGTGTGTGTGCCCACATGACGCCTCATTGAGAGGTAGTGAGGGGGTAACAATTGACCCCCTCCCAGAGAGGAGGCCTGTCAAGGCCAGTCGCTCGCCGGGTCCGTAGGAAGTATACGGATACCCAGGCCCGGCGAAGGCGAGGAGAGGACATAGTTGGCACCCAGCGGTGGTTTTAGTCGGCGCAAGTCCGACACACCGGGGGAGTGGCCTCACCACCAGGATAACAAAAAAAAAAGTGTTCACGGTCCCCGTCCACGCACTGCTGTTTTTTTTTCGAGAGGACTTTGTTGTCGGCCGCGATAGACCTTCACAACTAAAGCGGGGTTGGTGGGCGAACACTAAAGGTGCTCAGCCAGTGAATTTATTGTCTCGGTGGCAACGCAAGGGCACCCCTGTGGGTATGAACCTCGACTTGGGCCGCCAGCCAGTGAACGGAACTAACGATGATCTACTAGCGTTTCAAACACGACTACATTGAATAGAAACACAATGCTGCGTCGGAGTGAAGCTGCTTTCCTTGGATTTTGTATCTATATAAGTACGATCTCTAGCAGCCATGCTCACCTGCGCCCGGAAGTCCTATGAAGATATTAACAGTAAAAATGGACAGGTGTATACATACGTGATAATGACATATAGCGCCATATGCATGAGCGCCGGCACGAGCTGCATGTTGGAGAGCGGGCCGCCGCCGCCCGTGTCGTCGTGGAAGGTGCGCCCGCGGGCGAACCGCAGCAACAGCAGCTTCAGATCGTGCACGGTGCACGTGTGACCGATGTCGCGGTGCCCGGTACATTCCTATACACGTTAAACACATATAACGTATATTTTGGGAGTCGAAGCCGCTCGCGTCCGTAGGCTTTACCCTAGTTTCCCTACACGTGACTCCTGGGTGGTGCTAAGCGAGCAGCAGCGAGGTGGTAGAGCGTCGGTGCCCGTCTGGATCGCGACCACAGTGCATGGGTGTAAAGCCCGTCATAATGACCAGTTTCGGCTTGTCGCGTTTCGGGATCAGCTTGTGTATATCCAGTACCTCATATACCTAGAGACCTTCAGTCGTGGTATATGTGGGTCGACATGACGATGTAGACTATCAATGGATTTTCATCCTTTGATAGTCGCTTTCGTTTTTGGACTACACTGTACTTACCATCAGGTACTCTGTAGTCACTATGTCGAGCCAGTGTAAAAAAAATATAAAAAAAAAACAGCTCTATGAGAGCGCTCTAATGTCGCTCGCAATCCCCAAGTGGTTGGAACTAAACACGTCCGCACTACCACTTGCTGCTCACACAGTACTGTCCCCTCCATTACTCGCGTGCCCGAGGCAGCATTATCACCACTGTACTCACACTCACGAACACTACAAGCGCTAATTTTAGTTCTCTTTCTTCTTTTCTTTATGGGGAAAACGTGCTTTGTGCATATGAAAATCAAAATACGCAGCGCATGGCCTGAGTGCGATGCAACTAGACGAGTGCTGAGCACCTTCTGTGCTCGCCCCCTAAGCCCGGTTGAGCTGTATAGGCCTTTCCCGGCCCTCAGTAATTAGCCGGTCAAAAAAAAACCGCCGGGCGCACACTTAGATTCGAACGTTGGTCGCGTGCACATTAGTCGTATTTCTTTATTACGTTTTTAGTGTTAGGCTGTAAGGTAGATTCAATTTCTCCAAATTTCGTTTTGTTTTGTTAAATAAATTTTTGTAAAAGTAATGAAATAAATAGCGGATGGCAAATTTTTAAAAAAAATCTGGTTCTGATTGCTGAAAATATAATAATTTAATTGTACATTGTCTAAAATCCTCAAGTAAATAGACAGGTAGTCTAATATAAATAAACTGCCCAAGGTCTATGAATAAATAGGATGATGATAGAGTACGAAAGGTTGCAATAACCAGACCTGGATGTATGTTGTGTGGCGCGCCAGGCAGCTGACGAATGCAGATTCCGGTACGTGCGGGCCCCACAGAGGAAGAAGCCCGTTGCATCGGGTCGATGCGTTCTGCAGTGCGGCGCTCTCCCATTCGTCGCTACAACAAACACTTACATTAAGAGACTGTGAGGATAAAATGTAACATCATTAACAGAAAAGAGTCATAGTTAAAACGAGCAAGTTCGGTTAAAAAAGATGAGTTTATGATTTTTTTTATGCCATTTTGGCTCTCCCCGGTGTGTTGGACTTGCACCGACTAAAACCACCGGGGTGCCAACTATGTCCTCTCTACGCCTTCGCCGGGCCTGGGTCTCCGTATATTTCCTACGGACCCGGCGAGGTGTCATCTTGGCTAAAAGTGAACATTTCTTTCATTAAGATGATCACATGTGTGTCCTAGATGAGAGGATGTCTGTCCTTTTAAATATTTTTTTTTTATTTTATATTTTTAACTTTTCTAAAAGTAATACTTTGACGATTTTTATTGAAAATGAGTGGAATAGTCCAGACCAGGGGTCGGCAAACTGCGGCTCGCGAGCCAGATATTGCTCTTTGGATGTGAAGCTGCGGCTCTTAATTCCGTACGCAAATATTATTTATTTTAGAAAAAGTAAATAAATAAATAAAAATCGTTCTGAATCGATGAATAAATAGATTAGTTAAAAAAAAACTTTAATACGCAAGTTCTACTTACTGTTGGTAAGAAAATTTTTTGTGGCTTTTTAGAAATTCAGAAATTTTGTAAATTGTAATTTTTGACTCTTCCGACTCAAAAGATTGCCGACCCCTGGTCTAGGCGCTAAGTATGGCAGAGTGATGGAGAATTGATGCATAATTTCGGAGAGTGGTGTAGTGTGGATACAGAGTATGAGAAAATGGTTTATTATAGACGCATAGTATGGGAGTATTGTATAGTGTAGACGCATATTACGAAAGTTTAATTTAGTGTTTACCGAGCACGCGCGAGCCGTACTGCCGCCATATGACACTCGACGTGCACGATATTGTAATGCGACACTGTCGTGTAGCCGAGAGTCTTACGCGCGCGTACTTCGTACTCTTCCACAGGGCATCGCTTTGTAAACGTGTAGATACCTAGCACCTGTACATATATAGACACGATTAATTGGTTATATCATTCATATTCTAGAAATAACAATTTCTAGTAAAAAAAAAATGTTTTTTCTTAATTTACACTTATTTACATACCATGCTCTTATCACAACTATACCAATTACACAATTGAATATATGTCTTTTTTAAACTTTTTTCATTTATAAATGAAAAAGGTTCATCAGAAGTGGGATAAAATTGAGCAAAAAAAAAAAGTATCGATATAAAGGAGTATACTCGACCTTGGTCGGCTGATACTTGTATCCTTCGCGGCAAATGCAGCAGACGGCACCTGCTTCTTCGGCGAGGTCGGCCACCTGCTGTGTGAAGCTGCACTGCGCCGTCACCTGTCCGCGCTCGTTGCTGCGCATGCCGAGAGCACCGAGCTGCCGTTCGCGCACCGCCATCGCCAGGCGCTTCTTCTCCTAACAAACGTCAATATATTTTTAGCAATAACTATATACAATGAAAAAACTGCTAGCTAACCCAGTCATTACCAATATATAAATTAAAAAACCATAGAGCCATTAATAGTCCTTTACAGATAGGCTATAAGAAAACTTGTTAAAAGATCATTACTTACGTTACTATAACAGTAATTAATAGCATTAGAGTTTAAAATAACTTCTATGAATGTGGCGTATAAAATCTTTATGTTAGCATAACTGCATCGAGTAACAATCAAAGAAAAATATGTGTCATCACGGTGGTATCAAGCATTTGATTCTCTTCTCTTTCTGGAAAGAATCATAGAGACCCAGGTGATTCTCTATGATTTCCAGAGTAAATGTTCAAGTATAAAAGGGAAGTTATAGAAAATATCCTGAATTGGTAATTTTAGCTTGATAGTTTTAAAATCTGACCTCATTATTATAATCAGCCTAATTTCATTCACGGCTAGACAAGGAAACGAAATATTTAACTCTATTCAAATAGGTATACTTCTAAACACTTTCCAATTGTCAAAAAAAGGTTTATTACAGACGGGCTTGCGCTTGACCTCAATCTCACCTGTTGAAAAGTGATAATGATAATGATAATGAGGCCGATGATGGAATGCGCTCACCCAGCAAATACCTACATTTACCCGAAGTTTGAAGATTTCCACGACATAAGATGTTGTAAAAACAGATGCAGGAAATGAATTACACTCCTTGGCGGGTAGCAGCAAAAAATAGGAGGCGAATCGCCTCGTGCGAGCTGTTGGAATGTAAACTACATATGGGTGCAAATCTGTACGTTTTAATTTATCACCTAGATCTTTGGTTCTCCTAATCTAATTTATGCCGACTGCACAATGATGCCTGTTTCCTATCTCGATTTAATACAATATGGTACGTAATTCTAACCTGTCTGGTGAATTCCCGGACTTGTTGTATTTTAGCCGCACATTGCGGCTGTGAACGTAACGCTTCTAGAAGATTCTCAGCGAGCGAGCCAACGTGTTCGCCGGACGACACTTGCTCCAATCGATGGACTATCGGAATCACCTTCTCGCACACCAGCATCTGTGAACATTGGAAAAGCATAACTAGAACGAATATGGAAACAATCGCCTTGAAAAGGGATTTATTATTAAGATTTTTGAGTGGTTACAGATATAATTACGAACAAATTTATCGAATGTTAAGCCCCAAAGTCGTATGTGAAACAACAAGAGGTTTGATAGTTTACGGTATTTGTTTAATTGTTGTTTTTTTACTTCGCTTTTATTGCTTCGATAAATACATTTTTACGAAGTTTTACAAATATACCTGTGTCGGTTCGTGTTCCGCAGCGAGCCCAGTCAAAAACCGCAATATGTATTTGAGAGCCGGACGACTGATGAACTCTTTCAATTCGTCCGAATCAGTGCACACGAGGGTAGGTTTCACACATGGCGCGTGTTTCTGTAACAATATCATGATTTAATAAACTAGTTAACGTTAAAATAAAATTAGTAGTTAACGGATTAACAATCTCCAATCTCACCAGACGGGCCTTAACTAAGTAATATTCGATAAGCAATAACAGTAATAGAGAAGTGTCAATAGCCTGTCGGTAATAAAAAAAAAAGTGTAAAATGTATAGAAATCAACGTTATATTTCGAAAGCCTGTGTCGATTCCATTCATTTTGCATTTTCGTAGTTACGTTATCGCTGAACGTATATTACTTTATCTAGGTTCTCTGATGTAAAGTTAAGATAAGGTCAATGATGAAGTGTGCTTTCTTAATAAATGATATATTTTTTTGGTATCAAAGTAGACGAGAAAATTGAGGTCCTTAAAAGTAACTAATCACTGTCCGTCAATTCTACGCGTCGGTACAAACAAGGACAAAATAATCTTGTCTGAGGAAGAAAGGGCGTGTCTCACTCTCTCTTATTACATTGTAGTGTGACACGTGTGTGTGTGAGTTGACAAAACTTTCACTCTCACACTTAGTATAATAGTAAATGAATCACCATGATATACTCAAGCGCGTCGCGAACTACGCCGAGCGATATGAGGTAGTCCTTGAGAGTGCCGCCGATGGAGTTCCTCTCGATGTTGGCGCACAGCACGCAGAACAGCTCGACGCGGAACTCCTCCTCGGTCCACTGGTCCGCGTCCAGCCGGTCGAAGTCAAGCACCGGCTTGAAGTGGTCCACGAGCATCGCCATCTTGAGATCGTTGCCGTACACGAGCGCGGCCAGCACGCGGGTCAAGTGACCCAGAGCCACCGAGTTCGAGCGGATACCTGACGGTTAATGTAAACTGTTTAGTCGCCGACACAGGTTGTTTTACAAAGAACAAACCAACCAATAATTTTAAAGGTAATGTACATAATTTTATGCAAGAGAACTTAGTGATTACGTTAATGGCGAAGGAAAAGAATGACAGAGCATTATACCTCCGCCAACATAAGGAAGAAAAAGCAGTAAGGCTAGAGTTTTCAGTCCTGATCTATTTTTCTTTAAGTGCTACTTTCGTAGGTAACATTGATATGTACTTTTACGCAATTTTCTGTAGAGTTCCTCTGTGGCTTTTAGCTAATGAAGGTCCCATTTTCGCCATGTCTATATGTTTTTGTATTTTTCTTTTGTTTCTGCATGTTGTTTCTGTTAATGCATTTAAATTTCTAGATTTTGTTACTTTGTGGCGAAATAAATACATTACATTTCAATTTTTGTTCTTTTTGATGCATACGTGTGAATATTAATATGATAAACACATATTATATATACAACTGTAGAGTAAGCATAGTCCAAATTACCAGGGCATTCAGTGCAATTGAGTAAGGCTTGCACGTATTCCGGTCCACCGAAAGTAAGCGAAAACTGCAAGAACGACTCGAGACTTTCACTTGCGGCCACAGACAAGATGCGCTCCATGATCTGGAAGTACATTATTATTTTTATTTACCATATGATAAATAAGTGATGCGTTTTTATTTATACTGGCATGGCAAAATGCTATCACACATTATATTAAGTATACTGTAGCAGAAGGGACGGTAGGTAACAAATGTTTTGGCGTGCGGAAAACTGATTCGGGATTTTTTCGCACAGATCTCAACTTAAATGCCTCGAACTCTATAAAAGCCTAACCATCATCGTGACGGGCAGATGCATGTCTATCGATCCATTTCACCGTTATAGGGGAGTGAGCATATAAAAAAACCATACCTGTGGTACAGATTTTGACTGGCTTCAACCTGCCCTGCCACTATTGTTATCTTAATTTTGTAAATATATACTTAGACATTAATCTAGACTATAAATTTAGACGTTTTATTTAACCCGAAAAAAAAAACGTGACAATATCTCTAAATGGTAAAATCTGAAATAAGGTTATCCGACAGAAAACCAAAGTTATCGATACAGCTTTCCGTATTAGCAAACTGAAGTGGCAATGGGCAGAACATATCGTTGATATCCATCAGTGAACTAAGATGATCATGATGTATGCAAAAGAGGTTAGAGGTTAGTGTAGCAGTACCTCTAATAGTTGGTATACGAGTTGCGCTCTGGGCATGTCCTTCTCCTCCCCGGCGGCGAGGTGCAGCGCGTGCAGCAACACGGGCAGCGCGCGCGTATCCGTGCGGGTGAGCACGCGCACGCAGCGGCGCACGCGCGTGCACAGCGCGAGGAGCCGCAGCAGCGTCGAGCACAGCGAGCGCGCCGCGCCCACACGCTGGATCGCAGCCAGCCGCTGCAGCATCACTTCCAGACCGCCTGTATACAATTATACCTTGGCTATAATATACTTTCGTTCATTTCGTAAGACATGAATGAAATCTAAAACTTTTTGGATATTGGCTCGACATTGACTACAGCATACCTTACTTACAGCATAGCTTACCTTACTTGAAGCGACATAAATCATTCGGTTTTGACTCTTCTAAACTTTTAAATAGAAGGAAAGATATAGCAATTAACCCCGTTCGTATTAGAACCACATTTGCCTCAAAGCAATATAACTGTCAATCCGCCCATATATACAATGAATTAAATAAACAAATCGACATTTACAGTAAAAATATTCATGACTGCAAGCAAGTACTTTCTCAATATCTGAAATCTCTGTCATACGATAATACAGAATCCCTTGTAAATTAATAATCGATATAATACACATGCACTTACACACATACACTCTCTCCCACCTACAGACATTCTCTCTCTCATGCACACAAACTCTCTCTCTCTCTCTCTCACACACACACACACACACATATATTCTCTCTCGCACACACGCATACCAATAAACTTATACTGTGAATATCCATATAAAAACACAAGACACCCTTGAATAGCCGAACGGAAGTGCGAGTCTCACCAGAGACAAGATTTACTTAATTGGTGAGACTTATCACCCTGTGTATATGCATAAGTTTTTGTGTTTAAATAAAGATTATTATTATTATTATTATACCTGATGGAAAACACAGTGTAGTCCAAGATCGACAGTGACCACTAAGGAACGAGTACTCATCGACCTACGCTGTCGTCATGCCAGTCCACAAATACCACGACTGAACGTCTCTAGGTATCTGAGTAACTGGAAATGCACAAGCTGATCTCGAAGCGCGACAGGCCGAAGCAAGTCACTATGACGCCATGGACTTGTGTACATTGGTGTGTACCAGGTAAATACCATGGCTAGAATAATGGATAGCTTGTTTCGTAAAATGTTAAATGAAATGTACCTTGGAGACAAAGAAAAAGCATTATGTCAAAGCGCTAAGATTAACTGCGTAAAGTGGGCACTAGACTCACCGCAATCGGCGAGCACGTTCGCCATGCGATAGACCTGCTCGTCGTCGACGGCCTCCGCGTTGGTCTGGCTCAGCGTCTCAACGAACTCCTCGGTGGCGTCGCCGAGCAGACCTCGCATGCGGTACACCACGCGCATCGCATCCACACTTTCACCGGACGTACACCAAACCTGACAAATAGATACAAGTATTTTATAATTATAAACATGTATAGTTTAGAAATAAAAATTAAAGTCACAAAATGTAAATAATTACTTCTGTTGAAACTGAAATATTTTTCATCTTTAGTAAAGCAAACAAGAACGAGCAAACATTCTTTTATTTAAAAAAAAAGTTTTATCGTAAACATCACCGAAAAAAACAGCCACAAACGAAATTGTAATTAATGTTTTAATTTATTTTGACTGTTTAGAGATTATTACATTAGATAAGATGTAAAAATAATTCAGTTGCAGAATCGGTTATTAATTTCAAAAATTAAAAAACTTGTCCATAGTCATAATTATGCTGACCTATCAAACATATTATCCGTAAAACAAATATAATCCTTTATTAATAATATAATTTACTTTAATCCTTTAATAAAAAGCATGCTCTGCTTTTTTTTGTAACCCAGGGGAAATCCCTAACGGACCTCGGGGAGAGGTGAGGGCCACCCCCCGGTGTGTCGGGCTTGCACCGACTAAACCCCCGGGGTGTTCCATCTTCCGCCTACCGGCATCGAGGGCACGACTGGGGTCTCATCCTTAATGACCGGCTGGGCGTGCGGCCATGAGTAGGCCTCTACTCGTTTAGGGAGGGGTGGTGTATAGAGCCACCCCTCTCGTGCCTCTGTGTTGTAGAGCGGCACGCGGGAACACATCGCGCGCCGCTTGCACCCTTGTTGGACGACACATTCCCTCAAGCGTGCCGCCCGGTGTCGCCGCTAGAGTCGAACGTTCCTGAGGAACGCTGCTCTGCGGCGCCCTGTTCTTTTAGGCCGGCGGGCAGGCGGGGACGACGCTGTCAAAGATGTTGTAGCCAGCGCCTCCCGGTTCCGCTCCGCCACATCCTTCCTAGCTAGCACGTTCTCGGCGAACCGCAGGACCGCCCTCCATGCACCTTCGCTGCCGACCATTAGTGAAACCAATGTCGGCATGATCTGCTGAGCCAGCTTCAAAAATCAACTCATTTTTCTAACTAACCTTTTTGTAGACATCTTTGACAGGCAGGTCCAGCGACATGATTTTATTACAGACCAGCAGTTCCATTCCATTGTCGTCTTCTAGCAACGCCACCAGTTCACAGTCAGTGCATATCTTGTTCTTAACGTCACGCATCAGCGGACCCATTCCCGGCTCGTGCGAGGAATATGGATTGCCTAACATGCGACCCTGTGTCAAACACAATGTTTCATTTATTTTTACTGTGCTTCGTTGAAATATATACTTAACTAACGACTGAAAGGATGCATTAAATATAATATATTAAAATCATAATCACACATGCTTACGGGCTCTGTTGGAAACGGAAAGTTTCTAAGAATAACCTGTTTTAAACGAGCGTCAAATAATGATTTTGAGAATTGTCCCACATGCTAATTAATATTTTAAGTCAACACGCAAATGCATGCATTGTAGGTTCAGACATAAGAAGATAAATTTTGAGATTCAATAAACAGATAATGGAAACTTTACTGGGACACAAATAAGGAGAACCCTGATCGTGAAATTTTCGAGCCAGGACAAACACTACTGTCTGTGTCATAATACATTTAAGGAATTATTTTGATTTAAATACCTGTAAAAAGTCTTCTTGCTGTGGATCTTTCTCGAGATTTAAGAAAAATTCACCAATATCATTCTCCTCGGGGTATATAATGGAGCAAAGTCTTTCGAATATAAATACTGGCGTGCGATAATCGTGCAATGGATATTTCTGCACGGTCTCAATACAAACGGCCATGAACTCCGCCGTCTCAGTCTCGGTACCTTAAAACACACATTTTGTCTTTCAATGATACTTCCTTTGCACATTATTTTAATCACCATTCAAGAGCCAGTGGCGTTTCCTAAATTATTATTATATATGAATACAATTTTGTTGATCAAATAAATGTACTTTTAGACTGGTGATAAAGCATATGAAAAATTATAAAGTTATTATGTTCTGTACCTTAAAAAACCATGATATATTTTATTTCCTGTGAAACTGGGAATTAATATTATGACTCGATGTTTTATAGATTAATTTGCTTTTTATTAAACTGTATTTACAATTATAAATACAGTTATATACAGTGCACCAGTATATGACATAACATATACTGATTACTTTCGGGCAGTAGAGGAAGTTGAGGGAGTCCACTGTCCAGATGAGAGGGAGGCGGTGCGCAGTGTCCGGCGTATCGCCTGAGAGATAGGTCTTGGAGGAGTGGGTTCTTCACTCATCCCCTCCCAGACAAGCAGCCTAAACAAGTCTTTTCGCTTCCCGGGTGTCTGGATGAATTTGTTTCCCGGGCCCGGGTGGATCGATTAGAGGGACATCCCGGGGGTTTTTAGCCACCCATTGATGAAGGTAAGCTCGCTGACAGCTCATATACTAATATAACGAACTTTGCTTTATTGTGCTCTCTTTTGTTGCGAATCATAGATAGCAAAATAAAAATGATGCTTGTATATTGCACTTTTTTGAATAAATTTAAAGTACAAGAGACACGAGTGTTACCAGTGGTCATCTCTTCCAGCAGCTCGAGCAGTTTCTCCTGGGTGTCGTCAGTGAGCCGCGTGCGCTGCACGACCAGCCGGCGCAGCGACAGATACCCGCCGAGCACGGCGCCCACCAGCCGGCCCTTGTACGTGCGCCGGGCGCCGCTGTCCTCCAACAACATCGCCAGCAGCTCCGTCAGACGCTTCAGGGCATAACCTGGTGCAAGCGCAATCTCAAAATAACGTTTCATAGAAGCTAAACTTTATATGATATCGGTGCCGCCTTAGACAGGTCACTGTGCGTAAACTGTACTCTCACTCCAATATAACTTTGTGAAATTTCTTTCTAGTTTTTTCTCAAGGCAATTACTTCCGAAACGCTAGTAAATCACCTCCATGCCATGACTTTATATGATTAAGATATTGAGCTATTTAAAAATGAGTTCTACAAGTCGGTATAATTACAGTGATTGATGATGGATGCCGATCTCTTGAAAGACTGTGAGAGGTTTGTCTTACGAAACAAAAAGTCATACCAAAATTAGTAAAGCTATTTTAAGATCAAAACCCAGAGAATGGCTAAAGAATATTGATGTAAATTGCCTTACCTTGAGCCAGGTCTGAAGTCAACGTAGTTTCTTCCAGGCGATGAAGTTGCTCAATCTCCTTGGTCATAAGATCAGCTATCTGTTGCAGCACACCGCGTAATGCAAGGAATTGTTTCCACGGTGCTTCAGAGGCCAGTGCTAAAAGAAACGACAGTAATCATTAATAAGGCCCCTTTTAATTGTTGCTACTTGAGTAACGCTGTGTGTGTATGCCTATTTTGTTGAATTTTAAAATAAATGGTAAATTTAAAATGATGAAACAGATTCGGATTATGAAGCGATTTGTAGAAAAACAGACAGTAAGGCAGGTTACTTTAGACAAATAACTAAATAACGTAGAAATTAAATGTTCATACTTTGATAAAGTTGTAAAAATTGTTCGCTCGCTTCTCCAGCGGAACCCACTTGAGGCAAGAAACTAGTCAGCAATATTAATACCTGAAACAAAACCATATAATTATTTTTACATTAAATTCAATATTAATTAATAAGTATGATTTAAGTTACAGTTGCATAATTATTTTATGTGGAATTTCAACGTACAGCCAGTAAATAAGAGGTTGTTATAAGTATGAACAGAACTGTGAGAGTACTCACGGCTTTAGTCCTTTCGTAAGAGTCGCAGAGCAGCCTGACCATCTGGCAGGCGGTGTCGCGCGCTATGCGCGAGCTCGGGTCGAACATGACCGGCCGCAGCCAGCCGCCGTCCTCCAGCACCAGCGGGCGCATGCCGTGCGACAGGAGCATCTGTACAGAGCAACGACTATTTAAATGAAATATAATAATATAGACCTAATTGCAATCATAGTTGCATCGGCAAAAAAAAGTAAAATAAATTTACCATTGGAATGGAACGAAGGATCTACCGTGAGAGCCAGCAAGTCTGATAGTTTTACTTTGCAACATATTGAAGAACAGTTAAATTCAATATGAAATTAATATAGTCGGCTCACATATATCACGAGTGAAGGTCTCTAGGTATAGGAGTTACTGGATATACACAAGCTGATCCCGAAGCGCGACAGAGCAATGCGAGTCACTATGTCGGTCTTTACACTAGTGAACTGTGGCTATGACCTAATTCGGGCAATCGCCCCGTGACCACAAATGTTGAGACTCACCCTTTCGCGCCACTTGGCTAGGTATTTGTGTGCGAGATGCAAGTCCCGGGGCGGATAGGGCGCGACGTCCGCCGGGGGCACGTCAACGCGGCTCGGCACCAGCCGCTTCCAGTCCTTGTGCGGCACCTTGCCGGCCAGCCAGGCCGCCAGGTCCACGACCACGTTGCCCGTGGACAAGGTGAACGCGGTCGCGGGCATCGACGTCTTCGATTCCTGAAAAATAACACACTATCGAATCGCACCTCCTTGTCACAATATCGATAAAAACCAACAGCTGATATTGATTTCTATCTATTTCTTCAAGACATATATTTAACTAGCTGATCCGGCAAACGTTGTTTTGCTATATAAGGCTTTGTAATATCTTCTAAGATGTTCATTGAAATTAAGTGATGTCAAAGACAATTTTGTTCACAATTAAATACTCTTAATCAACAACACATTTATTTGAATAAAGATTAATGTTATTACGTTGATACAACTCTTAACAAATAATGCATTAATTACGACCAAATTTTATTACGATAAAAACGGTTCTAGTAACTTAATCTTAAAAGATAGACATATACTGTCGTCGACATTTTTTTAGATCATTTCAAGAGGAATAATTCTTTCATACATATATTTTTGGTATCTTGAACCATTTTCGCAGCGCACGCAATGGAAGCCCTTAAGGATGAATAATTTTCCCCGTTTTTTTCACATTTTCCATTATTTTTTCGCTCCTAATAGTTGCATCGTGATGTTATATAGCCTAAAGCCTTCCTCGATAAATGGGGTATTCAACACAAAAAAAATTTTTCAATTCGAACCAGTAGTTCCTGAGATTAGCGCGTTCAAACAAACAAACTCTTCAGCTTTATAATATTAGTATAGATAACAAATTACTTATAAGCATTCTTATTACATGGATTCGGAGTGAACATTTAAGGTAAAATGACACTACGGGGTAGCGAACTACGCTAAGCGACAAAATGAAACCGAAGCCCGAAATTTTCGGTATAACTTGAAAGAAAAAAAAAAAAGACCAGAAAAGGTACTGAACCAACGAAGGAAATAATGAGTTTTAAATATGAATAAAAATTAATATCAACATTAATTGTTCATTCCACAATATTATTTCTTTTACGTTTGTTAGTCTTGAACACAAATATCGGATGTTAATATTATTGATTATAAACCTTGGCTTCCTTAGATTGTTCTGTATCAGCGGAAGTGGTAGAAGGTGAAGTTGATAGCGGCGCCATCAGCTCTTGCATGTACCGTAGACACGGGAGAGCCACTTGTTGCAATGCGAATTGATGAGCTGAAATATAATGGAACCTCAATTCAACGCTTCATTACTATTAGGTATCAACAGTTGGGGTCGTGGCCGTTCATCGTACCCTGAGCGATCGGTTTGCGACCCCCTGAAAAGTCGGCAGAGCCTTATGATGTGTTCTACTTAGAAACAACATCTCCCCCTGAGTTGGTGCCCAGCTAACGCGGTGCTACAGATCTGTGGTCAATTGATTACAGGACCCACAGTCCCCGCCAATGCTCAGAAGTACCTTACCTCACCTTGGGGTTTTTAGTCGGTATAAGTCCGACACACCTCGGTCGCGCAACCCCCCTGTGCGGCTGAAACGGTTCTATGAGGATTTTCCCGAAGTATAAAAAAGATATATCAACAGTTGTGACCGTTCACAATGCCATACATAGCAATATTTAATATTAGACGCCACTACTCGCGAAGAATGGAAATATCAAATATATCGCGCAGTTCTATTGCCGCATAGTACTGTCTAACCTTAGAAGTCGATAAAGTATTTTTATTTACCACACTTACAATTAGGTGACGATGTATTGATACCCGGAATGCCAGCTATAGCTTCAGGCGTTAACAATGCGTTGGCAGCAGGCGCTATGCCGGCCACTTCCGTCAAATTAGGGCAACACCTGTTGGGACAAAATATAACTTATAAATTAGCGACTATGTAAATAGCATTTGGAGAAAGAGACAAATGACGACACAAAGACCTATGCTTGATCTCTTACTATTACAGTTATAATTCACATAGGTTATGTTAACAAAAAATAATAATGTTTTACAGTCGAATTGTGCTGACACTCACCACACCCATAGTTTGACGATACAGCGCAGTCTCACTTCCCAGCAGTCGACAGAGTCCTGCACTTTGACCAGTGCCCCGAGCAGCACTACCAACGGACGTACCTACAATACATTCAGCAATATTCATAACGAGTTAATCAGATACAAAGTGTTTCCATATCAACATACATTACTAATAATGAAATAAAACTTTGTACATATAATTAATACAGTTATCGATGTTTGTTATTAAAATATTTTTTTATTTAATTATTATCCCGCTTGCATTTTGTGCTCTCTAGACGGTAACTAGGGTATGATTGAATGTAAGAAAATTGATGTTATGAAGTCACTGAAAATGAGGATAAATAATAATAGATAGCTTACAGAATTGTTGTGATCCTGAGAGGCCGCGTGTCCTATCAGCGAGAGTGTTATTCTCTGCGACAGCAAGTTGCACAGCTGCTCGGTGGCGGGCAAGTTGTCGCGCGTCACCAGACATACTAACGCGCGTACTTCGTCTTGGCACTAAAATAACATATTTTATAAATACACACAAGTGTAACAGACCGTCATAGTGACTTGCTTCGATCTGTCACGTAACCGGATCAACTTTTGTACCCCCATAGTTGTTTTTATTGCTAGAGACCTTCTGACGTGGTATATGTGGGCAGACATGGCGATGGTCACTGTCAATGGATTTGACACTTAGCAGCTGCTGTCGTTCTTCAACTACTCTGTGCTTTCCATCAGATGGGATTTAGTCACTTTGTAAATCCAGTATAAAACATTCAATAAATATCTTTAAGAGCGGCTTGCACTAACAAATTAAATCTAGTTTAGAGTTATATAAAATGCTATTTAGCGCTGATCTGTACTTATTGTCTTGCACTAAATCAAAATCTAGTTATAACAACTCTTAAACTGAAATCATCATTAAGATGGAATCAAACCAATTCAATTAATAAGCGTTTTATACAAGCTTAAACTATATTAATTCGTTAGTGCAAGCCGCCCTTAAATTATAAGCAAAGCTTATTTGCAATATTATTAAAACTTTATTGGTAAAATAATTTTATTTATAATTATTACAAAAGATCATCGATTCCTTTTTCAATGCTGTTAAATTAGAAGTTAGTACTTTAAATTATAACTCTAATGTAGATCTAGATTAAACTTTTAACATCAAACTTACTAGACTAATCAAAATGACCAGTCTTTATATTTATCTTTTAAGGACTTAGTTTTATTAATAAGCATACAAATCTTGAAGAATAAATGGGTATATTTTTAAATTGAGAGATTACCTGTGGCGCTCCACGATGCAGGTTATGTTGTACCAGCTCTTCGACGAGTCCAAATCGACAGAGGTGAGTGCGATGCTCCGGCTGAGAGGCCAGAGCGCGCAGCAACGTTAGGCAATGCTCAGCACAGGCCAGCGAGCACCCATAGCAGTTGCTACCCGATTCTTTATAATCAAAACCAGTTTTGTGAATTTATTATATACATTGGATTATACAATTGTGGGATCACGATGAAAAAAATTAAGTCTAATGTGCTCTCTGCCGATCTATTTCCGCGAACATCGTGCATATTATTACAGATTGCCCAAGGGCTGCGCTTGTAAGGTATAATAGCAAGGATACAGCTCGCTTACGATATTTTATATGTATTTATATCATTTTCATCTCAGTTTTAGTGCATTAATTATTCATGGCTATAGTATCGTTTACTTCCTCTGTAAGTTAAAAGTCTATTTACTACGTAATATATATTTTTTATGTATATATTTTAATAATTATCATATCCCTCGAATGATGCGATAATATTTGGAGATTGGTCTTTTTGTATCTGTTTTTTAATTAAGGCTTTAAAAAAATAATAAAAATTTACATTTTTGAATTAAGTAAACTGCAAATCGAAACATCAATTTCTACAATTATATGAAAAAAAAACATATATTACAATAAGATATAGTAATAAACATTGTGTACCTTTGGAGAGGTTCCCATCATAGTTTTGTAGCAAGCCAGCATACACAGGCAAAGCTTCGCCTTTTAACTGTTCACTTTGAGATCTATCGTAAGTGACAAGCTCTTTCCTAAAACATGAAATAAGTTTTAAGTATTCCTTAAATCCTATAACTAATGACGAGAAGAATGTGATCTGTGACAGTATTTTTTATACCAGACTTGAAATTGACATAATAAAATGTAAACTAAACAGTGTGGCTATGCACTGCGTTCGATTTATATTCCAATTTACGCATTACTTATTTCATAGGTTGATCTCCCATTTGGTTACATATATTGTCAGATCGAAATAACTATAGTATTATTTTCTTTTGTGTTAACGTAGCACTTTATGGTGATTGTACTGAACTCCTAGATTCATATTTTCACGGATTCGGATTATAGACAGCGTAAAATGCATTATCCAAACTTGATCCGACTTTTCTAGGCTCGTAATTTCACGTATACGTATAGAAAGCAGTGTGTAATCGCCCTTATGAGTGGAATGTCTATCGATAAAGATTTTAGTTCAAATTACTTGACAGTAAAAACCAGAAAGGCAATTACTGTACCTGCAAGCGAGGACCTTCTGTATGATTTTCGATAGATCTTCGAATTGCCCTTTGCTTTCAACGCAGTACTTGTGCGCTAGCGTCTGTATCACGCGGTTCACCTGTGCCCCGGAGAAGGAGGCGGCACTTGAATTACTGTTCTCATCGCCAGTGCGACTTTCGAGTCGATGTTCATTGATCTTGTGCAGGAGAGACTGCAAACAATAATAATCATTTAATTAATAATTCGATGAAACAATTTAATATCGATTCATTGAAATTGGATGACAGTTACATTTTATTTATTTATGTTTTTTTTTAGTATTCCCCTAACAATACTGAAGCCCTTGTCTACCTATATTAATGCGACGGTCAATAAGGTCCATAATTGTATAAAAAAAGAACTTATTGTGATCTGTATATAATAAATTGATTAATTACTTAATATCACTGTGGTTCCTGGTTTATAAAGAAAAATAAATGACATGCACATTCAAAGAAATTAGAGACGTGAAACGTCTTTTAAATTTAGAATTCACACATTGCCACCTCATTTGTTACTATATTTATTCTATGGGAATCGAAACCAAAACTCGACTTGCTGAAGTTACACGTACGACCACTGCATCGCCAAACGAGTGGTCAGTAAACGTTATATTTACTCAAACTTTAGGCCCTAATGACATTGTTTTAACAAATCAAATGAACATTAACCTCCAACACTGGCTTAGTGGAGACGAGCTGCTTGTAGACGCGGTCCGCCTTGTCGAGCAGTGCGCCGATACTCTGCACCATCTTCTTGCGCTCCTCGTCGTTCTCTATGGTGTCGACGGCGCAGCACGGCCGCGCGCTCAGCGTGTAGTCGAACTTCGCGTACTTGCAGAAGCCGCACGCGTGACACAGGAACGGATCCTTCTCGTCGTAATTTATCGCACTAGCAACCACAAAAAAACGAATTAGTAAAAGTAACATCAACGATTTTATTTACGGCTATACATTCAAGAATATTTCTTTTTAAATCGAATTAAATGTATATTATTTGTTTGTAAAGCTGTATCTCTATTTCTATCCAACAATTACATGATATATTTTTCAGTTCTTATGTACTTTACTGTCCCCTATTATTTCACAAGTTATATCATGAACTCTGTGTGACGTGCGAACAACGCCTCAAAGTTTATTGCAATCACATTAAAGATTTCGAAATGTACAAAGGACAAACAAACCTTTAGTTTATCATAGAGTCACTATCAAACAAATTATATTAATTGCAATTCAACATGATCATACATTGTGGCAGACGTTGTTTGTTATATATCTTACCGACACTTGTGACATTGGAACACATTTTCCCCGCAGTTGGCGCACACGCCAGGGTTCGCAGGCACCGATTGAGAGCACCTCGGGCATTGAAGTGATTCACCTAAAATATACACATTATTATTAAACAATCATTATTCTCCTAAAATAGTACTGGTTATTAAAGAAAGAGACGAACCCGTGGCTTGTTGATTCTCGTAGAAGTCTGCATACTCCATCATGAGATTGCAAGCGACGATAGGCAACGGGAAATCAACGCGTACTTCGGATTGTCCAGACTGTAGTTGAACGCGTTTCGCTTTATGCCACATTCCTGTAAAAAATAAAACAAAAGTAACAGACAATTTTCGATTATATTTAAGTTATGTTTATAACCAGAGATGGGCAAAATGTAATCTGATTAATGATCAACGATTACAAAATGTAGTCGTAATTTTAATTTATTGCTCTGTAATCATGATTAAAACCATTTAAAACATTAAGAAATCATAAATGTGTATTAAATCTGGGATTTTGTAGTATTTAAAACATAAATGAGCAAAATGTAGTCATATTCATAGTAAAAAACGTAAAATGTAATCGTTAATCATATTCATTAATCTGATTACATTTTGCCCATCTATGTTTATGACAGATATTTTGTAGTAGAATCTTTTTTATACTGTCATTTACATGTGTAACAATAGTTGTGCTTGTAAATATCAAAAATCTTTATGTCCATGTTAGTTAAAGTATGAAAATGCAATAAAAGAACACCTAAATAAATTACGCATTTGTATATTATACTTTGGTTTTAACCCTCTTGCTAAGGCAGGTCTCGCTGCAAAGTGTTTCGCAGGAAACGGAGCTCCGTGCCAAAATTGGGCACATCAAACGCGCGCATTCGCGGAGCATGAGTGGACCAAATTTTGGCTTAAAACAATATTCATTAGTTTTGAGAGTAAAAATTATACGGGTGAATAAAATAATAAAATATAGTCACCCATCGTGTATAAGCGGTGTTTTTCACCCGGTGACTATAGTCATCGATAGTAGCGAAAGGGTACAAACGTGAATACAATCATAGTGTAAGTTAGCGGAATTTGATGTTGACCCACAAAAAAAGGTGATATGTATAGATGAATTATAACAATAATTACAATTTTGTTTCCAATATCATCAAACGAAGCATCAAGTCACTATAGGCTAAAAAAGGATAAGCAGGCAAGCAATGACAGTAGGAAAACCCCGGAGGTTTTAGTCGGTGCAAGTCCGACACACCGGGGGTTGGCCTGAGTGTCTGAGGGTGGCGAGCCAACCCCTGAGGTCCGTTAGGGATTTCCCACGGGATACCAAAAAAAAAGGTAAGCAACGAACCTGGCCTGTTTTTAAGTTCCTGGACCGCCTGCACGTTCCTGTTGTTGTAGTAGAAATTGATCGTGCGCACCATTTTGCTGCGCTTGATGTCCCCGATGCGAAGGCTGATCCGGCTTATCATGTGACTGTTGACTAGCTTCACGATCTGAGTTGTCGTCGTGAATTTCGAGTCGATCTACGGCGAACACATACATTAAATACTTACAGCAATTTTTGTACCGTAGAGCTGTGAAATTTATCGGTTAGTAGCGGACGCGGCGTGGCATCACCAGGAGTGATGTATATTTGAAACTGGCTGATTTTCAATCAACTTTCAATCACTATTTTAACTCTAATAGTATAAAAAAATATATTTTTCTCTTTAGTATAAAAAAATCTACTTTTAGTTGGTATTTATGTCATTAAAATAACCTAATTTAAAATCTTCATGTTTCCAGATTCAGTAGTTTACGCCCTAAGATAATATGTCAGTCATGACGAATTTTTATATGCATACACATAAGATATTTTCATATAAAAACCAAATAGTCTTATGAATGTAAAGTCGGAATTACATGAAGACTTTTTTAAATAAATTTTTTTGAAAAACAGAAAATATTGACAAATTATCGATAAATTGCTAATAAGGTGCAAAGAGTATCGAAAAATGCTGTTTAAAATAGATGTGAGCTCATGTAGGGATTCATAAATTTCAAGGTGAAAGAAAGATATTGTTCAATTCTTTTAGCTTGCTGTAATACCGACTCGGTGTGGTATTTAAGATACTGTTGGATTGGAATAAAATATCGTTAAAATGCTAATACAGTTCAAAAAATTTGCGATGGAATAACAATACAGCACAAAAAGGGCCTAACAATATATCGATATAATAATAAGGTATGAAAGAGTATCAATAAACGGTAATAGTGCTGTAGAAAGGTATCGACAAAATAACTTACCTTTATCGTAGGTAATTTGATGCTAATCATGGGCACTTCGGGGTTATTGCATACGAGGCATGGCTCGGACTCCAAATAATATCCTTCTAATTCAACGTACGCCCCCAAAGCGGCGTATATCGAAGAGTTACCATGAGCCGATAGCAGTTGATTCTGATT
Source organism: Automeris io (assembly GCA_036320925.1). Lineage (NCBI taxonomy): Eukaryota > Metazoa > Arthropoda > Insecta > Lepidoptera > Saturniidae > Automeris > Automeris io. The sequence goes on from JAUDJH010000033.1 coordinate 4,657,626, forward strand.
ACGAAGGAGTTCCACTGCGCTGCGTACAAAGTTCTGTACAAAAGTAATAAGTAATATGTATAAGACATAATAATATATTTTTTATCAATTTAAATACAAAATTAAACACAGTGCACTCGATTCAGTTGGCGCCATGGTCGATGCGTGTAAAGTTTGCACTACCCGTTTTTAATAATATTTCTTGACAAAATAATTATTTATATGACATAAAGGGTAAACGTTTTGTGTCTGGGTGTTTGTGAATATGGAGTTTATATTTATAAAAGTATCCACGACATTGAAATAAAAATTCGAGCAAAGTTTTGTTTTGTTTGTTTTTTTCTATTCCGGTATGAAAACAGACATCTCGTGTATCCCTTTATAATTATACAGAAAAAATATTACAATAATTACCTCTGATTTTAAGTTAGGAGTCTTTAAAGTGAAATATCCAACCAGATCCACGAACTGGGCTGCCTTGCGTCCGTATTGAGGAAGTGCGGGCCAGATATCCCACATCAGCGAAGACAAACACGCCTTCTCTTCTGGCGCACAATTACTGTTAAAGAATTAAAATTAGCAACATATTACAGGAGAATATATTTCATAAAACATTTAAGACTTTTGCGTCTTATAAATAATATGTTAAAGTATTTATAATGAGAGCATATGTATAGCACTGACAGAATTAATGACGATTATTAAAAACTTATAGGGCATAAAAATCATACTTATTGCCTAAAAACTTACTTGTAAATTGAATGAAGAAGAGAATGTGCTTGCCAACGTACAGCTGTCGAATTCGTTTCTAATAGAAATGCTTTCACAAACATTTTCAGCTCACTCTGTGTTACCTAGAAAAATTGACAAAGTATTAAAAAATTTGTGAATTAAAAAAAAACAATTTTAATCATTTTTTTTAAATAAGACATACCTGTTTTAGAATTTGTTTAACGAGTGGCGCGACGTATCGCTCTTGGAATTTGGCTTCAGAAGTTGTTGACTCGGTTTCAACGCTCCTTTCACGTTCCTGCCAGTCCGCAGTTGTCTTAAAAAGAATTAAAATACAATTAAACTACACGCTCAAATTTCCACAATTAAATAGTGTTTTTTTTATTTTTGCAAATATATAATCTGCTTATACTACTAGAGCAACATTGATTTATAATATTTATTTTTGTTAAAAATAGATTTTGTGATACACTGGCTAAATTAAAATCACTTAGGCTGATATTTATAGACGTTTTTTTGGCTTTGATTAGATTGTATTCTCTACTTTGACAAAAACTAAATTTACAGTCGTGTCTTTAAGCATGGGCTGGGCTTTGAAGCTAAGCAAAGTCTCGTGTCGGCGAAATCGGTGACTTATCCAATAGTTTGATATTAATCGAAAATAAAGAGTATGACATAGGTTATAAGCGACAGTTCAAATTATACACTTTTTGTTTTAGTAGTATAATAAACGTACATGACGCTACCAACAAAAAAGATGTTGTTGTATTGCCAGATCGTCCGGAAATGGATAGTTTTCGGTTTTGTTTTATGTTTGATGACGATAATTTATTTTTTTATACTTATGTACCCATTTATACTTTATTTATTTAATTTCGTAATAAATCTTGGATTATACATATATTTTCTAACAATGTTATAAAATGCATATGATTTTATAAATCATTTTAACTAAAATATTTTTAGGGGAATTCTTCTCTAGGTTTGGTAACACTGTCATCTTGTGTTTATTTATTGTAAAGTAGATGATATACGTTTCGCTTTCGTTACCTCGTCCGAAAATTTTGTAAAATTATATTGTTTTGAGTGTAAAGTAATCGGACCTATACAGAAACCTTAATTAAATCTCACTATAATCTCTTTACGTACTTTCACTGACTATTCTTAAATAAAAGATTTTTATTATATATTTAAGAAAAAAAATATGTTAAGGTAATGCGTATAATAGAATGTTTTTGATTATTACCATAAACAAGTAAGGGAATGATTAGACTTTGCTTAACATTTCTGTGACTATATATTACAAAATACAGACTACACAATGTGTTCACTGCGCAAAGACCGAATTAAGCACATGCTGAGCAAAGTGAACGTAGCGACAACAAATTTCCGCCTTAGACTTATCATTATTGCTTTCACTGGCTCTGCTCTGAACCGGCGCGATGTCTATAGGTCGGAACGTGTGTAGAAGAGTACTGACCGTGGTGACCTTGATGCCGTTCCTCGCGTTGTGCACAGCCATCGCGGCAGCCATGGAGGGCGTCATCGGCGGCGTGGAGGAGGCGGCGGGCGCGGCCGGCGGCGGCGGCGGTGGCGCGACGGGCGCGCAGAGCGCCGCCTGCAGCAGCTGCAGCACGGTGGGCGCGACCTGCGGATGCACGCGCCGCGCGACGCTCACGAGCCAACCGAGCGTCTCAGGCCGTTCCGCGCCGCACATGAACTGCCAGTTGCCGGTGCGCGCGCTCACTATCTCCGCGCACGCCTGCATCAATCAAACAAAATAATATTATATTAATAATATTAGCTTTATTACAATTTCATATTTTTTTTTTTTTACTTGGGGAAAATCCTCTTAGGACCGTCCCGGCCGTGAAGGGGGTGGCAACCGGGGTGTGCCGGACTTTTACCAGCTAAAAACCCCAAGGTGACTACTTCTACGAATTAGTGGGGACTGCGGGTCCTGTAATCAAATCGCCGCAGCCCCACTACTCCGCGCCTGACAGGCACAATCACGGGGGAGGGTTGGACCAGTCGCTCAGACACCCCACCCTGAACAGCCATAACCCCTAAGGCATCAGCTGGCCTGTCGTGGTTCCACCGATCCGCTGGGACTGATATGCCGGGGCGGTTGCCGACAGCCCGGAGTCTTCTTCGGAGTCTGCCGTTCTCGCTCTGCAGCCTCCTTCTGGGACATGACTTCCTCACAAAAAGAGGAAATTTCATAATACTAAGTTATGAATATAGTTATTATTAACATGATGACAAAAAAACGTTTCATAATGACAAATTATTAGGCAGTATCTTGACTTTAGCAGATGATTTATGCTTGACCAGAAAAGAAGTCTATTAAGTTTATTAGTCACGCCAAACGGCGTAACCCCAGAGCATTAAAATTAATAAAAAGGTAAACGCACTGAATCCCCAACGCCACCTGGCGAACATACATTCATTCTTACTTTCTTAACGCTCTCGCATTTTAAATCAAACTCCGCATCGCATTCTTTTTAAAACTTAATAACATCGCATCGCATCCTTTCATTATAATCGCATCGAATAATCCTTTCACACTCGCAACACACAACACAACTTCTCAAAAACCATACTCCACATTCGCGTTAACAAACATACATAGTGAGTGGTTGCAAAGTGCCTGGAATACCGCTGCTCGGTAAGTACTTGATTTGTCTCAATTATCGCAATTAACTTTATTATAAATCATCCCGCCTACGAGGGTGCATTTTGTGCAACGGCATAAGGCAAGACTTATCCCGGCCCGCGTATTTATTTTTAAACAAAAATGGCTAATAGCTTCCGCAAGAAACATGTTATACGTCTTATAATTTTCGTTTTACCCATACATTCCCAGTTAAAAAAGACCTCATACGATATCATACTTCATGTCAAATTTCTCGAGAGAGGAGAATGTCTGAGGGCCAGTTCGTGGGTCTGTACCCTTGACAATTGCATTACAGTCTAAGTAAACGTACAGCCAATAATGTAGATTATAACATTAAATAGAGCTCACTTGTAGTTTTATTACGGGCTTTAATAGGTGAAGGCTGTAATAGAACCGACCTTCAGATGCTCCATGAGCTGCACGAGCTGATCGTACTCGGGTTCGTTGGTGACCAGCATCTTGGCCGCGTTGAGGTGCGTGTCGAGCGCGTGCACGTCGCGCAGCTGCCGGTAGCGCTCGCGGGTCCCGCACAGGAGCAGCAACAGCTTGCGCACTTGCTTCCTGTTTTAATATATTTCAACAAAAATCAAAAACAATTTTACGCGTGTCTTTCTTTACATCAAAAGCCAGGGTGAGGTGATCATATACACAAAAAAATATCCATACGCAACATCTATTAGGTCTTTTGCTTTTTCGTATATTTACAATTATATTTTACTTTCTTGCGTTTTCTTTTACGTACATTATAGCAAAATATTTGACTGTAGCGTACGTGAAAGAGAAAATTGCGAACAATGAAACATTTGCTGCAGAAAATCCATTAAAGGAAGTAAAAAAAAATTAAACTACTCTTTCACGCACTTTGTTAACACCAAAAGGTGAAGAAAATCTGGTTTCAGCTAATATAGCATCTAATAGAAAGTGGCTATGGTGATCCATAATTGAGTACAATAGCAGAAGTGTAGCCAAACTGTTGTGCCGTCGATCTTTAAGTCGAGTAAAAAGAGTAAAGGTTATCCGTGAACATTACAAAATGTTTCAAATTAAACTAAGGTATTTCAAGATATTAAAAAAGGCTCGAATCGATCAAATTAAGAACAATCATTTTTATAAATTTACGTAGACAAAATTTCGGGCAGAGATGGGCAAAATGTAATCTGATTAATGATCAACGATTACAAAATGTAGTCGTAATTTTAATTTTCTTGCTCTGTAATCATGATTGAATCCATTTAAAACATTAAGAAATGATAAATGTGTGTGATAATCTGGGATTTTGTAGTGTTTAAAACATAAATGAGCAAAATGCAATCATACTATTGATAAAAAACGTAAAATGTAGTTAATCATTTTCATTAATCTGATTACATTTTGCCCATCTATGATTTCGGGTAGAGCTTTTAGGTACTCATAAACCGGTAAGGAGCACAATAGGCATAGATCGAGATTATCACCTCAAAGGGGTGTGCTGGTTCATCATGTACTCGCAAAGCAGTGTGCGCCATCGCGCATCGAACTGCGTAGGGTCGCAGTGTTTATGTATTTGACACGGCAAGCGCAGCGCCATCTCCATCAACAGCTGAGGGTAGTTGTCGAAAACATCTAATGCGTGACCTGTGAAATTATATTGTTAATTCTACTATTTATAAATCTTTACTTAAACGCGACTATTCCGGTACAGTAAGTGCACACAACAGTTAACATACACATTTATACAAACACACTAAGTCACATACACAAAGTACACAATCACACTACACATTTCATATATAACTATTACATTGTTATTTCACAACAATTATTTGAATAATTTAATGCTCTCATATAACCTTGTTATACAAATCATTTTGGTTAATCTGATTTTTTGCTTGTTTTCCTGTATTAATAAAGTACTGTAGATTTGTAAATAAATGAAAAAGTACTTGTTCTCCCTTTTCAGTTCCCTTACCGAACTCCAACCTCGGTCCTTAGTAGTTCACACACTTGGTCGGAAGGTGGACACAGCAACACTTATCGGAATACTCAGTTTTATTTTGGACGATACGTGAACTGTGCGGAGCTCCGGTAGTCTGTCCTCAGTATCCAGTTTCCAGATGAGTGCCTTTTTACCTATTTTATTGTCACTGTGCCTGAACGAGCTGTTTATTTTTAATTAATTACGCAGAAATATAAAACTAGCGGTGTTTCCCTGCGCTAACAGCGACAGTAGCTGTTCTAGGACATTACTCCAAATAATTCAAATGATTTAATATAATCACAAGAAATGGATACCATGGTCTATCTTGTATAATTTTTCTTTCATACATTTTGTTCCTCCCCTATAAAGGCCAAAACTAGCCTCAGTATATACTACTCTTGTCAAAAATATTTCCGTAAGATCACTCTTTCTTAGTACCATCATTTTCTTTCTCAAGTGTGCCAATAGAGCCAAACGGAATACTTATCAATTTATAAACTTTTCTTTAAATAGCTTACAAAATATAATTAAAATAAAATACATACTTTTGACATATTCCTTCACAAAGAACGGCTGCATATCAGGTAAAGGTTGCGGTGGCAACGGCTTGAGTAGCTGTGGACCCGGGGGTGAAGCACTGGCGTCTAAAAAAAGAGTTTGCATTGGTAACTAATATATGAATACCGATATTTATTATGTAAATTAAAATCATACAACACTGAACAAAAGTTTGAAATCACCAACGAATAATTTGTAACATTCCTAAATGCAATAAAAACTTTAATGAGTTGAACTTGTCTGTGAATTTTGATGACCTTTATTTTAAAGCAATTAACGTAAGATTAATGGCGTCTATGAAGTTTAACAAACGTCTCAAAGGTAAAATTGCACAATGGTTGTTTCAGCGGTCTAAAACCTTAACGTCTCCGTGTGTGTATGGTTTGGGTATACATAAAGGTGTCACGTCTAGTTATATAAAAACTTTTAAAGTCTAATAAATCGTTAATTTGTGTGATATTGATGATTAATTACTGTTTTAAAGTAAAAAGCTTTTCTAAAACTAGGCGTAAGACTCCATTTTAGTATGACACGTAATAAACAAGAACTTGTGCGATCTTTATTTAATATTGAATAGCGAATAAAAGGAATGAATGCCCGTTACATGTATTAAGTCGGAAAACTACGGTTGGTAGCAAAGTTGCTAGGATATGATTAATGGTACTTACTGGTGGATTTCTCTTTCCAATAGGGCAGTAGCGAAGCGAGCACCTTGTAGCAGTGCTCAGATGTCCCGGCGTACAGCAGGGCCTTGGCGGCCAGGCGCGACACTTGCAACGCGGACGACACGCCGGGCGCGTCGGCGCGTCCACCAGGCGCGCTGTTTGAAGAGGCCTTCCAACGAGCCATCAGCACGCCTTTAAACAATATACCGTACTTACATATATTAAACTATGCATCAGAACGGATACAAATCATTATATATAAATTAACCTGTGAACTCGTAATTTTATTTTTATTATAATTTACAATTAAACCATCTAAATAACACCTGGTCGAAGGTAAAGATTGCTTCTGGGCAGTACACTTGAGGGAGTCTGCATGAATCTCTAGTGCCATGCTCCAGCATGTTATAACTTTCATGTTGTTTTATATCAGGCCGCCAGAGAGAGAGTGGGTCAAGTGATGTCGTCTAAATGACGCGTGGGCGGTGCGCTTGAGGGAGCGTGCCAACCTATCCAACTCAACTTATCCTGGCGAGAGCGACGTGAAGTGTTCCCGCACACCGCTCCAAGACATTAAGGTGAGCGAGGGGTGACTCCTTACACAACTCCTCGCAGTGCAGAGATGCGACCTAATAAAAGTCCAGACGTCGCTGAGGGTCGGAGAAGAGGATAACACTGTACCTCCGGCCCCGGTCAGACGGGAAGAAGGAACACCCCGGGGGGTTTTAGTTGGTAAAAGTCCTACACACCGTGGGGCAGCTCTCACTGCCCCCCGAGGTTCGTGAAGTTCCTCCGGGTTACAAAAAAAAGTCGTCTAAATGAGAGTTACCGAAATTAAATGGATTATTTTGGTTAGTTAAAAATGCAATGCTATAATATGAATGGATAAAAAATTAATTTTTCTGCAGCTAACTATCCGAGCACATAATAGTAATCAGATATTTTTATTTGTATTGATGACTGTGATAATTAACTTACTTTCACCGTATTGGGTACAATAGGGCTGATATGCCAAAATGGCAAAAGCCCTTATAAACAATAAATAAAAAAAAAAATAACTTACTGAGCAACCTCATGATTACAAGCTGCAGTTCACGTCTATTGGTCCTCTCGTATACGGGAGTGGCATCATCTTTATTCATCTCCAACTCTGATGCGAGTATTTCCAAACGCAGAATCGCCACATCCGTTTCTTGTTTGCACATGTGGTCTTCAGTGAAATCCATGCCACTGGGCTTTATGTTTAATTCCGCTACCAACACTTCCAGTAGTCGATCTAGCGTAGAGCGATCGCTTTCCGCCGTTGCATCGAGGTCACTCGCGAGCATTAGGATCACCTGAATGGAATATAAGTTTATTTTAGAATATGTATATAGTACTACCACGGTAGAAAGTTGCAAGGATGTACCTATATCTCGATACGATTCTTTAGGCTCCTACGTATGTCTCCGATTGTAGTATATTTAAGACGGTAGAAACACGGCGACTATTACCAGATTTACATCTTTTGACCGTTGTTGCAATTGCTACACTTTATAAAGTTTCCGATGTAGAATTGTCATTTTTTTCTCAGCTAATGCCAAAAAATAACCGTTATCTTGCATTTTTTCTTAAATTTTAACTCATTATAAAAATATTTATTAAAATTGTCTGTAATAATTAATCTGTTCTAACAAAATCACCTGTAGAATACATTAGTTATTTTTAGAATTTGTCAAATAATCTTGAAAATTAACATTGGTATTCCTAGAAAGACATGACAAACGTCGCCCACAAAATAATGTCTCGTCCTTACAATTCGCAATTAACATAGATGCCGATATAAATCGTTTCCTAATATTTTAAATATCCTATAACGATATGTATTACTTATACCGACCTGAACGAAAGGTATAACTCGAACTCCAGAATACGTCCTCAACGTGGGCAATGTGTCCAACGTCGCGTTCAGCAGCGACAGCCGCAGAGCGTGCAGTTTGCGAGTGTCCGTCTCCGCTTCGACTGTCTTGGATGTCGAAGCGACCGGTTGCGAAGACGATGTCGAAGGACCGGCTGTTAAAAAAAAAAAAAACATTTTACGGCTTGCGCCCACTAACCCAACCAGAATTATTATGATACTAGCAAACCCGGCGAACTTCGTTTCGCCACCAGATGGCTTCGTTTTGGTTTTTAGCTAGCGTTTGAAAGAACGTGCGCATAATAAATGCCACATGAAATTAGCTGAGCAGAGTACAACGAGTAGCTGTCAAACAATGTATAACGCATCGGCGCCATCTACTTAAAATACTGGTGCGATCTGCTCCACCACCATGCAAAACCATATTGGTTTGTAGTACATGCTATGTATCAGAGACGGCGCTGTATGTGAAAAATGATTTTCCCCGTTTTCCTGCTATTCTGTTGCAATTTTTCCTAAATATTGTTTGCTATAAACCTCACGGAGCCCGAGACCTTTCCAACGAATGCAAAACCGTGGAAATCGGTTCGTGCGTTCTGGAGCTATAGCGTCAGGAAGGAAAACCGGACTTATTTTTATATAATAGATTGGTAGGAAATGTGAAAAAAATATTAACTATTCCAACTGATGATGAGTTGATGTATACATACTATATCAATGTGAAACGAATGCTAACTAGCATTCAACTTTAATTTCAAAATATAATGTAATTGTAATTTCAATGGAAAAATTGTATATTTTTATTCTAATTAATGTAGTTTACTAATATTGTAAAGCCTCTCTATTTACATGAAAGAATTTGGTAATTATATTGATACAATGTAAGGCGAATTTGCAACTGTTGAGTATAGGAGTGAAGGAAAAGTATGCGACCTCGAGCATTTGCGGTTCGATCTAACCCGATTCGTCAAACTTAGTAGAACAAAGTATCAAGTTGCTTGATGGAGTGTAAGCTGCATATAGTAGGTGCGGTTGTAAGCTTAAATAACAATTAAGACAAAAATGCAAGCGACTCGTATTGCGCGAGGCCGCGTCTAAGGACTCCGTATTCACGCCCACTAAAAATATACATGTACACATATAACAACCAAGTTAAATTAAGTTATTACGTATACTGTACTATAATACTTTTAAGAAGATGCATTCATATCGAGCGTATGTTAACTACAGAGTAATTTAATTATTAAGCGAAAAGCTTATACAAACAACAAAGCTTCACTCAAGCTAATATTAGGTCCTTACATATGAAATTGGCGTTTTTCGTACTGGGCACTTTAATCACAAATTTCTCCTCTTTGGTAAGGAATTCCAAATTCAAATTTGTACAGCTATAGACTCATGTATTTGTGCTTCGATGATCGTCATTCATTTGTTTTTTTCTTCTGTTTTTTTCTGTTTGCGTCACTCGTTTTACAAAATGGAAAACTTAAAATATCGCATTATTTACGAGTACGAGTTCCGCCGTGGCACTAGTGCTGCGGAAACAACTCGAAGGGTGAATGATGTGTATGGCGGTCGTGTTGCAAAAGAAAACACAGTTCGTTTTTGGTTCCAACGTTTTCGTTCTGGAAATTTCGACCTGCAGAACAAGCCCCGTGGACGGCCTGAGACTCAAGTTGATAATGAAGAGTTGAAGGCTATTGTGGAAGCGGATCCATCGCAAACCACGTCCGAGTTAGCTGCAGGCTGCGATGTTAGTGATAAAAGTGTTTTAATTCACTTGAAGCAAATTGGAAAGATTAAAAAGCTTGAAAGGCGGGTACCTCACGAATTGACTGAAGCAAACCGGCAAACGCGCGTCGACTGCTGCGTTACATTACTAAACCGGCACAATAATGAAGGTATTTTAAACCGAATCATTACCTGTGATGAAAAATGGGTTCTTTACGATAATCGGAAGCGCTCAGCGCAATGGTTGGATCCTGGCCAGCCAGCCAAATCCTGCCCCAAGCGAAAATTAACCCCAAAAAAGTTACTTGTAAGCGTTTGGTGGACTAGTGCCGGTATTGTTCATTACAGTTTTCTCAAATCTGGCCAGACTATTACGGCTGATGTCTATTGTCAGCAATTGTAAACCATGATGGAAAAGCTAGCGGTTAAACAACCTAGGCTGGTCAATCGCTCCACGCCACTGCTGCTTCACGACAACGCTAGACCACACACTGCGCAACAGACGGCTACTAAATTAGAAGAGCTTCAATTGGAAAGTCTAAGACATCCTCCGTACTCCCCGGACCTTGCTCCAACAGATTACCATTTTTTTCGAAATTTGGATAACTTCTTGCAAGGGAAAAAATTCAACTCCGATGGGGCAGTCCAAATCGCCTTCAAAGATTTTATTGATTCCCGTCCGACTGGTTTTTTTAGTAAAGGGATCAATGAACTACCTATGAGATGGCAAAAGTGCATAGAAAATAATGGTTCATACTTTGATTAATTAAATATATTATATTAAAAAATATTCGACTTTTTGTTCCTCCCATACAAAACGCCAATTTCATATGTAAGGACCTAATATTTAAATACAAGGATGGATATAAAACGCAAAAAAAGTTAAATCAAATAATACAAGCAGTTTAAACTGTTTTACTGCCACTCATTTACTAGCCTGTTAAAGGGACAGACGCTGTGGTGAGATTTGAGGCAGGCATCGTCCCAGCCGAGGGAGCGGACATCATTTCTCCTAGAACATTCCATTCTAACTTCTTACACATTCTCTACTTTGAAGAGCCAATTAGTTAATAAAAACAAAATTTAATGCTATTTACTTAATAGAGTTGTTAGTGTATTATATACGAGAAGCGTTAAACCTCATGCATAGCGATCAATGATAAAGAACAATTTCATAGCCTAAAACATGTATTACACTATCTACACATGCTAACTTATTTATTGATAGGTATCAAAATTGTAAAAGAATACATAATTGGAAAAATATATATCTCATAAAATATTGAAGAGGATTTTAAATAATTTTAATAGATTTTTATCCACCGAAGTTAACAATACTCAATTTAAAGTTCGGTCTTTATAATCGCAATGATTCATGTCACAAAAAAAAAACTGGTGTGTTTAAAATTCTTCTTTCTCACACTCCTGTACTTAGACAAATATTTCGTAGCAGGCAATGATTTTTGAGAGAAAGATCGATAGAAACTGTGGAAACTTTGTCGGCTTGTGCATCTTCTTCATCACGGGTTCTCAGCCTTGAACCGCTGGCCATTCACCTCAAGATTGTTATACTACAATCGCTCGATTCTGTAGGCGCAGGGCAATGTTCGAAAAAGCTAGTGAAAGAATACTATAGCCAAAAATAAGTCTTTATTAACTTATTGATTTTTAAATGACGACGCTTTAGTTAGTTGCCAGAACCAAATTCCGCCGTAATAAGAGACATTCTATCAATCAATTTAAATATGAATTATTTAATAATAAATAAAAATTGTGACTCGACTGATCATGTCAATATTTCCCGAGATCGACTCAAAAAGATCTCGTCATCGCCAGTTTGAATAACCGTTCTTCATTACAATTTTGATAATTTTATTGATGTTTGTATCCCTATACAAACAATAATAAATAAATATACTGATACTTTGATTTGAAATAGGACGCGGTGACGGCGTTTGGATCATGCGCATACCGTAAGCGCTGCTGCGGCCGGAGACGCCGCCGATGCTGTCTGCGCCGGAGCCGCCGCTCTCGGAGCCCGCTGAGCCGGGTGCCTCGGCTGGTGACGTGCGCAACGTGCTGCCGTCCGTCGCGGCCGTGCTGCCTTCATCGTCAGACCTATATTATACACTCTCCATATTATTTCATTTGCACATTTTACGTCTTTACATTGAGTTTCTTTCGGACTAAAAGACGTTAAGCCATTAATCAGGCCTTCACAGATAACATAACAAATTAAAAAAAAACACCGCACATTACTACAATTAGAGGTCATAAAAATTATAACTATATGATCCAAATTGAATAAACGTTAACAACTACAAATTACAAACAAAAATATATATATAAAAGAAATTGTTAATAATTTGCTAAATAATCATTCATTGATCATTTTGAGATTTCATTGACGTATAACTTCAGTAAACCTCGTCTGGCACCACTAATCGAGACAGCCTCTCTGAAGACTTGTTTCAAGAAAAAAAAAACAGGTTTACCCTGGTAGCGAAGCGGTGGCATCGCTGAAGCCGGGTGCGGGGGGCGGTGGTGCGGAAGGCGCGGGGGCGGCACGGCGCGGCTGCTCCTGCAGCGACAGGGCGATGGCCAGCTCCACCATGGTCTCGTCATCCGCATCTGGCGGTATATCCAGGAGTGCCTCTAGACCTATTATAAATAAAAATATTATTTTTCAAGCTGTAATAATAACAAAAAAAAAACTTTAGATAGGTCAGTTTTTTAATGAACTGCATATTGTGGTGTAATGTGATCTGAAGGATTGGACAAGACCTCTGTGAGCAGTGATATTGACAACACCGCTAAATCATAACCTGAGGGCGCAACCCTCCTAAGATATTATAAACATTCACAAGACAGATACAGTTATAATATTAGAGTAACAAATATCGTCAATACAAATGGCGTATGGTAAAGGAAAGAGATTTGCATGTGGAAGATACATTCCGAAATGACTTATCAGATTTCAACATCAGTATGTAGAATGGATTTTCAAGGTGGGCATGTGCTGTAGATTACCCCGTTCTTGCGCGAAATGGTTAATTCGACGGGAGGAAGCAGCGGGCAGAAGCTGATAAAATCAGAGAATTAAAACTTTAAGCTATTGTATAAGTTAACCTAGAAAACTTCGTACCGCCTAACAGGCAATGAATGTCGTGTTCACTTTTAGCTAGCTCCTCTTCTACTCTCCCACTTCCCCTCCTATCCTCTCCACTCACGTTCTCCTATTCTCTATTGTTAGTATACTATCCTCTTTTGAAAATATTAATAATCTAGAATTTAAAAAATAATCATTTCCCTGTAGTAAATTGCACCCCCTATTCAAAACCCTCTAAGTTTATAATGGTAACGAAAGGTAGCATATGACCTTCAAAGTCTAATCTATTTCTATGCTAAAATTAATCAAAATCGGTTTTAGAAGGTGAAAACGGAATGCACACACACATACATACACTTTCGAATGTATAATATTAGCTAAAGACTAACAATCACATCTAAATAGCTCAAACATTCTATTAAAAAAAGTATATATTATTCTAAAGTTTACCTCCATCGGGTGCGAGCATAATCACAGGTTCTATGGAGTCATCGACATCCATGAAATGACTATCCTGTGGGTCGTCTCGGTTGGCGCTCAACTCGGACTCCGATACGACAGCTTCTGTGGCGGAAGCCGCTTGCCGAGCAGTTGTAACGGATGATCCAGCCCCTAAACGATATTATACAGGCTGATTTTATAGACGAAGAAGATATTTCAGAATACAATAATATGGACCTTCTTATAACTAATAAAAATGTAAATAACTATATTCCCTAACAAATCATAAAGAGACATTGATGAACAAATGACAATTGATCCGTAAAAAGTTTGGACACCGCAGCGCGTATGGTGCACGATTGAATGGCATGTAGATAAAATTCCTTTTACGTAATTTTAGATAAACAGATAATTGACTCGTTACCCTTTCGTTCTTTATCCTGGCTTAGGAGAGACAAAATACTTACTTAATAATTAATTGTTATTTATTATGTCATGTGTGTAATTGCCGCTCAATATGGTGACTATAAATTACTCCGTTTTAATGGAAATATTAAGATATAATTATTCCTATATATCAGGTCCTTACATATGAAATTGGCGTTTTGTATGGGAGGAACAAAAAGTCGAATATTTTTTAATATAATATATTTAATTAATCAAAGTATGAACCATTATTTTCTATGCACTTTTGCCATCTCATAGGTAGTTCATTGATCCCTTTACTAAAAAAACCAGTCGGACGGGAATCAATAAAATCTTTGAAGGCGATTTGGACTGCCCCATCGGAGTTGAATTTTTTCCCTTGCAAGAAGTTATCCAAATTTCGAAAAAAATGGTAATCTGTTGGAGCAAGGTCCGGGGAGTACGGAGGATGGCTTAGACTTTCCAATTGAAGCTCTTCTAATTTAGTAGCCGTCTGTTGCGCAGTGTGTGGTCTAGCGTTGTCGTGAAGCAGCAGTGGCGTGGAGCGATTGACCAGCCTAGGTTGTTTAGCCGCTAGCTTTTCCATCATGGTTTGCAATTGCTGACAATAGACATCAGCCGTAATAGTCTGGCCAGATTTGATAAAACTGTAATGAACAATACCGGCACTAGTCCACCAAACGCTTACAAGTAACTTTTTTGGGGTTAATTTTCGCTTGGGGCAGGATTTGGCTGGCTGGCCAGGATCCAACCATTGCGCTGAGCGCTTCCGATTATCGTAAAGAACCCATTTTTCATCACAGGTAATGATTCGGTTTAAAATACCTTCATTATTGTGCCGGTTTAGTAATGTAACGCAGCAGTCGACGCGCGTTAGCCGGTTTGCTTCAGTCAATTCGTGAGGTACCCACCTTTCAAGCTTTTTAATCTTCCCAATTTGCTTCAAGTGAATTAAAACAGTTTTATCACTAACATCGCAGCCTGCAGCTAACTCGGACGTGGTTTGCGATGGATCCGCTTCCACAATAGCCTTCAACTCTTCATTATCAACTTGAGTCTCAGGCCGTCCACGGGGCTTGTTCTGCAGGTCGAAATTTCCAGAACGAAAACGTTGGAACCAAAAACGAACTGTGTTTTCTTTTGCAACTCGACCGCCATACACATCATTCACCCTTCGAGTTGTTTCCGCAGCACTAGTGCCACGGCGGAACTCGTACTCGTAAATAATGCGATATTTTAAGTTTTCCATTTTGTAAAATGAGTGACGCAAACAGAAAAAAACAGAAGAAAAACAAATGAATGACGATCATCGAAGCACAAATACATGAGTCTATAGCTGTACAAATTTGAATTTGGAATTCCTTACCAAAGAGGAGAAATTTGTGATTAAAGTGGCCAGTACGAAAAACGCCAATTTCATATGTAAGGACCTAATATTTGGCTTTAGACTCGACTGCTGAATATCCTCCTTGAATAACTCCCTCGTCTATAAAATCAGCCTGTATATTAAAATTTATTATGTTTCCTTCCTTGCAATATAAATGTTTGTGGATGGTTTTTAATGTGGCAATAATGAGATGGTATGGTGTCGGTGCCCGATTTGATTACGATGAAAGTCTTGGCAGAAACTATCGACGTGAGAATATATAAATACATACCTGGAGTGTTAGGTGGCGATGGTATGTAAACACGACGTCTCTTCACTCGGGGTCGCAAAACTCTCATCAATGCAGCTTTCGTGCCAAAACTTATTGTTTGGTCCTCAGCGAGCAGGAGGGACTGATAGATTTGATTTCCCATATCGATCTAAAATAATAATAATGTTGAATAATGACAAATACGATGAAGGCCGGCCTGAGTGTTAAATGTAAAAAGGGCCGGTGCAAAAGTTTCATGTTCGCCAAAACATTTGCTTGCTACTTCTTTTCGTGTACTTACAATTTTTCTTTTCCTTGCAAAAATTTTTGCGTACATAAGCAAAACATTTGTCTATGATGTGTAAGAAAGAGAAAAGTAATTTGTAAATACACGAAAAAGAAACAGACAAGTCGATATTTTGCGAAACAAGAAACATTCGCTGAAAACGCAACATAATACTTGTAGTGCCTTCAACGCACAAAAACAGTTTATGCTATAAGTTAACAAGAACGACTGTTATTTGCGTAGAATTTTCGTAAACATATGACGGAGCGCGCGTTTTCTTTTCAAGAATTTATTACGAAAACTTACAATTCTCGGAGCTTTTTGCAATCGGTTACAAA
Source organism: Automeris io (assembly GCA_036320925.1). NCBI lineage: Eukaryota > Metazoa > Arthropoda > Insecta > Lepidoptera > Saturniidae > Automeris > Automeris io. Next base: position 4,674,059 of record JAUDJH010000033.1, read on the forward strand.
GTGTTTGTAGATAGAGAAAGGCTTGAAGGAATGGGTTTTATTGTATGTATTATACTGTAAATCAAAAGGAAATCAAACACAGTAGGCTATAAAATTTCGGCTCATATTTAGAATTTATTCGTTTTAGTCAGGACTGTTATTTACTAAATGTAATTTAATGTGATTTAGTAAGAGAAATAGTACAGGAATATAACAATAAATGACATTTCATTCTATAGAAAAACAACTTAATATTGCAATGAAATTTGTCAATCGATGTACACCATGAGAAACAAATTACTTTGACATTTTTATACTATGCGAATCCAGTCACAAGGAGTAATTTAGATATCAACTTGTATTAAATTTGTTAGCAATAGACTTGTATATACAATTTGCAGAAATTGCAATAACAGTTAATTGAGAAAGGTGCGAATGTAGGATTGGTTTATACTCGGACACAGTCAAATAGCCTTTTTGCCCTTGACTTACCACACACGCGAAAGATTAACATTACCCATCATATAGCCTTGAAACTGGTTTTAAACTTAACATTATAATGCTCATCTAGTAAGTACTCACAAAGTCCGCGTCCGCCTGCAGCTGGAACGCGTGCACGATGTCGACGAGCGCGTGCAGCGTGTGCTCAACGTGCCGCAGCCCGTAGGACAGTATGCCGGGCGGTCCGGCCGTGGAGCGGCAGGCGGCCAGCCGGCTCAGCACGCACATCAGCAGCAGGCACAGGTGCTGTTCGCGCTCCTTGTCCTCGGACGGGCCGAGGTAGTTCCATATTGTTGTCCAGTTACCTGATGCGAAACGGATACTTTAACTCACTCACTCAACTCAAATGTTCAGTAAGCGTCTCGCTCTCGAAACTGTTCGTATTACTTGCAAACTATAGGATAACTATAATGTCCAGAGGGCGACATCTGACCAAAATCGAAGCTGATCCATTTTGTAGCAGATGGATATATTTTAGTAAAAAAAGTGCATACAGCCCCCAATATATTTCTGCTCACCACGAAAAGATATATTATGTCGATATATTAATATTATTATTTAAAATAATTCCATTATCGTAATGTTAACGTTAATTAATTTTTAATTCTTTTATAGGCATTTATATTTGCGAATATTTACCATCGGCCGGTTTAGATGGTGTGGGCGGACTATATTTGACGAGGTGGCTGGGACGTGTCGTAGCCACGCCCCTCGTGAGTAGCACCAGTCTAAAGAACGCTTCGGGGTCGATATTGTGCGGATCCGCTGTGTCTCGTAGCTCGCGAAGCGATGTGATCACATATTTCAGTATCGATTGATCCTGAAAAACAATACTTTATTAAAGGCAATATACAAGAGCAAGCACAATTTTGAATTAGAAATGAATATGCGTGCCTAAAATAATACCGAAGAGCATTATAATTCTTTCGATATTCTCTCACCAGAACCGATCATAAAGTCAGGGCTCATCAAACTAAGATTGTTACTAAATCCTACAATGTGAAAAAATGTTTGTGTAAATTAATAGGTTGGTGTCGTTATGTTTTTGCCTCCTCGTGACCTTTTTTGTTGGCACTGTTTCTGCTCTAAAATTTTTTTTATTCAGCTTTCCACAAGTATTTTAGTAGTGTGGATTGCTTATTTCATGAAGCTTTGTACTAATTATTTACAATTTTACTATACTATAAGAATAAATCTATATGAATGCTCATGAAATTCAGTTGTCTAATGCTTGAATAATTGTCATTTGAGCAGACAGATCTTTATTAACACAATATGACGATTGCTCATAAACTTTAACAGTGAACAGTCTATCAAACATTTGATTATTTTCAATGTACATAAGCTTAACACTAGATTTACTGAATCAGTTAAAATAAGAGCTCTTTACATTTGTCTTTGAATTTTTTTCTTTTATAATATTTTTTAATTTTCAAAAATAACACGTCATTTACTGATACAAGTTGTTGTTTAATATTATGGATTTAATTTGATTTACAACAAAGCAGGACAAACCATCTGATACTTATTCTATCTACAAAAGAAATAAGTTGTTCGCCGGTAGATCTAGCGTCAAGAGTGTTGATTAGTGGTACAATGTTACCTTGAACTGATGGTAGTTAGAGTGATGCACCGCTCGCAGCAGGCACTGGGCACGCGCGTGCAGCTGGAGGCTAGCGGGCGTGCAGAGCAGTTTCCTGGCGGCCTCGGCGCCCTTCTCCGCGCCGGCGGCCGCGCCCGCTGTGTGTGGTGCGCCCGCACCCAGCTCGAGCGCCTCGAGCGCGGCACACGCCAGACGCTCCAGGGGGCTCGGGTTCCGTGCACCACCGCTACCTTCAGAATCCTGTTTTATAACATAGGGTAAATGTAGGACGCCGCTGCTGAGTCGCAACTGCCAGAATCCAATGGTTTTTTTTTTTGTAACCCGAGGGAAAATCCTTCATAAGATCATCAGAGCGGCTGTGAAGACAGCGACCCCGCTGTGTCAGACTACTGCTAACTAAAAACACCGGGGGTGTCTCTCTAATCGCTCCACCCGGACCTGGGAAATCAAACTCATCCAGACGCCTGGCGAGCTAAAAGCCTTGTTGAGGCTACCTTTCCGAGAGGGGTAGGAGTAAAGAGAAAATTCAATGACTACCGCAACCTCTTTAGAGACATTGACACATGTGAATGTTTTTTTTTAAATTATTTCAAGGGAAATTAGATAAAATTTAATCGGAAGTATATTTCACTACACAATCTCTCAACAATAAAACATCGTTAAATACAACCACACTGATAACGGAATATTCTAGTTGTGAAAGTGTTACAACGATAACTTTAAAAAAATGCACACTGAAGAGGTTAATGCAAATGCTCGAACTAAATCGTGACCACATTATCCAAGTTTTTATTTTTTTTTTACACTCGCTCACTACTGAGTACCAGCTGGTACTCTGTAGTCACTATGTCGAGACAGTAAAAAAAAAACTCTTGTGGGCTTGATGTAGGAAAATGCATTTGTGTCTATGCCAGCACGCACAAAAACATGGCGCGTTTGAATATGAAAAAACGTCTTCATAGTTCTTAAGGAAATAAATCATATTATTAAAATGTTACCTGAACCACTTTGCTCATCGAGGGGCAGGCTGATGGATCTTCAATGTCATCCGGCCAACCAAACTGCTCCTTGTTCTTTCCATAAACCTATAACAAATATTTATTCGTTAACATTATATCGTTTTGAAAGGTAAAAAAATTACAAATTTATTAATTAAATAATTTCATTTGTATATTTTTCGTTTCTAAAGTATATATTGAATTTAGTAAATTAAATTAACAATAATAATGTATTTCATCTAAAATCCTTTTCTTTGAAACTGTTCTTCATTTAACCACCTCATAACGCAGTTTCAATGATCCTATCTGCGACGCTACAAGTCTTGGATTCGAGTCTCGGTAGCGTCAAAATTTTTTATGACGAGCACAATATATATATATATATATATATATATATATATATATATATATATATATATATATATGTATGTAAGCATTTTTGTCTAGTACCATTAGCACAAGCGCAAACTTGTGAAATTTTCCGTAAATGTTGTGAATTTTTTGTTGCAGTGAATTCAATCTGCAAAAACATAAATATACGAAATATTATTATCACGCTACATGCCTTTCGGGGTAAACAGATATACATTATCTATGGTTTTATCTACTTTGCACTTGTGTCGTGCCCAATGTGACCTGTAGCACAGCTGACCGCCGTACATAATATTCATACCCCTAAAAATAGAAAGAAGTTACGAATATTATTATTATAATGCTGTAGATAATATACTTTTACTAGCTGACCCGGCAAACGTTGTTTTGCCATATAAGTTATTTCTAGTAGAAAAATAATAACAAAAAATATGTCCAAACATAAAAAAAAAATGTTAAGAGGAAACAACCCGTATCACTAAGGGGTATGAAAAATAGATAGTAGCCGATTCTCAGACCTACTGAATATGCTTATAAAATTTAGTAAAAATCGGTAAAGCCGTTTCGGAGTAAGGCAACTAACATTGTGACATGAGAATTTTATATATATAGAGAAGATAAAAATACCTTAACAGAGTCGATCATAGTTATTCCGTCTGGGTCCTGAGAGGGACCGAATGTGATTATAAGTTGTTTGTCAGACTGAAGCGACTCTTCACGGGTCATCGGTATGTCGAACCAGCGGTTACGCGTCACGTTGACCTGGATAGCTCTTCCATACACCTATCAACAAAAAGCGGATCAAGATTATTTCTTCTTGTTATTCAATCCTATATTTCACAACAGGATTATTATTGGGGCAGCTTCCAAACTAAAATTTTAACTAGTGTCTCGAATGCGTGTACAAACATTTAAATTTCTGGAGTAATAACTATTACTGTGCGACTTCATTTAATGTTTCGTTCTTGTTCATTCTCGAGTATTTGCTATTCTTTTTTGGCACGACATAGCAAATGTTTTACCTATGTATGCAAAATATTGCGAGAAAGAGAAAAATCATTGCAAATACACGAAAAAGGAAAATATTTATAGAAATTGTAAGAAATAAAACATTAGCTGGAGACGCAAAAATTAGAAACAATCTATTTCTTACGAAGTAGTAGTATTATAAGACCGATTGCATCACGATGACATTTTACGAATGTAAAGCCAGCCCGTAAAGTGACTCCCTTCTGACCCTAGTGTTTCAAAATCAGTTATATACGTATATATTATGTAGTTATATTCCATTTAACTCGTCATATTCTTACATTCTTTCTTTTAACGGCTCGATAAAACAGTTTGTAGTAACCCGCTGAAGATCCTAGGTTCGGGTCCCAGTACAAGCAAACTTTTCTATGATGAGGAGATTAGTTCGTAGCGCGTTGTTGATGTAAATATACATATACACATGAATATCTATGTTTAATGGCCGTTGTACAAGCGCAAGCTTAGTTTAGAGCTAGGTAACGTGATGCATTTTCTCTGCACATGTATACACCCGCTAACCAACATTGGACCCGAGAGATGCGTTAAATGTGCAACCCTTTCCCACGGATTCCACAATAAAAATAGTGGATAAAGAAAAAGGGAAGCTTTTGCCCTGCAGTGGAACGGAGCTGGTTAATAATAATAACAAAGTCATATAAAAAATATTACTCTACCCACAATTTTAATTACACTATACACAAAAACTTACTTCAACAAATGCTGGTGTACGAATGATATCTTGACTGCCGAGAAGTATTCTGATACCACAAATAACCATATTAGGATCAGAGTTGACAACCTCCATTGTGAATCCACTTATTTTTGTAGACACTACATATAAACCTAAAAAGAAAAACAAAACCTTCATTTTATTAATCATCAATATAATAAAATGAACCTATGCACACAATTTTTCGTTAAAAAATGATAAATACCATGAGATAATTAGTAACTATGGATTTAGACTAGTGATGCCACGAATAGTGAATTGGCCGAATACCGAATATTCGGCAACGCTGTCGGCCGAAGCGCCGAATATTCGGCATGCAATACATGCTTGTCGGGAGCGCGTTAGCTGGATTAAAGCAAGTTGCAACCTGTTTTCCTCGTTGTATTGGCGCGGCCAGCAAAGACAATACAATACCCAATACAAACGAAAAACAATACCCAAAGCTAATCCCCAAAGTTTATCTTTCTTCTCCTGGAAGAGCGTGTTTAGTGAGAGGTTATTTTCTGAGGCTAGTAACATTTACGATGAAAAGCGTAATCATTTGCTACCAAAAAATGCTGAAAAGCGTATTTTCATCCATCAAAACTTACCACTGATCAATTTTAATTACTAAAGTGTTGTAATTTGGAAATAAATAGATAATTTTGAGTAATATAACGTGCCTTTTTTACATGATTTGCTATTCGGTATTCGGCCGAATAGTACGTACTATTCGGCCGAATACCGAATAGCAAAAAAAGGGGCCGAATAGGCCGAATACCTAAAAGTTGCCGAATATTCGTGGCATCTCTAATTTAAACACTACATGGTCACCGGTGCAGGACAATATCGTGAAGGAACCCATATGGCATCTAATAGAAATGTCATGTGTAAATACTCTGAGAATGGCGATCAGGTGCGCCACTGGTCACGTTAGACACGACATATAAGTGTAAAGTGGATATAACCATTAATGCATCTCTGCTCACCGCAAAAGAGATAAAGCATGATGATATATTTTTGTTTTAATTAAATTGGTGTCATACAACCAATTCTCATGCAATTGATTTTAATTAAATGTGTGTGTAATGTTGTGATGATAGAATCGGGCTAATTTTAACATAACGCTTTAAATACGTACAGAGATTAAATCATTCAGAGGTCCTATTTAAGAAATTTTATTAAAGTTTATTGGAAAATCTATGTTTAATAATTTAAAAAATACATAAATTTATTTAAAATATAATAAAATTCTTGGATGACCTCAGACAAATTGATAGATATGTAAGAAATATTGCATTCTAACTATGATCAATTTTTGTAATATCACCTATAGAAAGTTGCAACTTCATTATAATTCCATAATAGCATAATATGTAAAAGGAAACATTTATTACCGCTAGTGTTTAGTCGATGTTTGATTTGAGCAGTATTGTACACTTGAAGCAGATCGTTTCCTCCAAATTCGATGTCTGTCATTGGGACGCAGTGCTCGAAAAAGTCCACAGGGAACTGTGTTGCTCCATTCGCATTAGGTTTTGTCACAGCCTACAAAAAGTTTATACAAATTAGTACTAAATATACTAGTTGTTTAAGGCAAACGGAGACCTTGCGATATTTATAGATTGTAACGACACGGGTAAAGGATTTTTTCAAACTTTTTTCTTAACACTTCGTTCTTATCATTTATAACGTAAAACCGGTACTATATGAAATTATGAACTTATACAGAATAAACCATTTAAATAAAACTGCCAAGTACGATTCGGATTCATGTACAGAGGGTTCCGTATAATTTTTTTCTATACAAATAAGACTTACAAGGGCCTGAGTATTTGGATATTAATTTCAACTCGACACTTCCACGCATTCCTGAGAAACAGTTTTGACATGCATACACGGACAAGGAAGTTTTTTTTTTACACTGACACGGCACAGTGACTGCACCAGACCTGATGGTAAGCATGGAAGTGATTCTAAAAAAGTTCCTTTTTGCTTTTGTGTTACGGAACCCTAAGAACATACAATTTTTTAATACAGTCCGAAATCTTATGACACTTTAGGATGTATTTCGGGTAACATTTTAAGGAATGTCTATCAAATACATTTCATATTACTTTACAATTTAGAATGTTCGTTAAGTAACGGTTGCACGTTTAAGATGAGATGAAGAAGTGAGAAAATAATTTTTCTAAAAATAATTTGCTAGTAATTATTATCTTCGCTATGAAAGTAACTTTTATGAAAATTTTTTTTTTGGCTACACCGACAGCCCCTGTACATTAATTACAATCTGTTCAATGTTTTTTTTTTCAATATTTTAATTATTATAAATTATGGCTCATTGACGTAGAAAAATAAAAAAAACTGGCTTAAGCAGCTCTTTTCAAGGGTACTCCACGTGTAACACAATAATAAAAGCGAGAAAAAAAAATAGCACTCTATTTGCTTGGATGGCAACCCCAACTATGTTTTTTGTTTTGTCGTCTATATTGTTAGTTGTAAACTAGCGGATTAAATCAAGCTTAAGGTCGATTTAGCCTAGTAAATAACATCAGAGATCATTCAAAAGAAGACATCAAATGTAAATAAAAATATTTCTGCCAATACATAAATGGATTAGTAGTAATTAATTGTTAGACCTACATTTATCACTTTAGTAAGCAAGTACTTTGGGCTTTCAGAGAACTGGATGAATCAATTGACTTAATTATTGCAACGAGCGACAGTTCCATTCAACATGGCATAAAATTTGCCATTTTTTGGTATAAAAAACGCACTTGCGCACCAAGAAATGCGTACAAAATCATAAACACCTAGTTATTGAACTTTTGCCTGTATTTGTGCTAAAGATAAGACTTCTTACCAACTCCATGTTTATGAGTCAACGAGAAGTATAATACATTGATTCCCTTGCGAAAACGTTAAATATGCTATATAAAAAAATAAATGTGCCTATTTTTTATTGCGTTGCTTTTGATTGTGTATCTGATTATTTTAACAGGCAGACAGACGTAAAGAGAAGTAATTCTACAAGGTTTCTTTTGTGGTGCGGAACCCTAAAAAACAAATACCTGTTGCGTCTTCCCCTTGGCGGCATGCGAGGTCTGCCTCGGCTTGCGCCTGGGCGTGTGTATCGGCTGTATGGCCGGCGAGAGCCAGTAGCCGGTGTGCTCGTGGCTGGCGGCGTACATGCGCAGGCTGCCGTCCTCGCACAGCAGTATCAGCGTGCTCTTCTGCTCCCCGCCGGCGCCGCACCAGTGCCGCACCGCCACCATGTCCGTTATCTTCGCCTTGGCCGGCACCACCTGCCAATTTATATGACAATATTATTACCATTGACTTGACAAGTATATAATTACTTTGATATATAAAGTGACAGTATAGCTAAAAGCATGCGTCAGATCCTGACAGTCACGTCTCAGCAGCGGAGACTGTACGGCGGCTGGCAAGTCGCGATATACTACTTAGTACGTTGTTACGCTCGTTGTTAAAATGGCAACACTAATCGTTGTCTTGACGTCAAAGAGAACTATTGAGATGGCCACCCTATTTCTTTGCCCTTATATATCGCTACCGCGAGCTTGAATAGTTAGTCGTCGGCCAGCTCCCAAGCGAGGAACAAGTCTAAAGACAGTATTAAAGTGAGCCAACTAAAAGTGGAATTGATTATCAGGATTCATTTTAATATATTTCAGAGCGAGTTTTACAACGTATATACGCACAGGAATCCAATGTAGGCGACTGTGCGGTGTTGTCGGGCGGCCGGACAATGCTGCTCGGTCGCCTACATCGGAAGCCTTTACATGTAAATGCATACATAGTGGCGCATCGAGACTGGGCAGGATCCGAAGGGCGCCTTAACCACACTATGCCGCAACCAAATTGTAATACATAATCTATGATAAAATACTTTTAGAACTCTATCAATTAATTATATTATACCAATGAATTATTTTCGGGAAATTACGCAAGTTGTTCCTGTCCAAAATAACCCAGTTCATGAAAACAAGTTTTCGATAAATGTACATTGCAAGTTTTCTTTTTTTCCCTGGCACGACATAGTGACTACAGAGTATCTGATGGTAAGTACAGTGTAATCCAAACACGAAAGCGACTATCAAAGGTCGAAAATCCATTGATAGTCTACATCGCCATGTCGGCCCACATATACCACGACTGAAGGTCTCTAGGTATATGAGCTACTGGATATACACAAGCTGATCCCGAAACGCGACAAGCCGAAACTGGTCACTATGACGGGCTTCACACCCATGTACTGTGGTCGCGATCCAGACAGGCACCGGCGCCCTACCACCTCGCTGCTGCTCGTTTAGTATCACCCAGGAGTCACGTGTAGGGAAACTAGGGTAAAGCCCACGGACGCGAGCAGCTTCGACTCCCAGTGATGACATATGGTACAGAAACGTAGTCTTTTACTATCGATCTCATTAGAAAGCTCACTGTTCCAAGCTGTGGACTCTCCATAACTCGCTTAGTCTTTTGACTATGGTTACTGCTTCTCCAAGTGATTGAATCAGAAATGAAAAAATCCGTAGACAAATGAAAGTTATCAACATAGCCCAGAGGATTAGAAAATTGAAGTGGTAACGGCCAGGTTACAGCTGATAGAAAAGATGGGACACGAGGCAAAAACGTTCTAGAGTGAACACCACGTACTGACAAGTGTAATGTGCGACATCTAACAAGGTGGACAGACAACTTTATCCAAATCGCAGGTCGACGGTGGATGAAAGCTGCTTTAGATTGGACGATCTGTAAAACAATATGAGAGGCCTATGTCCGGCAGTAGACGTTCTATGGCTGATATGATGATGAATTAATTACATTCCGAATTGTTTGTGTTCACAGTTCTATCTAGTTTTTAAAGCTAAACGCCGTTATAAAGACAGCCGTCCATTTCTGTCCAACTTGTTCACAGATGCACAGTACCACTTTGAAAACGTATTTAAAAAAGCATATAGCATGTAGAAGTAACCCGATACGCAGTTGTCGCCCTAAGGGTCGTTAGGGGTAAGAGGATGCGCGCGCGCGCACGGGACGCTTGGAAGTTAGTCGACTACCGAGACTCAAGACGGGAGTACGTGCGTGTACGTCGCAGTTCGGTGTGCCTCAAAGCGCAAATAAACTGTAAAACGCCAAATTCGTGTCTTACTAAAACCACACCCACGACCACCGGTCATAAGCAGAAAGATGAAAAAGAAAAAAATATTGTTTAAAATTTATATTAAGCAGAAAGATGAAAAAGAAAAAAATATTGTTTAAAATTTATATTATTACTTTAAAATAAAATCCTAAACGTAAATATTATACACTATTTTTTAAAAGTAAAATAACTCTATAAAACAAGGCTCTGAGGGTAATGACCCCAACATTATTTAATATTCACCTTAATTTCCTGAATGAATATGTTTGTTGGAGTGAGCATCAACACGACCGGATTATTTGTGACTTGCATGACGGCTGTGACCAGGCCAGGGTGTCCGGGCACTTCGGCCCACTGGCATAACGACTGCACAGCGCTCTGCTTGCCCCCGCCGCGACCCCCTCCCTCCTTAGGAGTTGTCACAGCGTTGAGGGTTATCATTGATGTCCCTATGGGAAATAGATGTGTTAGTAATGCTAAGCTATTGTCATATGTTGTAACATGTACAAATAGTTACTCCGAAAGAGATATAACATGTTCATATACGTATATTTTATTTTAATATTGCTATACTTTTGGTAATTTTGATTTATTTACTTAATTCATCTTCTTACAGACGTGCGAAGCCGTAGTAGCTATACTTTTATCAATTTTTGATTCCAGGGGTAATCACATTTTACCCAACTACAACACTAGGAAGATTGTTTTGAATTTTCGGTTATTTCATTACCAACAAAAATAAATATCATAAAGTTAAGGAATGTAAAGAGAAAGTTTGCTAGTGGTACCTTGTAAGCTGTCTTCCACGGTATTGAGCGGCGCTAAGAAACTCTTGCCTTGAGCATACGAGAAGAACAGCATCTTCAAAGTGTGAGAGTAGTAAATTGACACACCTCCGCCTCCAACCAATCCAGCAACATCCTTTAAACAATATTAACATTTAAGGAATTGTACATAGTTTTTCTTTTTGTCTGCAGTATACAAAGTCATCACATAAAGATACAATATTTTTTTCTAAAAATAAATTGTAACTTTCCGAGCGATCCAGGTATTCAGATAACTACAATCTGTTCTATAATATACTCTAAACTAAGCTATAATACTATCATTTTTTTTCTTTCTGTACGAACGATAAATACAGATAGAAAGAGAAAGTTCCCGTTTCCAACTTTGTAAATACAATAAGTATTTACACGTACTTAGTTCGTCGTTTTCTTTGTTTCATTTCCCGTTCTTACTACTGTGATACCTCTCACTATAATCTGTATACCTCTCACTATAATCTGTATACCTCTCACTATAATATGTATACAGATACGGAATTGTTTTTATTTAAATTAAAATGACCTGTATCTCAGGGTGAAGGACTTCAAGGGTGTTCGTTACGTAGAATGTGCCGAGCGAGGCATGCGACTCGTCGCTCATTGGCTGCCAGTAGATGTGCCCCGCCGAGCTCATGCAGAGCATGTGCATCACGCCGTCTTGATTCACGAAGGTGACATCGCGGACCTGGTGTAGAATTATACATAAATGAATGAATACACATGATGCTAACGTTTCTTTTGGTGTGAGCAGAGATACAATAATATGTGTATCAACATTAGATTTGATTTCATGCCCAACGTGAACTCATAATTGAATAGTAATTATTCTTAAGGTATGTATAAGAATGAACAATGTCATCCAGCAGTGTAAAGTGATTAGACAAAAAAAAAAACAAATATTGCCTATCATTTGACAGTGCGACCTTATATTAACATACTTCGTATGTGTGTAAAGAATGGTGAATATTAAAATAATATTAATTGAACAATGTTTTACATAACAATAATGCAGGAATTTCTACTTGTCTAAAAAATTATATGACTATTTTTTAATAATACTTTTGTACAAAAATCACCTTTCCGCTTGGAACGAGGAAGTGGTGCATGGGATTGTTCAAGTCCTTGCTGAGATCAAAGATTTTAACGAAGTCCGATGTAACTAGAGCAAGCTGCGTCTGCGAGCCCGGCAGCCATATCGCTTTGATGACGAAATTATGGCTTTCAAGACCGGTAGTCAGGACGAAATGGTCAGCCACTGCGCCTGTTAAAGAAAAGAAAGGTAACTAGCCTCAGTGCGATATTGTCTCGGCTCAAATAATAATTCTTATATCGTTTTTTAACAAAATTTTCGATTGTATTACAGTAGCTTCCATATAAAACACAATTTTCTAACAAAATCCATTGAACTTAAAAATAGCATCTCATTCATTCTAAGAAGTAGATAAAACTATGGATCTCGAACGAATCTTTACTTATCTAGTAGACTTATTAACATCATCTCGACAAGACCATTTTTCTCTTTATATCTTAAAAGGACTTCTATTCTAAGAACATGCCAGTCCCATTCATTCCTTAATCTAAAACAATATAAAATAACAGTAAAGCTACCAAAAAATACAAATTGAAAGCTAAGAACCAAGAAGCTAAAAAACACATGTGCCATAACATTCCAGCGGCACTAGAGGTTGGTTAATTAAGCTTTGACCTATTTATAACTAGGGCTCTTTCTTTCTTATCCTTGTCACATTCCATCAGAAAATGATGGGCATCGTCAATACTTAAAAAAAGTGAGTTTTTTTTTTGAGTTAACCAGTTTCATGAGATATCCCAACTTCTTTGATTGAATGTGCCCCGATCTTAACCTAAATGCTGCTGTCATACAGGATCTGCTTATATTAATATTAACAAACCAAGAAATAGGAATCTAGCACTGTAACACATTAAATCAGATTATTTTTTCTTTAGAAATTTCATTAAAATATTCCTTTCACATGTCCCAACCCTAATTTTTATATTTGCCTAGAGTTTTCATATAAAAAAGTGGAATGCTAACTAGAGAATCTTCTGATAGAGCCTACATTGCTCAGTGATAAAAGAACACATGTCGGATTTCTCCATGTCAACTTAATTTTGTCAAAATTATTGATAATAACATATGCTTCACCTGAAGCAGTCGATTAAACCAGGGTCAACTCAATACATTATTACTAACAAGTTAGCAGCCATATCATTGTCTGGACAATTGAAGATCATTTCTCGTATTTTTCGACATCGATGGCACTATGCCACAATCAATATACAAATAGGGTTCTATCTATATTACAAATTCGATACTCACCTCCGCTGTTGAATGTGAGCACGTGACACTCCTTGAGGCCGCAGACAGCCAGTAGGTCTTCGTTCCACGGGTTGCCGCTCAGACTGAGCACCGTGAACGGTATCGGAGCGGAAGACAAACGCGTCAATGTTAGCTTATGTTTCGACGAATCCGCTTGTTTCAGCAGCGCCGAAAGTTGCAGTACTGTTATTTTTCCTATTGACAAAAATGTAGTATGAATCAAAGTGAACATTGAAACATTTTTCCTAACGTCATCGAACTTCGCTGACCGGCAGTAATGGGGAAAATAAGCCGGATGTTTGATTCTTATTAAATAAACAGCTCAAAAGTGACTACCTCGTATCCAAGAGCATGAGACTCTTGTAGATATATAAGATATAAAATACCAAAATCTATTATATAAAAATAAGTCCGGTTTTCCTTCCTGACGCTATAACTCCAGAACGCACGAACCGATTTCCACGGTTTTGCATTCGTTGGAAAGGTCTTGGGTTCCGTGAGGCTTATAGCAAACAAAACTCGGGAAAATTTCAACATAAAAGCAGGAAAACTTGGAAATTCATTTTTCACATACAGTGCCATCTCTGATACATAGTATGTACTACAAACCATTATGGTTTTGCATGGTGGTGGAGCAGATCGCACCAGTATTTTAAGTAGATGGCGCCGATTCGTTATACATTGTTTGACAGCTACTCATTGTACTCTGCTCAGTTAATTTCATGTGACATTTATTATGCGCACGTTCTTTCAAACGCTAACTAAAAACCAAAACGAAGCCATCTCGTGGCGAAACGAAGTTCACCGGGTTTGCTAGTGCCCTATGAAAAAAGGTGACTACAGTAATATTATTAATAGGCTATAGTCTCTCTGAAGTCGTAACATTCCTCTGTGTTTCATTAGAGGCAAAAACGTATTTATTTAGCTAATTCAACAACACCCCACAGTTAAAACATATCATAATAAACCTAACTATCATCACTCCGAATCCCTGTTGGGTTACACTAAGAGAACGGAACGCCACTTCTTGAAAAACCTCTTTCGCTTCCTTATCATTCATAATAAATAACTATAAAAATGTGCTAGCTCTAAAACGAAAAGGCTTGGCATTACCTTTTTCATGTGAAACTGCTAAGTGTTGTCGGCGGCCATGCGGCGAGGCGAGGCAACACATTGCAACGCGACGTAGTTTATGCGCGGACATCAGCTGGCGGATGGTCTGCCCGTTCTCACCGGTGTACGACATGCGAACGTTCTCGAAAGCGCCCTCTTGTGAACCTTAATGACATATTTTTATTGAGTTGTGAACAATAATAAAACGCTAATGCATTGCAGGTACTAACGAATACCCAATAAACTTCTTATTTGTCGAGTTGAGAATGAATATTAAACATTATAGACAAAACAACATTTAATAATGAACAAATAACTAGTTGAATATATATATAGAAACTTAAGGGAAAGATATTAGTTTAGTTCCTCTACATCAACCGTAAACACATTTAGACAATAAGTTGTAGTCCAAAAAACGACATTACAATTATTAAATGATATTGAGTTTCATTTTTTATTTAAAAAAAATCTAATGGAGAGTTTTAGTAAATATTTTGTGTTTCGCAAAACATTTGCCTTTATTTCTCGTGCATTTGCAATCATATTTTTCAATCTTGCACGTCACAGGCAAACGTTTAGCTTGTGTAAACAAACCATTGCGAGAAATGCAAATACACCCACTCGTCCCCTACCTTCAATGGCCAATGGAACGGAACACCAATACTAGCTAAAGTTAAGGCATGAAGCAACTACCCGTATGTAATTAATTACTAAGGTCACGAGATGTACCCGTTACGATTTCGCCAGTTACATTCGGAAATACTTCAGATAAATAGCCAGGGTATGGCCATAAAAGAAGACATCACTGTTATCAATTAATTACCTATTATAATAAACAGCACATGAATAATTTTATTAACATTTGATTATCCTTAACAGACACTAGGAAAAGTTACAAAACTTTATTTCTTAGTCATACATAATATATTAGTAGATTAAGATTAATTTGCTAATAGTCACTTAGAATAAGATTGTGATTAGAATAAAGCCTGTAATGACTTCAGAATAAAAAAATAAAATAACTTACTAGTTATAAAACTCACCTAATGTCGGCAACATGAGATTGTCCGTGTGAGTAAATCTTTTCTCTCCTAAGTGTAATTGGGCAAGCGCTCGTTGTGCGCGTCCGTGAGCGCCGGTGGGCGCGTTGCGCTCGCACGCAGCGCGGACCGGCTTGCTCAGCGCCTCGAGTAGGTTGCGGACGCGGTCCATGCACGAGCTCCAGTTGGGGTACGAGTACAGGAAACTGGTGCATCCTAATCAATTGAAGAATAGAAAAAAATATTTATTTGTTATCAAAAACACACCATAAGAAATATGACCAGAACCTTATTACCAACAACTTTATCAAGTTAAGTGTGTCGAGTAATATTAACGATGCGCACTCAGCATGAATGCCGAAAGTCAATCACCCTCGACGCGGGTCTTCCACCAGCGCCATGTGTGTATTTAATGTGTATGTAAAAATGTTCATGCAGATGTGTATATACTGTATTAGTGTATGTATGTGTGCGTGCGTGAATCGTGATAAAACTATTACATCAGCCAGATATTTGAGTATATTCTACCATTTTTTTTATTTGGGGATTATGATGATGATGATGATGATGATGTCCTAGCCGATTTCGGCCACGGCGACTGTTTCAACACCGATTAAGAAATTTGAGGTCCAGTTTTCGGAAACAGCCAATTGCGCAGGAGATATTTAAGTGCATAACTGGACGCGCTGCCAGAAAAGCACTCTCGTCCGAGCTCCCTCAGGTCCGATGGAAAGGAGAACCAGTACGATCGGGAGGGAGCGGGATGCAGGTTTGTTCGAGTTTTCCTTCTCTGCACACCTGGTAGAATTGCGGTGTTCAAGAGATACCTTAGTCGCCTTTACGATACCTCAGCAAGAAGAGGGAGGTGCTATTCTATTCTGCCGGCAGACACCACGGCTTATTTGGGGATAATCCTCATAGGACCATATAAGCCACTCTTTGGGTCGTGGTCGAGATGTGTCAGACAAGTACCAGCGAAAAACCCCAAGGTAACTAGTTCTACGCATAGACGAGGACTGTGGATTCTGTAACCAATTCGCCACAGAGCCTTTTCTATCATAAGTTAACAATATGATTGTGCCGTCTGGTAAAACACAAATGTGTGTTAATATGCCAAATACTTATACGAGCCTACTCGCCTGCTGTTTTATATTAAGTACTGCTAATAAGTGAAATCAGCTGCAAGTATGTATTTTTTCGGCTCCGTGAATATGGGAGTCTTGAAGCAACGATTAAATCGATTTGGAGTTTAGCAAGCGTGCTTTACTGTCGGAGTGTATTTTGTATTAAGAATTCACTGACGCGAATGGGATATCTTGAAATGAATTGACTTGACTAGAAAATGCTAAAATGATATCGATATTCCCATAAAGCGAATGATTGTATGCATTTTAAATAAAACAGAATTGACTGATGAGACCATATTGTTAACCAACTATATAAAACTATAATATCGGTTTTCATTTACTTCAATTTTGATACCAGTGATCATAGACGGGCAAAATGTAGTCAGATTAATGAAAATGATTAACGATTACATTTTACGTTTTTTGCCATTAATATGACTGCATTTTGCTCATCTATGTCTTAAACACTACAGAATCCCAGATTGTGTACTCATTTATGATTTCTTAATGTATTACATGGATTTAATCATGATTACAGAGCAAGAAAATGAAAATTACGACTACATTTTGTAATCGATAACCATTACTCAGATTACATTTAGCCCTACTCTGGTTGTGATTTCAGAATAAAAATCAATAATGCACTTAAGTTATTCATTTGACTATTATAAAAAAATATGTGCAACTTACCATGTATGTTAGTAGCGAGCTGAGGACGTCGCGGGGGCGCCAAGAGCGCGGGGGGAGTAGGGCTCGACGGTCGCCGACGCAGCGAAGGCGCTGGAGCCGTCTCCTCAGTAGCACCGTTGCGACCTGCCGCGCCCAGGGTCGCTGATCGCTTCACCAGAGCTTGGCAACTGTTTAGGAAGGAGAATCTATTATACTAAGAACATGACAGATTTCTTTAGCAACGGGCGAAAAAACTTTTTTATCTGCACATTTTAAAATACTAAACTTAGAGTGAATTAGGAATTTTATGTTTTCCAAACGATAATTGCTGATCATAAATTCCAAAATTTCATTATATATAATATATAATTCATTATATAATTGCTTAGTTTATATTACGTACAAAAGATTAAATAGTATGGCGGGGAATAAATTGATGGAAACATAAGTTACATTTTTGGAACTTTATTATATCTTGGTATTGCTGTAACTGTTTTTTTCATAGCCCAGAGGAAACCTGCACAGGACCGTCAGCGCAGACGTAAGGGTGGCGACCCCAGTGTACTAAACTCCTACTAATTAAAAACCCTCAGAGTGTCCATTTAACTCGCCGCCAGCCGGGCCTAGCAACCAAAATTCCTCCAATAAGTACTGCTGAAGCGCTATGAGCTCCGTTTTCTTCTGTAAGTTTTAAAGACACGAGTAGGATTCTGGCAGCAGCTTTCACAATCTATCACTCTGCATTCGTTTATATATAAAGGCGACAGTACAGAGCTGTTAAGCGACGTGTCAAGCCCACGTTCGTGCGGCCTTTACCTGGAGTCAGGCTTGGCGCCGCAGTCGCAGAAGAAGTTCCCGAACTTGGCATAGGAAACGTCGTGGCCGCGATGGCAGACCCGGGCGCAGACCGTGCACACGCCGACGCCGTCCACCATCTTGCACGTGTGGCAGTGGTACCAGTGCTGGTTCATGAACTCGCGCTGGGTCACCGTGAACGTGCACAACTTGTACATAAGCGATGTATCGTCATCCTGCAAATACAAACTCTTAAACTTTTTAATGCAGCAACGTTACAATCCGAAAGCACGATAATGGCAATTCTTATAACTTAAAAACGTCCAAAATCAAGCCTTGGACAAGTTTTAGTTTCACATATGTCAAGGATGTTTACTTATATTAAATTGTTATTGTAAATTGACCGAAAATGAGAAAATTAGCTACCCGAACAAAGTTGTACACGTGATAACTTTATGAAAAGGAATCGATTTTTGAATCAATTTTTGATTCTAATGTCTGGATTTATATTTAAAAATTATAGCCAGGTATTGCGTTGACGGCGAGCGTTAGGAATTAGATAACATTAGGTGAGGTAAGTAGGGAAGAATCCACGATAAATACAATTATGTATACGGCGTATTGAAAATAATAAAAATATAATGTTCAATAATTACCGAGTCATCAGCGCTTGTGTCCTCGTCATCTTGTTGTTCGTCCGTGTAATCAAGATCGAATCCTAGATCCGCTGGAGATTCCCAAGTAGGACTCACGGATCTCCAATCTGTAGGGTAAAGGTTATTGTGGAAACACGGCTATGTAGTAATCATTTATTCAACATCATTCTTTATTTATTTTTAAACGGTTTCGCAGTACCAAATTCTTTTAGCAGTTAAAAGAGTTATTTAACGTATCTAACTCATTGATTATTTTAGACAGATCTGTTATGTTAACTAGCTGCCTTGAGATACATTTTGAACTTTATAAGTCCAGAGGGCTCATGTTGATTTTTTTTTACACTGGCTCGATATAGTGACTACAGAGTACCTAATGGTAAGTACAGTGTAGTCCAAAAACGAAAGCGACTAATCAAAGGATGAAAATCCATTGATAGTCTACATCGTCATGTCGGTCCACATACACCACGACTGAAGGTCTCTAGGTATATGAGCTACTGGATATGCACAAGCTGATCCCGAAACGCGACAAGCCGAAACTGGTCACTATGACAGGCTTCACACCCATGTATTGTGGTCGCGATCCAGACGGGCCCCGACTCCCTACCACCTCGCAAAACGGATATGGACGTCCAAGTCGTTAAACAAATTTTCCTAAAAAAGAGCAAGTTCTTCTTGTTGCAATATACTAGAATGTTTTTTAGTAAAAATTAATAAACGAGCTGATTACATCAAATAAACGAAAATAACATAATGTACCAAGGTAATGAAAAAAAGCACTCACTTTGTTGCTGGAATGTATTGATCGCGTGCAACGCGTCAGCGAGGTACGACAAGAGCGCACAAGCCGACTCTAGTTGCGGCGTCAGGTTAGTATTTGAAGGAGCTTCCTCCAATTTTTCCAGCATCTCCGGGCTGCTCAATTTTTCCACACTAAAAATATTTAGTTTCATTACAAATACGTTTGCGTTTGACCCCCAAACACGCAAATTATTATTTTATATTTTTCTAAGTATAATATATTAACCATACTCAATATGCAACTTTAGATGATTTGCTCGCTTTTAAACGATATAAAAAAAGGAAGAGATTCTACATTCGGTAGCGTGTAATTTTTATTTTTACTTTTACAGTACCACGTCAAAGTGACTACGCCGTATACCCTGATGGTAAGTACATTGGAGTTTAAAAAAGGCGGCCATCATGGCACGAGGATTTCATGTTAGTCGTAGTTATTACGCCAGCCTAAGAATATCTATAAAAAAAAAATTGATGAACACAAGCAATTCCCGAATCGCGTCAGACTTAAGTGGTCAGGATGACGAAATTTATACCTATAAACAATTTAAATAAGTTCTACAATATTCTTAATTAAACCATGAATTCAAATAATATCACAATACTAAACACATTGAATATACATGTTAATTTGTGTTTTTTGAGTGAGTTTAGTCACGCATTAGCGGTTAAAGTAGATATGTTTGCAAAATATTAATTTAAAACGTGTTTGACTAGATTTAATGCAATGAAAACCATACCAGGCGGAGAGCCAGCCGACCGCGGCCGGGAACAGCAGCTTGTGATCGCCGCCGCCGTGAGCGTCTGCGAGGCGACACATCTCGCGCAGCAGCAGCGGGGAGCACGCGTTCTCACCACACACACTTATCAACGTGTTCAGCATGCGCCCGCTAACATTCTGTGGGCTGAATATACACTTAGTTAAAACGTTGCCACACCTTTATATTTACTCATGTGTTGTGGGTGCGTTTACACCCAATGAGCCTCATATGCGGAAACACCCTGGTTCGGGGCAACAAATATTTTTTCTTTATAGGAAACAAAATCATAACTTGACGAGCTGAGGTCGCAGGTACGATCCCGGGACTAACAGAGTAATCAAAATATTGTTAACATGTATTGCTTGGTTTATTACAGTGATTATACCAATGATATTATACAGGCTGATTTAATAAATGAGGGAGATATTCAGGAAGGATATTCAGCATTCGATTCTAATTCCAAATATGTAAAAATAGTGATATCTTAATATTTCTAATAAAACAAAGCAAATTACGGTTAACATATTAAGAGACAATTACACATATACATATGAATGAATGAATAACAACTCAATAAGTAGATATTTTGCCTGTCTTAAGCCATGACACAAGGCGAAGGGAAAGCGGGTCCAATACCTATTTACCTAAAATTAGGTAAATAAAACTTTATCTACTTACCAATGAATCATGCACCACACGCGCTACGGTATCCACACTTTTTACGGATCATTTCTTATTTGTTAATAAATTTTCTTAATGATTTGTTAAGGAATATTATTTATTTACAATTTTATTACTTGCAACAATGTACATATCATTGTGTCCTAAAACATCTCCCTCGTCTATGAATTCACCCTGTATAGTACAAAGAGCGGTAAAACGAAGAAATAGGTAATAGTAAATTTATGTTTTACAATAATAATGAATTACTATTAGTATTTCTTCTCATTTTACGTTAAGGTTTCGCGTGTAGTGGTCGCAAGAGATCTCCGTATTTACAACAAATACAGATAATTTCATGTACCAGAGATAATTACAGCACCTGATAAATACATAACGGTCACAATCTGCCAAAACACTACAATACGTCCAATAGATATAAACAAAGTCTTCATGTTGACCTAAATATACTAGATCTGAAAGTCTAGTTAGTAAATGGTTTATATATATAGCTGGAGGTATGAGAATGTGATACCCAAAACGCGACTGGAGAATCTGAGTAACTATGACGGGAATAGCAGCCGTGTATTATTCACGAAACGATTGAGAACAGACACCTATTTTTTTTTTTACTTGGGGAAATTCCTGACAGGACCGCCCCGGCCGCGCAAGGGTGTAGCAGCCGGGGTGTGCCGGACTTTTACCAGCTAAAATCCCCAAGGTGACTACTTCTGCGAATTAATTAGCTGGGACTGCGGGTCCTGTAATCAATTCGCCGCAGCCCCACTACTGAGAACAGACACCTAAAGTCAACTCACCAATGCAGCACAATGTGTTTGCACAGGGCCGTGAGCAATGCGGAATTATCATTGGCAGCGTCACATGCTTCGTGCTGAGAGGAATCAGCGGGCGTTGATGTCGCTACGGGCACAATCGCGCTCGAGCTGGCGCCGGCAGCACCCGCACCTCCGCTCTCTTTACTGCCTTCCGACCAACTGCACGTCTCTATAAACACCATTGAACAAAATAATTCAATCGTAATTGAGTCTTAGACACAAAAATTAGTATTCTAATATGAGGCGAAGCTGGTACTGTGTAGATACACTATTCTTGCAAAGTAATAATAAATTTTACTAAAAAAATAAAAATTAAATTAAATCACTAAATCCATTTTCTTAAATACAAACAAAAAATAATTTGGGCAGTGTTTCGACACCATAATAGAGCTCTCACGTAAACTATCAAGATGCCCGCTCCACACGGAGCGTCAAACGAGACTCCCCCGCCGACGTGCTTGCATCCGTTTATAAACCGTTTCTATATGGGGCAAATAGAAACAACTTGTTTTTTCTATTTAACAATTCTCCAACACTATATATTCGTCAATCAGCGTTTTTTAGCGATTCCAAATACAGTGCATACTCTACATAACGACCCTCCAGGGACCGTGCATATTTGGACGTTATAGAGAGTTGTCGATAAATGGAGAGAAGAAAAATCTGTGTTAGAAAAAGTCTATTTCAGACTAGTGTTAGTAATTACATAAAAAAACAATTCTTATTTAATCGCTATTGAGTATAGTCTGTTATTTTTGTCTGACGTCTTTTGCTGCACCAGTAACTAAGAATATGATAACGAATAGATAATCCACGACTCCTAATAACAAAAGTCAACACGTGCAAGCAATCCCAATTTGTAAACAAAAGAACGGATTTCTGCAACGTCTCCTGCGTAAATAATATTAAATTTCCATCGGATATCTCACAAAAAACACACTTCGATGATTCTGACATGATATTTTTTTAAAACACTGAATATTTCAATTTTAAACTTTATTTAGACACGTGGAGTAGCACTGGAAATGCTTCACACAACACTGTATACTAGACAGCTAAACACCAAATCACTCACATATATAGTGTAAGAGTGTAAGGTAGAATAGACAGCAAGAGACATCTCTTTCACTCTCAAGCGGACAGATGAGGACATTGCACTCATACACACAGAAAGCCTTTATATGTGTCTGAGGGAATGTTAGGCCCATCCGAGTGGTCTGGCTTCTTGCAAAAAATATTGAATTAGTTGCCTGAGTATCATATATAAAAATCAAGACTGAGAATATAAGTTCAGTTACCTTATTTTTTTGGAAGCTTTAAAGCGTCTAAGATAATGGCTGCCGAAACAAGTCTGGCAGTAATAATTATAAATTTATAATAATATTTTCTAAAATATATATAAAAATCAGCACTGAGACTATAAGTAAAGTAAGTATAATTTTTATCTACCTCTCGCACCTGGTACCTGTAAATTGGCCGCCGGCGCAAGCTAGCACTCATATTACATACTAACACTACGTTATTTTATATATTTTATTTCTGAGAAAATAAGAAAGGTCTGGTTGCTCTGGGATCTTGCTCTATAGGATTAATCAAACGATTTATTTCTAATTAGGCAATGCAAACAAATATTGTACCTGAATTTCCTGATGGCTGGATTGTTTCAGATAACGGTCTGGGTATTCTGTGAAAAATATTTATAATGATTAGTTTTAAGTTTTAATTACGACAATGTGAAGCCTGTAATACAAAAATAGCTTTACTTTATCATAGTAAACTGAGTTAAAAAAAAAAAAAAGAAAGTTGTATGCTTATTTTCACAGTAATAAAGCTAAAATAAAAAAGGGCAAAAAGCTATATTTTTGAGATTCAACATAGTGACTAGAATGCACCTGAGGTTAAATACAATGTAGTTTAAAAACGAAAGCGATCATCAATGGATGAAAATCCGTTGATAGTCTCCGTCGTCATGTCGGCCCACATATATCGCGTCTGAAGGTCGCTAGGTATATAAGTTACTGGATATACACAAGCTGATCCCGAAACGTGACAGGCTAAAGCGAGTCGCTATGACGGTCTTTACGCTTGTGTACTGTGGTCATGACCCAGTTCGGGCGATCGCCCTGCCACCAAAACTATTATATGTACAGTTCTGAAAAAAAAGAGTTAGCTCACGGTCCTTCGAAGACATCGGCTGCCATATCCACGTCGTTTCGTAGGCCGGCGGTGTCGGCCGCGTCGCTCTCCGAGTGGAACACGGTGCGCAGCGCGCTCCTCATTATAGCCAGCGTGGCGGCATTCTTTTCCTCCTCCTGATTCTGCGACGTCGGCGTCGGGAGCTCGGTCTCGGTCGGCGTGGCGTTGGCCGTGCCCACAGATCCGCTTGCTACTACGGCTGTGTACAAACAAAGAAATAATCATTAAAAAAAAAATGTAATCTGGTTCGGCTAAGTGAGTGTACTGCAGCAAATTCCACCAGCCCCATTCTACCACAAAACCACTAGACATCGTATCGGATACCATCCGTATGTTGTGGATGTTCCTTATATTCGCACGAAAAGATTCGCTTCTACATTTATCATGCGAACGGCTAAGGAGTGGAATATGCTTCCAGCGGCCATATTTCCGCGATCTTATGACCTGGGAGTCTTTAAGAGAAGAGTGAATAGGCATTTGCTAGGCGATCGCGTTTCATCATCGAACTCATCTTCACCTTCCACCAGGTGTGATTGAGGTCAAGCGTTCGTCTATAAATTATTTAAAAAAAAATGTTAATTATAGCAGTCATAAAACCTATCGCAACTATCTAAACTGGATAGTTATAATAACAATCTTTACTGTTTCACATACACAATTACAAATACGATTTAGCGCTTTTTGTTAGTTCTTTTGTTTGGCAGGCATCTGTACCACTGATTTTTGAAATAAAAAAAAAGACGTACTATATTCATGGAGATGGATTTCACAAATATAGTGGAAAAAACGATTATTTATTATCAGGCAAGCAGTTAAAATAACATTTCTTTTTGTGTTTGAAATAGTGTTAGTCCTAGCAATACTTAAATAATAATATAATAATATTATTTTCATATGTATAAAATGCGTGTTAGTGTTTTTTTTTCATTACATACAAAGTAAAATATTGTGAAAAGTTGTGGATATTGCTTGTAGATAGTGTCGCCAGCTCAAAAGTCTCAACTTTGAGTGTGCTTAGACTTTGCTAAAACATTATAATTTATATTATTCAATAAATGTCAAAGGATTTGGTAAGACACCGATTTTGTCAACATGAATTTGGCTTTGCGAATACTATGGCTATATTTAAGTTCCTATTATATATTGAGTGGTTTATAAAAACGAATTAATTTTTTAAGAACTCTGCTAAGAAAAGTCGAAATAGCGTCAATAAATCGCAGCCTTAAAGATTACAATATCCTAAAAGGAACAGTAAACGAAATACACACACCAGACTGTCTACATCGTATCAACATACAGAATTATGATTCTGTTAAATAATTTAATAGACAAAAAAAATACAATGATAATACGATTACTAACTAATAAAAGGCACTTACTAGCAGCACTAGAGCAGACGCGTGACAGAAGCAAAGACAGTTTCTTTTCATCAGCAATACCGATGAATTGACATACTGATTCACAAAGTGTATTGCTCCATTCGTTTCCCTCACAGCTGGCGAAGATTTTAACAAAGAGCCTGTGAAAGAAAACAGAACTTGACGAAAGGTACTGAGCAGAATAAGTGAATTTGTGCTTCTTAGTAACAGCTAAAAAAACTTCTTGCAAAATTCGTCAATAATATATTAAAAACGGAAAACGTCATAATAATACCGAAACGTTAAAAACTCAAATTTTTCTATTTTATATTATTTATTTTTTTATTTAAATAACAAGCTTGACATACATCTGAATGAACCAGGTCTGAGACTGTTCTGGAAAGTCGCGACAGGTGAATAGATAACTATTTATTTTGGGATGTCAACATTCTCTCTTGTACATTTGGCTCCTTAAGACGAATCATAAAAAAAAGTTAGTTTGAATTTCAATTTCTTTTTTATTGTATTTCTTTTAAATATAACTAGTTAGCTAGTTTTCTTTTGTTTTGTGTCCCTTAGCTTGACTTTAGTTTTGTATTTTTTTGTGGAAACTTTACTGGTTTATGTATTATTTTTTGTTGTTTATATATTGCTACATGTTTCCTTGAAAATTAAAAAAAGTACTCACCTGATAACCCTATCAGCATAAAGGCACTTGATGGTTTTCACAGACAGTAGAACTTTGCCCAGTTCGAAAGACGAATTATCGCAAAACACTTGCTGAAAAGCAGACCTTCCTGGCGGACGATCCAAAATTTTTTCCCAATATTTTACCTAAATTAACAAAACAGAAAAAGTATATACTAATTTGTACTTGAAATTTGTACACACTATAAAATTATTTTTATGTGATGATAACAATAGTAAATGAAAACATTTTTTTTTTAATATAATATACCAGTTATTTCAAAGATGTTTGCTACCAAGTGTAGTAAGATACTCAAGAAAAAAGTTAAAAACAATGATTGAACTTACAAAATTGCGCAGTATCGTCTCAGTCGATGGTAGCAGATGGTCAACCAACGCGGGGTACGTTGTCTTTAATATATGTTCGTGTATCATTTGTTCCGCTGTATGTACTTGCGGCACCAGGACATTCATCGCTCCTGCCAGCGGCTCGGCCATGAATTCCAGACGACCATCAGTCTGTGGAATATGGTAGTGAACATACAGGTTTTAAATACTTGTCACTGTGCATCCTACTAATAATAAATACAAAAATATAAATATTTATTTATTTATTTAATATAAATTAAAAAATACATATATACAAGTTCTAAGACCGCGTGTTATATCTTTACAGGTATACCTAACTATATACAGCACAATTAAAACAAAATTAAAAAAAAACCTATTAGTTAATCCTATTACACTCAAGCGGATTCAGAGAATAATGCAATCAAAGCCGACCGAAATCCTGATAGGGAGCAGTGAAAGATGTCAATGTCACTAACTTTGTTATATGTCTCTTTCATTCGATCAAAAGGTGAACATATATTCGTTTTGAGCAACCTTTTGTCAAATGTTCTCCTAATAGGGAAACGAGGTAATACTCTGGGAAGAATATATTATTATTAATATTGAATATATATTGATTATAAATGCAAAAGTTTGTGAATATGTTTGTTACTCTTTCACAATAAAACTAGTGGACGGATTTGCATGAAACTTTTAAAGTAATATAGATACACGGGATTATACACGGGAATAACATATAGGCTATAATTTGTATTGATTTTATGTAATTTTTATCGTAATATAACGATATATGTCAACTAAGTCGGAAAAACATCAGGCCTAAACCATTGGAGTTACACGAAGATGATGTACCGTAGGATTGTTTGTCTTGAATAGTTCTAAATAAAAGTCCGGGACAGCATATATATCTACCTTTTATGTGGAAGCCACTATGATCAAAATTGTATATTATAATACAGAAGATATTCACTAGAAATAATTTATATGGCAGAACGTTTGCCGGGTCAGCTAGTTATTACATATTGTAAAACAATAATCAGAGATATGTCGACTAAGACTTTGGCCGATTAAGGTTTCGGATATATTCACTCAGAGAAAATAAAGGTTTTTTTTTATCCTGACACGGCGCATTAACCACACCACATCTGATGGTAAGCATGGTGCAGTCCAAAAACGACGACAACCAACAGCAAAAAAAAACCATCGATAGCCGTAGCGATCATGCCGGCCTGCAGAAATATCTTTTCACGTTTCGCTTATAAAACCCGATGTCATAGGAGGATGGGAACACGCTCGCCGGAAGACCATTCCACAGCCAAGGACTCGACTGCAGTAAGAGTTCGACAACTTCTTAGTCCTAGCCGAGATGCGAGTTACCGAAAAGCTGTAACTTCGTAGACCCGCGCGCGCTTTGTATATTATACATACAAAGTAACAAGCCACATAATATTTATTATTTATTTATTTTAAAGGGAAACCTACAGCAATATAAAAATGATAATAATATACACAAAAAATGTTACATAAGCCAGCAAAGTTTCCACAAAAATTAGTACAAAAATAAAAATCAAGCTAATAAATAACAATAAAAAAATCAATCAAATATATATATGTTACATATAAATAGTACATTTATATAAAAAAAAAAATACATTATAGAACAAAATTGAACTTAGGCTAATATTTTCTTTCTCACCATTCGTTTAAAGGGCCCAAAGGCACAGGACAGTATATCTATATCGCAAAAACGTTTATTATATAGATCACAGGCACGAAAAACAAAAGTATTATTAACATAGTTTGACCTTAAGAATGGCACCTTAAACCGCGAAAAGTCTCTTGCATTGGAATGCGGACACCTGAAACCTATTTGACTAAGCAAATAGGACGAGTCCACGAGACCGTTAACAATTTTAAATAAAAAAAGTTGATATGTGCTCTTTGCTGTAAAATGGAATGGAATTATGGTTACTCACAAATGCCGGTACAATGAAGTGCAAGGTCCTCTTAACAATCTCAGGGCTGTCTACCAATTTGTTGGCTCCAATCTCGAGCAGCTTCGATGCGGAGAAAGCGAGCATCATGAGCGAAGGCCCTATGGAGTACTTGTTGGTGTCACTTATTGACTCGCAGTGGGACTTCACCAGGTTTATGATGGCGCTTTCCGATGGTATGAGATCAGACGAGTAGAATGCCTAAAAGAAATATACTCAATGAAAATAGTTTCAAAATTAATGTTAACAAAAAAAAAATGTCTAAAAATACAGCAGCTTATAGACATCCAGTTGTTTACATACCTAAAACATTTTACATTTTTTTTACACAGCCTCGGCAATGTGACTACAGAGCACCTGATGTTAAATACAGTTAGTCCAAAAACAAAGCGATCATTAAAGGATGAAAATCCGTTGATGGATCGAATTTTTACTAAGGCTACACTCGCTTTGGCAGTTTCATATATGTTAATAGAAAGAGATGAGGTGGTAGGGCGCCGGTGCCCGTCTGGATCGCGACCACAGTACATGGGTGTAAAGCCCGTCATAGTGACCAGTTTCGGCTTGTCGCGTTTCGGGATCAGCTTATGTATATCCAGTAACTCATATACCTAGAGACCTTCAGTCGTGGTATATGTGGGCCGACATGACGATGTAGACTATCAATGGATTTTCATCCTTTGATAGTCGCTTTCGTTTTTGGACTACACTGTAGTTACCATCAGGTACTCTGTAGTCACTTTGTCGAGCCAGTGTAAAAAAAAAATAGAAAGAGAGTGATAGAGAAAAAGAAAAGAGAGAGAGAGAGAGAAAGAAAGATTGAAAGTAGCATAACATTTTTTCTTTAAGTAATTTCTATGATACAACTGCTATTGCAAGCTGAGTTAATGAAACTTCGTTCCGCAAGCATACTCACCAAGTTACTGATGCACGCCAGCGGCGGCGGGATGGCCAGCCGGTCGAGCTCAGCGACCGCGTTCTGGGGCATGGTCGCTCTCAGCCAAGTGCCGAGCGCTGGGGGCGGCGTGCTGCCGGTCGCGGTGCCCAGGGGGTATGACGTTCCGCTCACTTGAAACCGTATCGCGAGCACTGCGGACTCGGAGGGATTGCTGCACGTTTCCAATATGGGCTCCAGCTCTGCGCTGATGCTCTCACTGTTGCACACAATCAACAAATAAGGATAGCTGTTAAGGCTAGTTCATTTTCGGTAAATTTTCATCTGCATTTCAACCTTATGATACATTTGATATTTACATTATATATCTAATGATATCTTTAACATATCCATGACTTAGATGGGAACTAGATTTTAACCGTTTTTATTTTACAGACATTGTACCTCGCACAGAACATTAATATAGGTTGGCCAGATGTTATGCTCGCAGCAGAAGAAATGTAAACAAACGGTAACAAATTAAAGAAGCATCTACATAGTAAAATTTTTAACATCTTTTATGTTCATAAATAGACTTATTAAATATTAGGTCCTTACATATGAAATTGGCGTTTTTCGTACTGGCCACTTTAATCACAAATTTCTCCTCTTTGGTAAGGAATTCCAAATTCAAATTTGTACAGCTATAGACTCATGTATTTGTGCTTCGATGATCGTCATTCATTTGTTTTTTCTTCTGTTTTTTTCTGTTTGCGTCACTCATTTTACAAAATGAAAAACTTAAAATATCGCATTATTTACGAGTACGAGTTCCGCCGTGGCACTAGTGCTGCGGAAACAACTCGAAGGGTGAATGATGTGTATGGCGGTCGTGTTGCAAAAGAAAACACAGTTCGTTTTTGGTTACAACGTTTTCGTTCTGGAAATTTCGACCTGCAGAACAAGCCCCGTGGACGGCCTGAGACTCAAGTTGATAATGAAGAGTTGAAGGCTATTGTGGAAGCGGATCCATCGCAAACCACGTCCGAGTTAGCTGCAGGCTGCGATGTTAGTGATAAAACTGTTTTAATTCACTTGAAGCAAATTGGGAAGATTAAAAAGCTTGAAAGGTGGGTACCTCACGAATTGACTGAAGCAAACCGGCAAACGCGCGTCGACTGCTGCGTTACATTACTAAACCGGCACAATAATGAAGGTATTTTAAACCGAATCATTACCTGTGATGAAAAATGGGTTCTTTACGATAATCGGAAGCGCTCAGCGCAATGGTTGGATCCTGGCCAGCCAGCCAAATCCTGCCCCAAGCGAAAATTAACCCCGAAAAAGTTACTTGTAAGCGTTTGGTGGACTAGTGCCGGTATTGTTCATTACAGTTTTCTCAAATCTGGCCAGACTATTACGGCTGATGTCTATTGTCAGCAATTGCAAACCATGATGGAAAAGCTAGCGGCTAAACAACCTAGGCTGGTCAATCGCTCCACGCCACTGCTGCTTCACGACAACGCTAGACCACACACTGCGCAACAGACGGCTACTAAATTAGAAGAGCTTCAATTGGAAAGTCTAAGACATCCTCCGTACTCCCCGGACCTTGCTCCAAAAGATTACCATTTTTTTCGAAATTTGGATAACTTCTTGCAAGGGAAAAAATTCAACTCCGATAGGTCAGTCCAAATCGCCTTCAAAGATTTTATTGATTCCCGTCCAACTGGTTTTTTTAGTAAAGGGATCAATGAACTACCTATGAGATGGCAAAAGTGCATAGAAAATAATGGTTCATACTTTGATTAATTAAATATATTATATTAAAAAATATTCGACTTTTTGTTCCTCCCATACAAAACGCCAATTTCATATGTAAGGACCTAATATTTCAGTCATTATTTTAGACAAGTTATAGACACATGAAGTATTGTAAGATAATATTTTAAATCTTTGTTAAATACAATTACTACAATATCTATACTAATATTATAAAGCTGAAGAGTTTGTTTGTTTGTTTGTTTGAACGCGCTAATCTCAGGAACTACTGGTTCAAATTGAAAAATTCTTTTTGAGATGAATAGACCACTTATCGAGGAAGGCTTTAGGCTATATAACATCACGATGCAATTATTAGGAGCGAAGAAATAATGGAAAAATGTGAAACAAACGGGGAAAATTATTCATTCTTGAGGGCTTCCATTGCGTGCGCTGCAAAAACGGTTCAAGATATCAAAAATATATGTAAGAAAGAATTATTCCTCTTGAAATGATCTAAAAAAATGTCCGCGACAGTATATGTCTATCTTTTAAGATTAAGTCACTAGAACCGTTTTTATGGTAAACATATTTGGTCGAAATTAATGCATTATTTGTTAAGAGTTGTATCAACGTTATAATAATAATCTTTATCCAAATAAATGTGTTGTTAATTAAGAGTATTTAATTGTGAACAAAATTGTCTTTGACATCACTTAATTTCAATGAACATCTTAGAAGATATTACAAAACCTTATATAGCAAAACAACGTTTGCCGGATCAGCTAGTATGTAATATTAAGTTAAGCGATGTCCAAACGCGACCAGACCACTAGTATCGAAAACAGTCAGCAAATGAATGTGCAACTCACCGGCAACAGTTTAAAATAGTCTCCATCAGATCCAGTAGATCAGGCATGAACTGCTGCGCTTCGTTTTGCGACGTGGACTCGTTGAAGTAAGCCTGTAGTTTAACTAGCGCGGCGTCGCACGTTATCACGTCCAGCAGAGATGGCAACGAATTTGCGTTCTCTGTAAAAAAAAAAGTATATATATTCGTCTTTTCCCGTGTTTCACGTTTAATCATTACCTACAACTCATGTGATATATATAAAATATATTCTGTGTAATTTTATTTCTTTATACTTCAAAGTTAGCGTTGGATGTTTTTTTAATGACAAAAATAGGAAAATATTATGAATAATAATATTTGTGGACTTAATATACACATTGACATAGTCTCAAAGTAAGCCTGGGCTTGTGGTTTAGGTACTAGATAAAAATATACATAGTTAAATACATATATATCTATAAACATCCATATTTTTTTGTAACCAGGTGAAAATCCTGCATAGGACCATCAGGGTTGCTGTGAGGGCATCGAACCTGGTATCAGACTCTTACTGACTAAATCCCCAGGGGTGTCCCTTTAATTGCTCCACTTGGGCCTGTGAAACCAGATTCATCCAGACGCTCGGGGTGCGAAAAGCCCTGTTGTGGCTATTTTACTGGGAGGGGTAAGGGTAAAGAGCCTACCCCTCCAAAACCTCTACCTCAGGCAGCACGCCACCTCCCTCTCATCCGGGCAGCAGACTCCCTGAAGTCTAAAGCCCGGCTTTCTTTCTTTCATTGTCACAACCATAGGCCAATACCAAGGCTGAGACTTTTAAAACCGTAAATAATTCTGTTCAATATTGTCTAAAAGTGAATAATACAAAGATTTTCATGTCTCACGGCAAACTAACCTATTCATCATTGAAACTTTTTTTTGTGGAAACTTTGTTGTCTTACCTGTTTTGTGGATTTTTTATTGTTTATATAAAACTGCACATTTCCTTAAAAAAAAAAAGTACACCACCACCAGGAATGGAAACCAGGACTTCAGTGTTTCAGGCAGGGTCACTAGAATCGCGCTATCAGGCCGTCATATTCGCTTTTATATTCACTAAAGATTCGCTTCTACATTTATCATGTGAACGGCTAAGGAGTGGAATATGCTTCCAATGGCCATATTTCCGCGATCTTATCACCTGGGAGTCTTTAAGAGAAGAGTGAATAGGCATTTGCTAGGCGATCGCGTTTCATCATCGAACTCATCTTCACCTTCCACCAGGTGTGATTGAGGTCAAGCGTTCGTCTATAAATTATATTAAAAAAAAATCCATTTTTATTTGCCATCTATGAAAATGATGTTCAGAGAAAGGAACCGGTGACAGATGGAAACTTTAGATCTGAATTAACCCATTCATGTCATCAAGATATATGAATATTTCGTGTTGTTATAACCTAGAAATATTGTATAAACTAGACGAAATTAGTGTTATTTACATAATTTTGTGGTTTTCGAAGGAAGCCACTCACCTTGCATATTCTGCTTCAGTTGTTTGATAGTTTGCGATGCGAGCCACGACGCATATTTGAAATTGTCGCAAGCAGCACTGACGCCGGCAAGCAAGTTTTCCGCGTACTAAAATAGAAAGTTCTCGAATTGAGTTGATAAGTCGAATGATAGAATTACAATTTCCAATTATTTTCTTGTTTCCGAAATAAAACCCAGCGTACAGCATTACGTTTATTTGACGACTAAGTTTAAACTACCGACGCCATAAAATTAGGACGACGTATATACATTACAATATAAAGCCCCAATTTTGACTAGAGGACAATCGTAAGGTGTTTGTTGCTTTAGAACTCAATTTTCTTATTTTCAAGAGCTAAAAAAAATATCAAATAATCTAAAGCCTACCTATGAGGTGGATGGCGTAAACTGAGTGATGATTCCATCGAGTGCATAAATGGATTAGAGATATTACAATAGTGCAATTATCTATAATGGCCAAAATTATTAACCATCGTTATGGGAAAGTCATTTGCGCTGCAGATAGGTATGCCTTCTTTTTTGTCTGTATAATTGATTTTATATCTTAGCAATATATTTCTTGATACATATTTATTATTAAAATGTAATTATTTGACGAGCAGAAATTCTTTAATTTTAATAATAGAAATATTGAGATAGCGCCTCCGCGTAGGTTGTTCGCGACCTTTTGGCGCGAACACTATGTTTTATTCGTGGTTAGATATATTTATATACACACATTATATATATATATATATATATATATATATATATATATATATCTGACATGCGTGTATAAGAAAGAAATACCGCTATAACAACAAACGTGACATAAAAAATAGGATTCCTTATTAATTTTGGCTGTAAATTGACAATAAGTGTTTGATTTTTGAAGTAAGTAAGTTTATATGTATATATGTTATTTCACTGATATGTTACCAGAAGGATCAGTATCATTTCGACATCGTCTTCTTAGCGGTCTATGACTTATCTAGATAATATAAAAAAAAACTACGGTTAACGTACCTGTGTATACATGCCCTGTTTGACAAGGGCGTCTTTTAGCCAAGCGTTAAAGACTTTCTTGTTCTCGGCGCGCGACGCCCATATGACCGCGTGGAGCGGTAACGGCGGCGGCAGCTCCGTGTTCGTGCCTTCCTGCAGTTTGTCCATGTGCGGCGTCGCGGGCGGCATGCTTATTACTAACCTGCGTGACGAGAAATTTTATATCAGTAACCTGTGGGCTCTAGAGCCTGAATGAGTCAAAGTCAAAAGTTTTTTTATCAAAATAATAACAAAAAAAAACACGGCGAAATGACTACACTGAACATTTGGGTAAGTACTATGAAGTCAAAGAATATTGTTGACAGCTAATGCATATGGTTGGTAGCTAAAGCCCATTAGCAGGCGCAATCGTTATGTCGGATTCGTTTTCTTAGCAACATTTATTTGTGTTGTTTATTACATTTGTTGTTTTTTTTTATTATATCGATATTTTTTCAATTAAATTATTGCTATATTTCGTAGGCCACTTGAAAATAAACAACTTTGTTTTTTTTTTAAACAACTGTACTTCACTGTAAAGTAGTATTCACACACTTAATTAAAAACACAAAGACATAAACACATAATTTAAATTTAAAAGTATCACAAAAATCTTCATATAAGCTTTCAAACAAAGCATTTATACCCATGTAGACATTTAAATTAATATATAACAATATTACACATATAACTATTTAGTAAATACAGCAACTAATGTATCTCTAGCTCATCCGAAAATGATACAGTGAGACGCATTATTACATAACAATACTATTCGATTTTTTTTAAATGCACATACCTCCAAGCTGTTTGGAAGCAGTAATGAGCTGCCGAGAGGGCCGGCAGTGACGTATAGTACTGAGGGTTGTCACAGATACTGGCAGAGTTGAGCAGCGCTAACAGAGCGTCCAGTAACAGAGGATATTTCAGCTTGTGCGGCGTGCCCAATACAAAGTTGCAAGCGAGGCCGTCGAATTTCGGGTTTTCCTGACAACAAACATATTAATATACAAGTTCACATTTTTTCTATTTACATGATGTAGTAGAATGTCACTGTACAACTGCTTATTTCATAAAACCTAAGCTTTAACTATTTAAATCAATTTTAAATGATAAAGAAAAAATATTTCATCCAAGTGTTTATGTTCTAAATACTTTAACTGATACATTTCAGATTTAATTTTATTTTAGGCTCAAGTAAGCAGTCTATATTCTAGCCGGGTCCGTAGGAAGTATACGGATACCCAGGTCCGGTGAAGGCAATGAGTGGGAAGTGTTGCCAGCCCGGTGATTTTAGTCGGTGCAAGTCCGACACACCGGGGGAATGGCCCTCACCACTCCCCTGACGGTCCGAAGGGGACTCCGCCGCGTTAACAGAAAAAAAAATGCAGTCTATATTCATTTAAGTGGAAAATATGTTGACTGATATCGATTCAAGACTAAAGGTATATCCTTACAACTCTGAAACAAGATAATGCTTTACCTGATTATTAATTTCCGCATTAGTGAGAGCGTAAAACTTGGGTCTCATGGAGGTTTCGTCTTGAGACAGGCGCCTGTATGTCTGCTCTATGAATGGCACTTCGCAGTAGATGCGAGTCTTCGTAGCACCGTTACTCTTGCTGTTGTTGCCGGCGGCTTCCGTAGAAGGTTGGGCCAGGCCCGGCGCTATCACCAGATTCCATTCGATCTATAAATGAGACCACATTACTAAGTCACAAATGCTTCAAATCTTGTCTCGTATCTAGGGTTTGAAGTAGATTAAGATAGTAACCCGTAGATAATTATATAGAGCTCCTCATATGCTATAGATTTTTAAGTTAAAAGTTATAAAAATGCCAGTTAATCATGTTTAAATAAGTTTAGATACATTAAGGCAAAGGCTAAAATGAAGATTGCTCTTCAACATGTTCAAAAAGAAAGAAATAAGTGCAAAATGCATACTAGCAAAATGGTAATATATAGTGCCCTAAGAACGGTAAACAATTATGCTTCTAGTCAGATCAGGAAATATGTACGAACGCAAAATATATTGCCATTACTATATCTCTGCTCGACCTAAAACAGATATAGCGTAATGTTATATAATTCTAGTTACGTACCTGTTGTATTAAATTTTGTGGAGCGTCGTATAGATGCCTCATGAGATATTCGAGCAAAAGCATCAACCTCGTTACGAGCATAAGCTGATGCGGTGCCAATGTCATGGCTTTCTTCCTATCGCTTATACCCAAAGTTTCCACCACCTGTAATACATTTCACCGTTTTTATTTCCATATTTTATCATCAAAATAATAAAGGATTTCTACCTCTGCTTAACTCCGAACTACTATTTATAAATGACAATTAAATGTATGCCCCTATTACTATTTAAACGCTAAAAAAGTAAATTAGTTTAAACAGTGCATAACAATTTTATTATACTTCATCAATTGAAAATTTAATTTAGTTTTAATACGAATAATTTTTGGTCTACATAAAACGTCAGAGATTGTTTAATTGAATTGGATTTTTTTTATATAAAGAGAAATAAAAAATGTCTTACCTTAATGATAGCGTTGGACGTCATAAGCAAAACAGATTTCTTTTGCATTAGAGTCAAGGAGTGGAACAAGTAAGCCAACAACTGGGCGTGCTCGACATTCAAGTCTGTAACAAACATTTGATAAGTATCTACCTACAGATCTGACAAAGATTTCCAGATCTTAATAAAAAAAATTAGGGACGTTCGATTAATCCCATAGATTATTTCCCACAAAAGTATACATTATTTTTTCTTAGTTATATGTCTGACTGGGAAATGAGACTAAAAAAAAGTCGTTTTGATTAAATTTACAACTTATTTTAATAGATAATTTAAATCAAATTTTATAAGCGTGACTGAAAAAAATGTAGGACTTTCTTAAAAACGTTGTTTACTTTAAACCACCCCAATGAAATAAAAGATAGGAAAAAATATTGTAGCTTGCTCTCTGCCGACCCACTCTCGCGGACACCGTAATAGTTTTACGGATGGCTTGCACACCGGCCGTAGTGGACGGTAGTAGAGCGAAGCAAGCGACGTTTCGTAACGGCCGCGTCTTGTAAATACGAGCTCACTAGATTGTTACTAACTTTATCTAGTTTATATGGTTTAGTCCAAGTTTTTGTTACAATAAAAGTATTTAGTGGTGAAGTACGGCGTTAAACTGCCTTTGAACGTTAAAATATTCAATAGTTTCAATGCTTCTTACCTTCGTAATCGTGGTCTTGTGACGGTTGAGCTTGCAATGCACACTCTTGAAGTGTGTTAATGACTTTATGCCATATCGCTAGGATGCCCGTCTCGCGTTCAGGCGGCATCTTGCTCAGAAGCATGCTTCCGATGAGTTTCACAACGCGAGGTCCGACCTATATATCCGAGTTCAAATTATCATTCAAATGCGCTGTTAGGTATTTTAATGAAAAATACTCGCAAACATACTGCCCAACGAATGTTGGTTAGATAAAACCGAAACTGTAATATTAGATACATTCAGGATGTACAAAAAAAAACAGTAAGTAGTAATCATATTGTATGAAAATATTTTTAAAACTGCAGACTATTTTCCATAACTTGACTGCAGGCCTTTCAATGATCAACCAAAAACTGTACACCTCCAAAAAAGCCAGTAAATACTTGCTCAGTAGTTATTGTCGCTGTTTTTAGAATATATATCAATGAAGAACTGTGCGGTTTTATTGACCAATCAGTGTGCAAGAGGGTCTACTTTATTTGGTCCATTTCTTCTTTATTTATAGATCAAATAAACCAACAACACATCAAACTGAACAGCAAAAAGCATTTTAAAATGACTTGCACCTGATAAAAACCTAGAGTAGTTAAAAACAATTAAGTTCAGTGAACTAGGAGGAGTAGCCAGATAAATGGTCTCACCTGCGATAGTAAAGGCGGTCAGTGGTAACTAAAAAAAGAAGCATTGCGCCTAGAGCGAGCATCAGGAAAATTTTTAACTGCAACTCCTCCCCTTCCCCGCCTCACATCACAAACAATCACTATTTTTTGTAGTTCTCTGTTACTTTTGCTGCGTCGTTGGGCTGTCGAATAATCTTCCGGCGAGCGTGTTCCCTTCGTCTTACAATATTGGGTTCTTTAAAAGAAACGTGAAGAGATATTTGTACGGGCCGGTATGATCGCAGCGGTTATCGATAGTTTTTTTGCTGTTGGTAAATGTAGTTTTTTCGAATGCATCATGCTTACTAGGCATGCGTTATGCTTTTTCGGCGTGGTCTGGTCACAGTGACGGATCAAGATAAAGAAAGTTTACTTATAACAGTAGCACTCACCTGCAATGGTGTCATATTGGCTCTGTCTGGTCCGACTGAAACGAGTTGCTGCTGCAGCGCCGGTTGCGATGACGCAAATGCTGGAGAGCCACTCAGGTTGTGAAGATACCGCACGAGGGATGAGCTGAATGAGGCATATAGCGAACCAAGTCTTGGTCCGAAACACGCCGAGATAGTTCCTAGGAGAATATACTAAGTTAATACCTCAATAAACATGGCTTGAATGTGAGGGAAAAAAACACACAGATCGAGTGTGTATATTCACATGAACCGTCTATAACCCAAAATATATATTACAAATATTTTAACGACGGCTTTTTATGTGGGGGAGTGTATACTCTACCTGTATAGGCATACATTATCTCGAGCAGATTTTTTTTAACACTGGCTTTACATAGTGACTACAGAGTACCTGATGGTAAGTACAGTGTAGTCCAAAAACGAAAGCGACTATCAAAGAATGAAAATCCATTGATAGCCTACATCGTCATGTCGGCCCAAATATACCACGACTGAAGGTCTCTAGGTATATGAGCTACTGGATATACACAAGCTGATCCCGAAACGCGACAAGCCGAAACTGGTCACTATGACGGGCTTTACACCTATGCACTGTGGTCGCGATCTAGACGGGCACCGACGCCCTACCACCTCGCTGCTACTCGTTTAGCACCACCCAGTAGTCAC
Source organism: Automeris io (assembly GCA_036320925.1). Lineage (NCBI taxonomy): Eukaryota > Metazoa > Arthropoda > Insecta > Lepidoptera > Saturniidae > Automeris > Automeris io. The sequence continues at coordinate 4,713,671 of JAUDJH010000033.1, forward strand.
GTGTAGGGAAACTAGGGTAAAGCCTACGGACGCGAGCAGATTCGACTCCCAACAGATTAGGGTTCCTCGCCAACTTTGCAAAACCTTTTACCTTGGGACTTTCTCAAAGCATCAACTTATAAAAAAATATCACGTAATTACTACAACAAATCAACTTTTTTTGAAATAGGTCTCTAGGAATGTATATTGCAATATCAATAGTAACTTACACATTACCCAAATTACACACAATTCTCTAACGTTAGCGTAATCTTAATATATATAAATCTCCTGTCACGATGTTTGTCCGCGATGGACTCCTAAACTACTAAACCGATTTTAATGAAATTTACACACCACGTGAAGTTTGATCTAATTTAAAAGATAGGATAGTTTTCATCTCAATTCATAGTCGCAATATTATTTTATTGCAAATTATTTGTTTATTATTTAGCAGTCATAATTTACAGTTAGCTCCAACCGATTCTAAAAGATGGCGCTATCCGTTGACTGGATTGAGTAATTATTCAAAAACCAGTCACAGCAAAGCGTGGCTGGTCTGCTATAATTTATATGGCAGAACAACGTTTGCCGAGTCAGCTAGTGTATGAATAAAATTTACCAGTATCAGTACGCGCCGACTCTCTGTCCAGGTCCTTGGCAAGCGCCGCCAGGAGCGCATAATGCACGTCGTGTAATTGTAGTGATATTTGACCTAATCTCTCCGATCCTTCACTTATTATTTCATTGTTAAGGAGAGTGAACACTTCTGTCGCCAGTGTTATGTACTGAAACAAAATATAAATATTCACATTAGGTGATCAAAATAAGGACGCTCTAGACCAAGAAACAACAAAACATTAAAAACATTTTATTTGTATTAGATTATTTAACTTTTTTGCGCTCTATACGCTTTACCTATTTTTATAGTATTGTGCATATTATTTAAATATATAATTTCGATCAATACGACATATAATGTGTGTGCTTTATCATTCAAATTATCATATAGTTTTAATTTTTTAATTGTCTTGTTTATTTATATTTTTACCGGTGTTTGATATTATTTACAGTTACTATCTCTTGCAATTTTTTTGCTTTATTATATGCAATCGGTCTGTTCTGCAATAATGTTTAAACTCTTTATTAATTTAAAATTCTATTATAGAGGCTTTATTATACAGTGTTTACTAATATTTTACATGATAATTTTTTAATGGGTGTTAAATATTTTATCTGTTGGTCTTATATTTCTGTTCTTGTATATGTGTATTTTCATATTATTATCTATGATAGTTTAAAATTTGTGTATCTGTACTCCATTGATCCCTTCCTTGCTGTTTTCTGCACGTCGATTCAATAAATGGGTGTCAGCTGAAAATCAGCGCTGGGTGGCTCGGCTGGTCACTTAGCATTTGCTGAGCTGACTTCCCTTTGACGCATCATCACAACATAGGGTGTTTACTGTTTTTGTTTTCTGTCTTTAATAACCTATTTTGCTGTGTTGTTTGTTGTGTTGTGTGCCAAATAAATGTTTTTATTATTATTATTATTAAGTGGGGACGTGGCAGAACAATACGCTCTCTACCAAAACTTTACATGTCCTACTATTTTTGGATGATTTTTGTTTATTTAAAACTATAGTTATACTAGATAGTTCTTCACCTGCGTCGTTAAAAGGGAGTAGAAAAGGGGTTGCGCATGTAGTAAGCAGTAAGTAAAATATTAACTGTTAACTTAATGTTAACTAAGGACTCTGATGAATTCTCTGGTTTCATAGATGGGCAAAATGTAATGAGATTAATGAAAAACAATTACAATTACATTATACGTTTTTCATCATTAATATGACTGCATTTTGCTCATCTGTGTTTTACCCATTACGGAATTCTCAATTGCATACATATTTATGAGTCCTTAATATGTTGAAGGATTAAACATGATTAAAGAGCAACAAAATTAAAATTACAAACACATTTTTAATCGTTAATCATTAACACATTGAACGCCGTGGGGGTCACCGGTGACCCCCAGTGAACTTTCTGTTTGGGCCTGGGGGGGGTGCACCGGTGACTCCCAGCTAAAAAATGTGATAAAACGCAGATTTATAACACTAGAATTGATAAGAAAAACATATTTCGAAATAGGATTTATTGTAGAATAAAGAGATTAAAACGGCCTGAACGGGAAGTATTGCGAAAAAGGGCCGGCGTTCAACGTGTTAATCTCATTACATTTAGCCAATCTCTAGTTTTTTATAGAGAAACAAATAAACTATTAGTATCATATAATTTTAATAATACCACGGTAAGTCTATTCTTATTTAAATAGAAAGACCTCTAATGCTAGGGATTAATAATGCAACATTTTACAGCTTTCAAGTTTTTACTACAATATTTAACCTTAGGTTTGATAATAAATCATACACTTACAGAATATGGTTCAGTTTTGTCTGGCACTAGGGCTTGATGATGCTTATGAGCCCCTTCGGCACCGTCAGTGGCGTCGGTAGCTCCCGCTCGTGCTGCACCGTCGCTGTCAGTCGTTTCGGGGGCAACTAGGGTCGATTCGAACCACAGACCGAAGAGCGGTTCGCTGTCTACTATCCAAATAGCAATTATATAACGTATATTATATAACGTATGGCACTTTATGATCTGGTTTTAGAAACGATTGTTAAATTTTACAATACTTTTAAACATGCATGTACGCAATGTGTGATTTCTTAGTGTTTAAAAGCATCTTGATAGGAGAATGGGTGTGGTCTACTAAACTTTTTCTTTAGACTGTACACACATAATTACAATTTTGAAAATCCATGACATTATAATTATTTTTCCTGATTGAATTTTTGGGAATATTTTATGAAGTACTTTTTTTATTTTATTACAAATTTTTTATTTATTTTTTACCCAACTTTGTTTTTTTACCCAACTTTATGTATTTATTCGTTTACATAATTTATAGATATACCATAATTGCTATGGTGCCTAACAAGTAAATATTTGTAAGAAATATAATTAAGGGATAGATACCTTATAATTTTCCCGTATTTTGGGAATTGTTCAGTTTCTCACACTTTAAGTTTAATGTTATTTGGACATTTTGCTAAGTCTGGTCATGATATCACAGTAAATAAGAATGCTCGTTTATAACAATGGTTAAGCAATTAGTTTTTTGTTCAATAATGGTTTGTCACCAGCTATTGTTTCGAGTTTCGCAAAATATCTACAAATCTTTTTCTTTCTCATGTATTCACAAATATTTTGCCTCTTTTATGCAAAGTTTTGCGTACACAAGGAAAACATTTGTCTATAGCGTTCGAGATAGAGAAAAATAATCCCATATTTATGAGAAACATAGAGATCCTTAGATGTTTTATGAACCATTAGTTGGATATTCACAATTACTAGGCTTTAAATACATATTATACTTATTTTTGATTACCGTCATCAGTCTCCGAATCTTCGGAGCAGAGTATCATGTCCTGGAAGTAGACCGTCGAGTCGGACCGATCCGGGTCTGCGTCAGCGTGTTGTTTCTGCACTACGGCGCGCTTTAAGTTCGTTGCCTTGCGATAGCAGACCACACCAAGCGCCACCAGCAACTGTACCAAACATTATAGTTAAACTGTTAAAGCTGTAAATACATGGAAACGAGTAGGGGTTTTTTAGTATTAATACATTCATGACAAATGAAATACAGCAGAAATACACAACTGTCATAGCAAAACCTGCTCAACGGTGGATTGGTTAAAAAAACGTTATTTACACACATAAGAACATAAGATTTTTTTAAATTATATTTATTAGCTGACTCATGAAACCTTTTCTGCTTAAATAAACCTGCCCTCTGCCGAAAAAAAAAGATACTCCTATAGAACTGTCTGTATAGACCTTTTTTCTCAGGAAAGCATAGAAGTGTCGAGTTATAATTAACACGCGTTCACTACCAGCGCCGGATATAGGCGTCGTCTTAGATCTTGCATTTAAGCCCGCCACCGCAAATGAACGGCGTATTTACTTTTGAAGATAACTACGTTTTTTTTTATATAAATATAATACTGAAAAATTAAATGCCATTTAACACGTTTCCGCTGGCATGTACCATTAATGGTACAATGAAAGAAATTAATTTAATTTGTATTATTTGCTAATAAAAAGAAAAAAGTTTGCAGATGAACGCAGGCATAGTCGGCAGAAGCACATAATGAGAGATATGCGATTACGTGCAAACGGCGCCGCCCGATGAGACAAATTTGATTTTACAGAGATTGTCAGATGCCGAAGAAAGCGCATTCAGCCGCCGGCGGGAACGTGTTAAAGTCATATTATAAGAAAAAAATCCATGGGGTGTGGTTCAATATTTTTTTCTCAAGCGCCGGTATCGAACGTGTTAATAAACTATAAATGGGCAAAATGTAATCAGATTACTGAAAATGATTAACGATTACATTTTACGTTTTGTACCTTTAATATGACAGCATTTCGCTCATTTATGTTTTAAACAGTACAAAATCCCAGATTGTATACACATTTGTGATATCTTAACGTTTTAAATGGATTTAATCATAATTACCCACTCAGCCCCTTGTAAGTCTGTTTGTACGGCACCCTCTGTACGCGATGCCAATTCATACCTGGCCCTTTTTTTTTTAATTCATTCTTCTTTAATATTACGTAATTTCGTTTAGTAACGATGTTACGTTAGTTGTAAAATGCGATGTGAAGTTAAGGACAATGTTTTAAAAAATAATTTATTCGTGTCGTTACAACGTAATAATTTCGAGAGATCTCCGTTTACCACAAATGACTAGTAGCATACCTGATGTAAAGGAGCTGCGGCAGCCAGCCTCAGTTCGCGTTGGTGAGCAGAGTGCTGACCGAGGATGTTAAGCGGAGCTGGTGCGGGGCCGGTGCTGGACGTGCTGGCAGAGCCTGTGCCAATGCTGAGCGCTTCGAGCCTCGCGTCTGCCAGTAAAGCACTCATCCACGCGAGGCAACGTCCCCCCAGAGCTACCCACACGCCACCGAGACCTTGTTGCCTTTCAATAAAAAGACAAATTATATTTTAAACCCCCCATTCAAAAAAAGGGATGTAAATCCGGTCCTGTACCTAACGCAGGAATCGATTTTGTTTTTTTTTTGTTTGAAAGATGATTTGAGCGAGAGCATTCACAACTAAGATTAAAAAAATCGTTTAACCATTGGAAATGATCAAGTCTTTTCTAGTTGTTGAAGGGATTTAATTAACTTCTACTGGTTTAATCGACTCAAAATTTAGTACCCTGTGACTTTAAAAATCAGTAGTATACTCAATTCTTCACTAACTTAGAGCAGAAGCATTGTGTATGAGCGCTGTGGAATGGTCTATAGAATAGAAGAATTTTCTAATTTTTTAATTTTATTGTTATTTTCTCTTTAGTCTGTCTAATTTTTAGTTGTATATCAACCTTAAGTAATATTTAATGTTTACATTATGAAATAATGTTAGTTTTGACTTATGGACTGTGTAAATATTAATTAACCATAAGGACAAAACTTTGAATATAAATTATATACAGAGTGTTTTTTTTTTTATTTTTAATGACGCATATACGGAAATCCTAACCTGCAAGAGGTTAGACAATGAGACTTTTTCCTGAAAATAAATAAACCTTCAAGCAGAGCTCTTTCATAATTACTGAATGAAACCCATAATTTCTATATACAATAAAGTAAATCTATAACATTAATTATTTGTAAATCATCCTTCAAGCATGTTAGATTTAAATTATATCTCATTAACCTAGTGGATGCCAATTCATGCAATTTTTACCATTATCATCAAATTATATGAATGTGGAAAACAGTCTTGGAAACATTGGAACATAACATAACCACTTTAATTGAAATAAAAACAGCCATCATATGTAAATACTTTTACAATACAATATTTTTATGAAAACTTGCAGTTTTCTACTTACACTATGTGTTAATATTGTCATGATCTATACTTACATTTTAGTAAGGTTGTACGGCCTTGAAGGAGTCTTGGCAGGGCTCTTGCCAGGGGCGGATATAGTGAGCGGAGCGCCCGCGAGCGCGTGATGCAGCCCACATAGCAGCGTCCAAGCGCCGATCATCAAGTGATTTTGATATATCTAACAACAAAAAGTAAAAAATAACCGACATATGTCAGAGATGGCCACTTTCAGTTAATTAAAAGAATAAAACGATTATCCACTTAAGATTGGATTTACTAAAAAAATTGCTCATGGAGTATCTAAATTAGAATAATTATGTCGTAAAAGTCATATGATTCTATAATAACCAAAGCTAGATTAAAAACAAAACCATATCGCTAGCTTTAAAAGAATCTATTTGAAATATAAAACATTTGGCTCTTTTAATGTAAAAGTTATTAAAAAATATTTTCTTTTTTTTTAAGATACACTTACGTAGCCACCAGCACGAGTGGACTGTTTGAGCGTTTCGCCGATAGTGTTGTACAAGCTCAGTGCAGTCTCAACCAGTGTCGCCGTTTGCTGCTCATATTCCTCATCTTTTGGATGTAGAGATGCCTGTAGGTCATTATAATTATTTTCACATATCTATAAATTTTATTATCTTTCTACATTTTATATGTACTTTTTAATTATAATTTCGGACATAGATGGGCAAAATGTAATCAGATTAATGAAAATGATTAACGATTACATTTTACGTTATTTACCATTAATATGACTGCATTTTGCTCATTTATGTTTTAAACACTACAAAATCCCAGATTGTATACACATTTATGATTTCTTAATGTTTTAAATGGATTTAATCATGATTACAGAACGAGAAAATTAAAATTACGACTACATTTTGTAATCGTTGATCATTAATCAGATTACATTTTGCCCATCTCTGATTTGGGACCAAAGTGTACTAAACGCATGACCATTCTTTTAATTATTTAAGAGTTTTGCATAAAGAACTCACCTGTGCTGTTGCGCACAAAAGTGTTGCTATACTGACATCGCTGAGTGTTGAAATGCGGTCCGGTGTGAAAGGCTCCAGACAAGGTAGAGATAAAGCCAGACGGCAAATGATCACTTCATTCACCAGAAAATGGAGCCTGTAATAAAAATTATTTCGCCGTGATACATATAAGGCCAAATTGGGTAATTATTCCTTTCGTGGTAGTGAAATTCCAAATATAATCAAAAATGTTTACTCACAGTGATGCATCAGAATTGAAGTGTGGTGTAATCAAGCTCTCTTTAGAACTCTTCCAACGATTCATGTATCTCTGGAGGCAGGGCAAAGATGCACACACATCTAAGACTACAGAGCCGGCTCTAAGCTCTGTAAGTAGAGATGCACTAGTTGATGCCATCCACTTCTGTAAGTAAAATTAAATGTTTAGTACAAAATATATATCAACATACTTATGTCTCACTTTTAGAAAATTATCATTCTTTTAGTGTTTGATGTGTTATCCATTATAATCTACATCCATACTCCATATGAGCAAAGATACAAATCGTAGCTTAGTTATATTATATTACTTAGCATATTTTATAAGACGAGCAAAGAAAAGTAACTATTGCTTAAAAAAACAGTGAAAGGAAATGACCAAAAATTGACCAAAAAATCAAAATCTCATTTAATGAATGACAGTGTCCTTATTACTTTAATTAAAGTAAATAAACATTTTTTGAGCATTTATTTATGTTTCAAAGCAGTGGTGGAAAAAATAAAACTAAATAGAATTTGAAGTAATTTCCAATTTGGAGGCTGGAATAAAAATTAATCATCTCAAAAACTGATTTTTAGAATGTATCGATTTGAACTACTTCCCAAATCTTAACTTGAAAACTTTAAAACATTAAATTTGATTTGATACGGATGTAATACTTCAATGTAAGGATACTTTGCCATTCAATTATATAGATTTAATCTTCCAACATTCTGATGCACAGTACCATACTTCTATATACTATACTGCAGTGATATGGCTAAACTTTTGTCGATTAAATATGACAAATTATCACTAGGTGGAGCAATTAGAGGTAACATCAGGTCTAGTTACGAAATAAGTGTGTGGTGACCCAGTGAGGGTAAACAAAGCAAAGGACATCTGGATAAGACATAGATGGGCAATGTAGATAACGTTGTTGACCGTAGACAGATGAACTAAGTACAAGACTGAGGATTAATTGAACAATATGAATAAAACCTATATTATGGACAAATATTATACCTTCATGTCAATGGCAGGTGGTTGAGAATTAGCAGCATCCTTGGTGCTATCTAAGCTGTCTTTACTGACGGGTGATACGACGGCTGTGGCGGGAGACGCCTGAGCTGTCATAGTGGATGAAACAGGACTCCGCAGTGGCGCCGTTAATTGCGCGTACAGTGCGTACGAGCGCCGCTGGCCATTCGAAGGCGGTTGTTTATCAGTTGATTGTGAAACCATAAACGCGATTGGCGTAGAAGTCGATGACTTTGTATTTTGATTTTCTGCAAAAATATTATAACAATGAATCTCCATATGTCAACCTTAACAGTCAAAAATTGTATTTTTTTTATATTAAATGAGCAGAGCTCAATACTAGTCCCAATAGCGCTTTTTAGGACAGGCTTACATCAAGCAGTGGACTAATGTAGCCTGATGATCATAAAGTTATGGGTATGTAAAAGTTACAACAAATATGTCATTCAAACAAATTACATTTCCATTAATGTAACTTAAAAGTGTAGTAAAAATTTAGATATTTAGTGTAAAGAATTGGTTGTTGCTGTTTCACTTTATTTTTGAAATACACATATCCAGATATTGTATATTGCTAAGGTCATGCAAAGTCAATGATAAATACAATATTAATGTTTCCATCAATACCCTTGTCTTTATTTAAATTTTATAATCAGTGATAATAATGTAGTAACTGCATGGCTTGAATAAAAAGTTTAACTTAAATATGATTGCATAAAAATTAACGATTGATCATTGATATTGAGGGACTAGGACCTTCATCAGATATTTTTCGAGTGAGCTTGCATAAAACATATTTTCATAGTAATTAATAAAATTTTATAAAATAGTCAAGTAACATTCCTTAATAAACAGATCACTAGAAATTGAATTATATTCAAGGTGTGACCCTTTGAGGTCTTGAGGTCTTTGAGGTCTATACACAATTCTAATCAACTGGCATATTAACATCAACACAATCCTCATGGTATTTATTCCAGATCCTTTGTATGTTTTCAGTTTTGTTAATGGATACTGAGTCCCATACAAATTTTATGTTGTTCACTGTAATAGTATATTAATTCCATATTAACATTACCAGGTCTTAACTTATAAGTGTTGTTAAGTGTATATATAACCTTTTTGGAGGTTAAAGGAATGGCACCATTATAGACTTCAGTCAGCAATATGCCTTAAAGTAATTATTAAAAACCAAAACACTTACCTGGTACATTGACATGGGCAGGTAGTTTAGCATTTTTCAATAGTGACGTTAGGATCACTAAGTCAGATTGTGGGTAGCCTCCTTCCTCAATTCCACATAATCCCACAATTGGTAGCAGGAGCTTAAACAAATTATCATCAGAAAATATTTACTCTGTGCAGGGCCGTTAAATAATTTCAAATACAAATTGCAGTATAAAATCAAGTTTACTGCTTTGAAGCTTGAGTTTTGGCAATATTATAATCTCTCAAAACTTTATTGATAGATAAGAAAATATTTATAATTGAACCGGCCCCATGTCACCATAATACTACCAGACTCATGTCAGATACCATCCGTAAGTGGTGGATGTTCTTTCTACCCACAAGAAAAGATTGGCTTATACATTTATCATGCAAACAACCAAGGAGTGGAATATGCTTCCAGTGATGATATTTACATGTTCCTATGAATTGGAAATATTTTATAGATGAATGAATAGGCATTTGTAGGGCAGATGCCATCCATTGTCATTCATCCTCACCTTCCATCAGGTGTGATAGAGGTCAGTAGTCCTTCTGTAAACCTCTTTAAAAATTTTGAGGTTTTCAAGACATGCTAGTGCAAAACAAGAAAGTGATTTTTCTTATATTTCAAAATAATCCATTTTCATATATAGATTTATTGTAATAAATAAAGTAAGTTTTCTATATTGATCAAAAATTAAATTTAATATGGGATACAGGAACTGTGGGCTAATCAAGCAAGTGAACCAAAATTCAATGGAACTAAAAGATAAAGTTAATTTAAAATTGTTCAAATATCAACCTGACTAAAACTGAGTTGTCAAAACTTAAAACATGTTTTTTATAATAAATAGGAACTAACTTGTTTAATGGAAACATTTGGGGCTGCTGTATTAGATGGTTCATCAGCAACGGCTGAAGCCTCAGCAAGCTTTTTTAATATTTGTTGGAGTATAACTCTGAATGCATCACGAGCAGTGCTGAGTTGATCAGCAGGCACTGAAATAATACATAGAATTTTCATAAACAGAATAAAGTCAATTTACAAGAATTGTGAAACCTAAAATTATTTGAATTCTATATTTAGTTCTCCATGTGCATTTTATTGTATAAGTTAATTTATAATCCAGTTATTCATTATTCAATTAAAAAATCATAGCATGCTTTTCTACTTATTATTTTTATAGAAAATTATGTACTGAGAGAAGTTATTATATACCTTTTTATTTTTCATTTTATTTTTTAAATAATAATCTGGTATATATAATATATATATATATATATATATATATATGCAAAGGCAGACCAATATGTATTTAGCCTACAGATGAATAACAAACATTCTGAAAAATGGTGATTTATTTCTCAACATCTCCTTTGAGTTTGATACACTTGGTCTAGTCATGTTCCCATTTTTTTTAACAGATCTGAAAAATGTTTTCTGGAGGTCTGCAATGTAGGTAGTAGTATAATACCTACAGACATTAATCATCTAATGTTAAGATGCATAGTTACAGACATAAACAAAAAAAGTGTTTCACAATATTGCAACATATTTTGAAATATTTAGGGTAGTGACCAAGCCCATTTTTTCCTCAATTTCATTTTATCATACAATTCAGTTACTTACTTTAGACATCGAGGGGTCAAAGGCTATTTGTTTTAAGTGATATTTTTTGGTGATATAGTATTATATATATTTCTAATCAGTAAAAAACTCTGATTCCGAAAATATATATATTACTATATCACCAAAAAATGTTGCACAAGCCAAATAGCCTTTTACCCCTCAATGTGTTGTTATTAGTCCAATATGATCATACACACCTATGTATAGATTATATAGAAAAAATAATTCAACAATTTTACTATATTTTCAATTCATGATAGAAAAATAAAAACAAGATGGTGTTTTGCTTATAAAGAAAGAACAAAGATATTAAATAATAGGAAAGACTGCCACATTTCTCATTTTTTTATTACAGCTTTAAATTTTATACTCATTGGAAAAACTACTATACTGTAATAAATGCAAGGTCTTTAAGAATCCAAACAACTTGTAGGTAAAATATAAAATTAGTGACAGTGGCCTTTGTTGTGTTTTTATGCATTTACTATGGTTTGCCACTATACATAGATAGAATAGTTTGCACACAATTACATAGAATACACCATTGACAAGAGTGCCGAAATAGGATATGTTAGTTATCATTGTACACATCAAACTATGTAAGTAGTTGTAAAGTCATCATGGCGTAAATCAGCATGGTAGATCATCAAAATGTATAGATAGAAACCATGGTTTTTTTAAAATAAAGTTTTAGTGATAATTCATCAATCATCTGATTTAACCCCACACTGTAGAGTCAGATTTCTCGTTCTTACCTTACTTCCATCATATTAACCTTTTCTTTATATCATCTATAACAATTTCACTGCATAAAGATAATAAAAATATGTAGGTACTTACAGCTGTTTATGTTAATATTAATAAAGTGTGCTGAGAGACAGGCAAAGCATGTGTAGAATAAGTCGTAGATATCTTCATGGTTTGTAAATTCAAATTCACTGAAAAAAAAATGTAATATTGTCTTGGTATGAGAGGGTACTTAACAGAATGTTAATTAACATAAAATATTCATTGGAAACAATTTTCTGATATATAAGTAATAATTGATATGAAATGAAAACAAGTTAAATATTGACAAATCCCAATAAGAAATTATGTTTAATAAAACATAAATACGCTGATTAATGTTCCAACAGCCTATCGAAGATCATTGCAGCAGGTCGTTAAAAGCCAGCTCACCTTTTGATAATCGCTTGTATAATTTCTGCAGCATCGTTTTTATCGAAAAAGGGGCCGTACAAAGCCGTTAAAATGGGTTTAACTGTTGTAGACCATTCAATACTTCCTCCCGATGCGGCCATTTTCGAGAAGTAATTGCAAATTCCAGTTGTTGTTTATTCGCCAAAAGGCAGGCAAAGGATCGAGCCATACAGCCTTGTCTTCTTTATTTGCAAATTCCAGTTTTGACATATCAGTTTTTTTTTAAACTTTTTGTTCTATTCTTCCCTTTGTGGCGAAGGCAAAAGCGTTCGCCATACAGATATGTCTGCTAGCAATAATATGGCTGCATGGTCTTAGATTTCTATCTTTTTCATACGAATGAACAAACAATATTGTAATAAAAACTTGAAAGCAGTATAATGTTGCGTGATTAATCCCTAACATTAGCGGTTTTTCTATTTAAATAAGTACTTACCCAGCTCAAAATTATATGATAGTAATAGTTTATTTGTTTCTATATAAAAAACTAGAGATTGGGTAAATGTAATCTGATTAATGATTAACGATTGCAAAATGTAGTCGTAATTTTAATTTTGTTTATCTGTAATCATGATTAAATCCCTTCAACACATTAAGGAGTTATATATATATGTATGCAATTGAGGACCCCGTAGTTGTTAAAACATAGGTGAACAAAATGCAGTTGTATTAATGATCATAAACGCAAAATGTAATTGTAATCGTTTTTCATTAATCTCATTACTTCTTGAGCATTTATGGGAATTAATCGGTCAAAAAATATATTAAAATAAAAAAAAAACATAAGTCGAACGAAAGTCAAATAAAAAAATACTTTATAATTATGCCATTGTACATATAAAATATATATACAAAATATTAATTCTTCGTACAAGACTATCTAAGGAAATTTAAAACATTTTAGGAGCATTTTTATCGGGAGCTGATAGTATTGTGGAATTGTCAAATTTTGAAGTCATTGTCATTATTTATTAGTCTGTGGTCATTATAATTTATGACGTTTGTGAATTGGGATTTCATTGACAAAGGCAATTATAAAGAAAACATAAATATTTCTTGATTAAAACGTTATCCGATGTATTAGAATGTCTCAAAGTCAATCAAAGAAACGCAAACTCACAGAAGATAACGGAATCGATACAACAGGTAAGCATTAATAATATTTAGAAAATATAACCTATAATAAGCCTATAATGTAATTGCTGCTTACCTTATTTTTTATTTTCTCTAGAACCTCCTGTGAAGACCTTAAATATTCAGTGTCCTTACTTGGATACTATCAATAGACATTTGTTGGATTTTGATTTTGAAAAGTTATGTTCAGTTTCATTGACAAGAATTAACGTTTATGCTTGTTTGGTTTGTGGAAAATACTTTCAGGTAAGTGAGAATTCTATTGGAATTGTGATATTCAAGTGGAGCTAAGGTGGTGTACTCATTTTATTATTCATAGTACAAGTCTTAAACTGCTTATTCTTTTTATGACATCAACTGGCTAGTTTTATAATTTAAAAAAAAATCTATTCTCCTGAGCACTATACTGAGATTGCTCTGAACGTTCGACTATTGTTACATACATTCTTTAGATGATGGTTACATACTACTCTTAGTATAAGACACTTGTAATTCCTGCAGACATACTGGAGAGAGAGACTGGAGGCAGATTCTGAGCCTAAACTTTTCTCTTTCATTCGTCTCAGATATATTCTATCGCATTTAGGTCTGGGTTGTAAGCTGGCTGATCAGTTGCTTGGATCTTCACCTCTTGAACTACAGTGGTGTATGTGGTCAAGCATTATCATGCAAGAACACAATTTCCTCATCCATAGTTACACCATTGGTCTGGTGTTGTCTTCCATAACATTGTCTACATGTCACTGGGTGGTTGATTTCATTATTTTTGGGACAGAATTAACCCTAGGGAAGAATATTTTTGTTGAAGAACTGATTTGTTTTTCTATCCATCATAATGTCTCCCCAAAACATAAAAGATCCATGACTGTAAGTTTCTATGGGACTTTCACTAGGTTTATTGAATTATTGTTATAACAATTCTTCTATGGTTATGATAAGTTGTCATTTTGTTCAAGTATGTCAACTATGTAAAAGTTTGATCATGCATTATTTTGAATTTTGGTCTGGAGCAAAAACTGCTAAGAAGATAGGGATCTCTAATATGTTTAACAGTTCAATTCTTTTAAAACAAATCACAGCCCTATCTTATTTGTCTAAGCTATAATACAAAGGATCTTTATTCCACAAAATTATAATAAAGTATTAAACTTTAAGCACTGAAAATGTAATTTATCCCAATTGAAGTTACACTTTGTATTGACTTTTATTATGTATTTCACTTTAAATAAGTAATTAAATTGTGTATAGGGAAGAGGGACCAACACATATGCATATACTCACTCAGTAGCTGAAGGACATCATGTGTTCCTAAACTTACATACGTTGAAGTTTTACTGTTTGCCAGACAACTATGAGGTTATAGGTAAGTTTTATTTGCTCTAGCTTTTTTTTTCAGCTGTTATTATTTTCACAATGAGTACCTTAGTATCTTGTTTACTATAGATAGATAGTTTAGACTATGTGTCTAGAGCAAGAAACAGATATTTGTGTGGTATCTACAGCAGTGCTATACATTTCATAAATGCATCGATATACTTGGGCATTTAATACATGTATTGATTTAAAATCTGGTAATTATTAGAAAGGAGTCTCACTATCAAAATTGGATCAAATTATAAATAAACTTATGTTTTAAATGTCCAAGTATAATGAGGTTGTACTATTTATGCTTCTATAGGACTGCCAATGGTCTACAGTCACTAGCGTCATTTACATGTACATTTCAATATTAAGGGTTTTTGATTAATACCATTGTATGCTTAAAGAATAGAAGATCAAGCTTTATGTAATTGTTTTTTGTGTTGAAACTTCATATTTAAAAGATTCAATCATAGCTTTGTAATGTACATTATAATCTTATGGATTTTTTGCAGACTCCTCACTGAATGATATTAAGTATGTTCTCAATCCAACATTTACACCAGAACAAATTAAACAAATGGACACAAATATGAAAATGTCCAGAGCCATTGATGGCACAATGTATATGCCAGGAATAGTGGGTCTGAACAACATTAAGGCGAATGATTACTGCAATGTTATTTTACAGGTATATATTGTGTATAATATTATAGTCCCTAAAATAATAGTATGTTTCTTATTTAATGAATATAATTTTTCCAGTGGTATGGTTAATGACTTTGCAGCTATGAAATTACATAATACTACACATTATGATTGAATGCTTTTTATATGAAAATATGTGAGACATTTCACTTTATTTAGAACTGTACAACAAATTGGACAACTGACTAATATTCTGCATTTGTTGCATCATGTAGTACTATCGTTTCATAGTGTAACATGGAATTGTATTGTTTATATTTCCCACCAGACATAAAGGAAATCCAAATATATTAATGATTCATTTTAAACCATTGGAGAGAGCTAGAGAAGGCCTTTGGCGTAAGGATATAAGACAAAGACACTCTGAACGTTAAGATTTTATTTAAAGAATTCTATGTACCAAAAATTAACTAATATATGTAATTTAGTTCAGAAATATAGGGTTCCTATTACTATATTGAAATATTTTTTGTTACAATATAAATATAAATATTTCCTTCAAAAAATATAATCCATTTACCTATCAGTCCAATCATTCAGTGTAGAGTCTTTTGAGCAATTAAATTACTAATGTATTTTTAAATAACTGAAATATTAATTTTAGTGCCTTTCACAAGTTTTGCCACTCAGGAATTATTTCTTACGTGAACAAAATTACGCCAACGTAAAAAGGCCACCAGGCGATTCGTCATTTCTGTTGGTGCAACGTTTTGGAGAACTCCTTCGAAAGTTGTGGAACCCACGAGCGTTTAAAGCTCATGTGTCTCCACATGAGATGTTACAAGCTGTGGTACTATGGTCCAAGAAGCAGTTCCAGTTTATTAAGCAGAGTAAGACAATAAGAGTTAAAACATAATTCTATATAAAATTGGTATGGTCCTGTGTTCTTAAACATCATATGTTTACAAACTTAAATAAATAAAATAGGTAGTTGATCTAACTTTGCCCTCTAGTTTGATTACTAAAGCCTATAAAAGTTTATTCTCACACTCTAAAACTTTATATGGTTGTATACCACGTAAACAGCAACAATTGTCTCTTCAAAATTACGAAAGATGGGCACAAATTATAATGGTTAAAAAGCTTGAATTTCTTGCTCAAAATAAATATAAACTAATTTATTTCCAGGTGATCCTGTAGACTTTTTGTCATGGTTTCTAAACTCTCTACATATAGCATTAAACGGTACAAAGAAACCAAATAGTTCCATAATCTATAAGTCATTCCTTGGGCACATGAGAATATACACAAGGTATAGTTATAAACAAAATGTTGAATAATCAGATTTTATAACTTGTACATGACTATAATCTAGTATTGTTCCAGAAAGTAAGAAAGTGCCCTTTGTACGAAACTTAACTGAAAATTAATAGCTATATGTCAACCTGGTTATATGTAACTCTTTAAACACAAATAAATTTAAGCTAAAAACAAGCAAAAATTCTTATCATGAGTTCTGTTTTTTTTTTTCTAATAAAAAATAAACTATTTCAGAAAATTACCACCTCCTGATGCAGACGATGCAGCAAAAGTAGACCTAAATAGTGAGGAGTATAAGGAAATGATAACAGAATCTCCATTTTTATATCTGACATGTGACCTACCACCAACTCCATTGTTTACTGATGAATTTAGGGAGAATATTATACCACAGGTTAAGTTCTTTTCTTTAGGGTATTTTCTAATTGGTTATTTTAATACTGAATTGATATAATCTATAATTGATTTTATAAAAAAAAAATCATTGAATTGTTCTTAGATTTGGTCAATATTAATTCAAAAAAAATATTTGATCTATTCATAAATGTTGATTAAAAAAGAAAAAAGGTTTTTGTGCAGGTTGCTATAAGGCTTGATAAGATGCATTTTAAAAGACTTTATAGTTTAGACCATATTTTTATTTAATTTTTTTAAGATAGTACCTTAAGTAGTTTTAAATGAGAAATTATCCCTTTTGTTACAGGTAAATCTATATCAACTGCTATCAAAGTTTAATGGGCAGACATCAAAAGAATACAAAACATATAAAGAAAACTTTTTAAAACGATTTGAGATAACTCAATTGCCTCCTTATTTAATATTATACATTAAACGGTTTACAAAGAACACATTCTTTGTTGAGAAAAATCCCACAGTTGTGAACTTTCCAGTGAAGTGAGTTCTATTGTAAATATATTATTTCTTATAAAATTTTCAATTTCAGCCATCAAACCAAATTCTATAATATCTTCACCTGTTTTTGATTTTTTTATTTCCTAATTTTAGTTATAATAATTTATCAATCTTCTCTTTTCATTACAGTAACTTATAATGTCATGATTTATAATTTCATTATTTTTTAATTACTTTATAACTTTACTAGTAAACCCGGCAAACGTTGTTCTGTCATATATCGATCTTTTGCAGATATACAATTACATTAATTTAATACAAGTACATTAATTTAATCTATCACGTAAGGCGTAGCCAGCGTTTGCGATTTAAGCGCACAAAAATATGTTCATTGCGACATCACATTACATATCTTTGAATTTTTCAGTTTTTCTGTACTATAATATATATTTATTATGCATATAAATCTTCCTCATGAATCACTCTATAGCTAAAACTGCATTAAATTCGCTGAATAGTTTAAAAGATCTAAGTGAACAGACAGCGGAACTGACTTCATTTTATACTATGTAAAGATGATACTTTAAAACGTACGTTAGTTACCTCAGCTTAAACCTATTAGCCCAGTTATATTACCGAAAAAAGTGACCTAATATTAATTATCAAAAATAATGTCTGGAAATTTGTTGAAGCCTTTGTTTTGACGTTTTAAAAGTTTACTCAAAAGTCACATAAGATATTGTAGCAGTGTCTTAAGTTCAGAAGTCACGAAATTAGATTTTTCGCTAATATCTCTCTTTCTATATAATAAATTATATTTGCATGTTAAGAAAAGTTGTAGAGCACAAAATTATGTACAAATTGCACTAAAACGTGTTTTTATAAAATTAATCACTTTTTAAGATAAAGCACGAACAGTTTGATCAGTTAGATACCTAATTTCACACTTTATGATTTGGAATTCTAAAATTCTGCTGTAGCAAGAAACATAGTACTTAATTTGAAGAAAACATTAATTTTGTATTCCCTTCACTCTACAGGAATGTTGATTTTGGCGATATATTAACGCCAGAAGTAAAAGCGAAGTACAACGGAAAAACTATATACGAGTTAGTGGGTAACATAGTGCATGACGGTACTCCAGAAAAGGGAACATATAGAGCTCACGTTCTCCATAAACCTACCCAACAGTGGTAAGATTTATTTTCCATGTAATAACATTCAAGAATTGACTTAATCTCTCACAAGGCTTTTTTTTTAAAGAAACTTATCATGCTGAGTTTCTATAGTACTTCCAAACACAAAAAAAAAATACATATAGGCTTTACAAACATTTGTCCTATTTAGGAATCGAAACCACTGAGGCATGTGTCATAGAAACTAAACAATAGCAACTGCATCAATGGTGTCAACAGTATATTTTTAACTGACTTTATATTGAAGGGTGAAAGGCTATTTGCTTTAACACGTTCACACCGGGGCGAATATCTATGTATTTCCGCGTGAGGCGGGACTGTTTTGTCTCGTTCCCACGGAACAGTCAAGTGTGACACGCCGGTGTGAACGTGTTAAGTGACATTTTTTGATGATATTCTGTTCTTATTTTCGGAATCAGCGTTTTTTTTTACTGATTCCAGTTATATATATATTATTAGATCACCAAAAAATGTCGCTTAAGCCAAATAGCCTTTCACACTTCAATATGTTTATAGTAAAAGGAGCAATACTTGAAAGGCGATTCTTATTTCAGGTATGAAATGCAAGATCTCCACGTGACAAATATATTGCCTCAGATGATTACACTCACTGAAGCGTATATACAGATATATGAATTGAAGCAGGACTGAATTAATTAGGAATAAGAAATAAAAACTACTGTTAATTCTGTGTACACCATTTATTTACTGAATATACAAATTCTTGATATTGTTAATAGCTGGCTTCCCATAACGCGTGTTTAACTCGTCCAGCCGCACCAGTTTTAGAATGTATGCCGTGAAAAGGCACAATTAGAAACGTTTTTATTACTTAGAAAACATCATTATCTATACTTCATAAATATACAATAAAAATATATTACATTAGCTTTTTACTAGTTGACACAGGTTGAGAAATGCTTGACATTATATGCAGTGTCTTGTAAAAATTTGAAATAAAGATGTCAATATTAATGTTATTCATATTGAAAAATACATTAACAATTGTAAACAGAGTATCCCACATGACATTAGTGCAAAGTGCATACAACCACTAACATTGCTCACCTTGAAAGGGATATATCATATGATATTAACAGAGTAACACTGTAATATTAGTCAAACATGTCTTTTATAACTTTCAGATGTTATATACAACTAAACCAGTCATATTAATTGCATTATGTTACATTCCCATACAAACATACCCATGTTACTTCAGAAAAGCTAATATTTCATATAAAACTGAACTATATGAGCTGATGCAATAGATTAATGACTTTCACCCTTCTTGCCAGCGACACGTTTGAATTCTCCCATGTTCGTCGTTGATATAGGAGAGCCATAGAAAGCCAAGTGGTTGATCTGTGTCACATCACCACCAGACTGGTTGTCTTTTATAAACAGTTGAATGTTTTGAACACTTTGGAATTTCACAAATTTAAGTGGGACTGGATTCCCCTCCAAGTCACTTGGAGTTAACCTAAAAAAAAATATATATATATATTTTTTTGCATTATGTGAAGTGTTTCCTTAATCATTTTATTTTAAATTATGATCTTTTTAAGCAATAAGAATCTGACTGTATGTTCTACTTACTCCAAATCTTGGATAGATGAGTTTGAAGCTGCCTGATCAAAGTCCAGTGTTCTAGGCTGGTTGATGAAAAGTTTAACAACTTTAGGCCCTTTGTCTTCTGGGCCTTTGATTTTTACCGAGTGCAGCTTCACCAACTGAAAAGTAGTTTATATTAGATTTACTTTTATTGGTTATAATAGTCTGGGATGAAGTGATTACAAAATTTGTAAATATCATATCTTTCCTTATACTAAAAAGATACAACATATAAACTTGCGTTATGTAGCATATAGATAGCTGATTTATTATAATACTGTAGAGTACTATATAAGAAAGCTGCAAGGATGTACCTGATCCCTTGAAAAATAGCAATTAACCTTCTTTTTAAACCCTACATATGAAAGCTTGAGCCAAAGACTAATAAAATGAAATTGTAAATGTATCTGACAAATAATTATAGATCCCAATATATTGACAAAAGTTTTTTTATCATCTAAAATATAATTCATTTGGCAAGACAGAACAAGAAAAAACTGAGGAGTGTCTTAGGTGTGTTGAGTGGTACCTGATTGAATGATATATTGATGATAAGTTGCTCATCACAATCACTCGCGAGGTATCCCGCGCCACCATTAAGAGCATGAGCCAGAGGGTGATTGTCAGCTTCATTTAAGCATTCACACTCACTTTTTGTTATAAATGTTGCCAGGTCCATCTGAAATAAGTAATTCTGTGTCCTTTATCATAGTGTCAGTTTCTGTTCATTAAAGAATTGTGTATTTACTTATAAAAATACCATATTTTGTGGGAAAAAACAAAATTAAACATTAATTAGATTGTTCAATACAATTATAAATATGCTGCAGCATATGTATTGCTGTATCAAATATAACACTTTTCTAACATCGGGACTGCAATATAGAATTACATTCGAAGATGAATATTATTAAATATGGGTCAACAAAAGAATCTGATAAATTGTCTAGGGTACTCAAGACTCATTTTATAGGACTTAAAAATTGTAAATCACATCAGTTCTTTAAATTATTTGACTACTATGTAAGTTAATTTACATAAGCAAATGATTTCATAGTGTTCCAAGAATGTAACTTACATGACCTGCAACTGCATTATCTTCATCCTCTGCATCTTCAGTGCCATAAAATTGTCTAACTTTGCTTTCTAATGTGACAGGGTCAGCACCTTGTAACCGGTCAACTTTTGTCTAATTCAGTAAAAAAAAAAAATAGAAATCTATTTATTGAAAGAGCTTTTATGTGAGTATGCATGTCAGCCTCACCATAGCTTGTTAGCTATTATGTTAGAAGTGTTCTTATAACATAAGGCATAAGGTGCAGTTGATCTGAACAGACAAGCCATATATCCAGATAATACTTTTATTAATATATTGTTAAATACTCTGACATTTAGTCTTAAGGCTAAAACACTCATAAAAGTCATTCATAGAACCACCTCAAACACATTTAAACAATAAGATAGCAAGACAAAAGTATATATAAAAACTGGATCAAAATATTGAATATAGTCTTTTTTTTATATGAACAAGTTGCACACAAGTTATTACAAACTGACAGAAAGTGGCTACTGTCAAATATGACAGAGTGCAATATGAAAAATAAGTGAGAAACAAGCTGGGTACACAAAGGCTGTTCGCAAAACACAACTGGTTGAAGCAAGCCAATATGACAGTCTGGACTCAAATAGAGGGGATGTGCTTTAGACTATAAGAGCTGTAATCCAGTCAGGCACTGTCTTCCTCCCATCTAACTACTACTTCTACTTTGGCTCGATCCAGGTGTCTTATGTAGGGTACCAAAGGCACAATTTAGAAAGACAAGCACTACATACCTATACCTTATTCATTATAGGAGGTCCATTATAACAATATTTTGAATATAAATTTCCATATTTACTATCAGTAGTGAAAATAAATATTTATCAATTGATGTACTGAAACACTTAAAACAGACTACAATAAAAAATGAAACTTTAAATAATTGTTTCACAAACAAAACCACTTTTTTATTGTCTTTCATGAGAGACACTGTAAAATGAATAAGGTATAATACTCGGTGGAATAGGTATAACATATCAGTTAGAATTTGGTTTATTACTACTAATTGAAAGATAGTTCAAACTATAGGTGTTAGAAAGGGAATAACCCTGCCAACCTTTTAAAATTTAAATGATACAATTACTGCAGGTTCATCCACATGGAATGCATGTTTCATATTTAATTATTTTTTTATTAGTAACCCTTGAGAATATATTTTTTGGGGTGAAATGTAGGTACCTTTCAGTACCTCTAAAAATTACCTGATGAAGGTTGAATAGTTAAGAAGTGAGAGAGTAATAAAAAAAAAATATTATAATAATTGTTAGGATAAAAATAATGAATAAATTCTTACTCGGTTTCTATAGAAAATAAACGTAGGCATAGCGCTAACGCCTTGAGCGCTCGCAGTTTCTGCACACCGATCCACGTCGACTTTGAGAAATACAGCTCGAGGGAATTTCGCCGGTAACTGTTCGAAGAACGGCGCTATTCGCTGACACGGTGGACACCTGGGCGAATTATACAAAACAAATATGTATCGTCAAACAATCACGATGACTTGAAATTTTCTGTTCAAGTTGACTCACCAAGTCGCTGTGAAGTCCACGACTACTAACTTAGGCCCAGCTTTTGCCATTTCGGATTGAAAATGAGCCTCGTTCTCAATAACTGTGGCAAGACCCATGGCTTCTTTGATTTTCAGGATTTAATTAAATAATTAATAAGACTACTGTCTGGAATGATACAAGATGGTTGAAAGTTGAATGAAAGTTTGACATTTTTTTTTTAATATTAAGTTTTACGGCTCTGGGTACATGCCCTTTTGAGCCTGTCGTTGGTGGTTTAATGTTCAGATTAGAGTTTCTTTATCGTGTTTTTAATAAAATCGTAAATGGGCACAAAGCACTTTTCATTTGATAATAATTCTTCTAAGGTCCTTGGGACTTCTTTGAAGATTTTTTCCAATTCCGAAACCAATAAAAGCCTTTCTATTCCAAACTGATGACAATTAAATACAAAATGTTCAATATCTGCGTTGTTACAGGTCTTGCAATGAGAACAACGACAATCATTGCAAATTTTCATTCTTTTGAGGTGTGCAGGGGTTTTGCAGTGTCCAAATCTTAATCTGTTTATTGTGGATATGAAATTTCTAGACACAGGTCCTTTAATGTTGTGAAACCAAGGTTTGGCGGGCAGGGCTTTTTGTATATCAGCGTACCATTTACCCTTTTCTATGCTTATATCTATCCAATAATTAGACCACATTTCTTGTATACTTTGCTTCAAGTTCGAATAATAATCTGTGAATGGTACTTTTATATCATTAGAATAATCTTCATCATAATCCTGTGCGGCAGCTGAATCGGCAATCTCATTACCCAAAATACCTTTGTGAGCAGGGATCCATAAGAACTTTACAATTTTTTTCTCTAATACTAAACTATGTAGAACACTTTTAATTTTTAAAATAATGTAATTCATTTTGTAAGTATATGTATGGTTTTTTAAACAGATCAAAACACTTTGTGAATCAGATATAATAACATAACTTCCTACATTCGTTAATTTAGAAATATGAAGTAAAGCCAGGTATATAGCAATAGCTTCCGCTGTAAATATACTACTACTTTTATCCACTTTAAAACATTTTGTAACTTTTAATTGACTGTCATAGAAAGCCGAAGTTACTCTATTGGGATTTTTAGATCCATCTGTATAAATTTTATAGTAAGATGACTTGTTATTAAAATATGCTAAAAATTCCTGTTGATTAGCGAAGTTTTCAAATTGGATATCAATATCATTGTTCATTAAAGCATCATAGCTAATTTTATATAAGGGAAGTGGATAAGATCTATATATGTTGTCAAGAGATTGCGCTTTAGCCACAATAAAAGTAATTTCTGGTAATTGATAATTTTTAAGCATATCAGTAGTGACAGAATAGTTACTGAGATCAAAATTAATGAGAGATTCTGGTAAAAATCTTCTTAGTACTAATGGGTTATTAATAAAAAATAATTTGATGGCAAATTTTTGTGCCATATGATATCGTCGAATAATTAATGGAGGGATACAACATTCAGCTTCCATAGCATTAATAGGAGTGGTACACATAGCTCCGCTAATTATTCTTAATGCCTTATTTTGAACAACATCTAATTTTTTTAAAAGGTGTTTTTTAACATTCATATATGCTAAACAACTGTAATCAAAATGTGACCGCACCAGATTCTTATATAGCATGAGAAGTATTTTTGGGTCAGCTCCCCAACTTATACCTGCTAATGACTTTAAAATGTTTAAACTTTTATTGGCATTTTTAATAATATAATTTATATGTAATTCAAATTTAAGTTTACAATCTAGATAAACTCCTAAGAATTTTTTACAAGTAACATATTGAATTGGTGTTCTATTATATATAATATTGTTAACTATACCTTCAATAGATTTTTTTGCAAATATCATGGCAACACTTTTATGAGGATTAATAGTTAATTGTAAATAATCATTATAAAAAGTATGCAATTGAACAAGTGTATTATTTAGGTTATTCACTGCAATATTAACATTTTTATTTATTGAATACAGAACTATATCATCAGCAAATTGTAGAATTTGAACATCATTACAATTGATATGGTGCATAATCTGAGAAATATAAATATTGTATAGTAACGGAGAAAGTGCAGCACCTTGCATTGTACCCTTATAAGCGTTTCTTGGTCCATGAAGAATATTATTGTGTTTTACATATATAGTCCTATTATATAAAAAACTAAATATCCATTTTGATACTTTTCCAGGAATTCCTATATCACTCAAAATCTTTATCAAAATGAAGGGATTTACATTATCAAATGCTCCCTTCACATCAAGGAAAGCACACACTGTGAAAGAGTGGCTGAGAAATGAATTTTTAATATCTGTTATTAATGAAATAAAACTTTCAACAGAACTTCTACCTTTACGAAAACCAAACTGTTGCATAGGTAAAATATTATTGGATTCTACATACCAGTCTAATCGTACCTTAATAATATTTTCAAATATTTTACCAATACAAGATGAAAGTGATATTGGTCTATAAGAGTCACAATCATTTACTTGCTTCTCAGGTTTTAGGATAGGTATAATACATTGAGTCTTCCATGAGACAGGTATACATTGAGAATACCATAAAAGATTAAAAAGTTGAAACAAAATCTTTTGTGCATTTACATGAAGATTAGAGATAAGTTTATAGGGAAAATCATCAAGTCCTGGAGCTGTATCTTTACGTGAATATAAAGAACTTACAAATTCATTCCAAGTGAAAGGTTCTGCCAAAAAACTACTTGCAATATTTCCTGTTAATTTAAAATATTCATTGAGTACTGACACATTGGTTTCAGGTAATGAATCGGAATACTTATTAAGAAAGGAAGGAATCCATTCATCATTTTTTGGAGATTTAAGAATAGGAGCCCTTTTAAATCGTCTCATACAATTCCAGATGATGCTTACAGGTGTGTTTCTATTAAAGCTTGAACACAATGTGTGCCAACTGGTTTTCTTTTTATCACTTAAAATTCGTTTTTTACAAGCATCTAATTTTTTGTATGTTATATAATTATCCAATGTTGGATTATGTCTATAGTTATTTAGAGCATTTCTACTTTTTGAAACAGCATTTAAACAATCATCATCCCACCATGGTACAGGTCTCTTCATTAAATATGAATTTTTAGATATTTTTAGTTTGGGTATACATATTTCTTTAAGTTTATTTAATATTTCACAAAAAATGTCATATTTTGTTAATGGATCAGAAGCATTGGTTAGTAGAATATTAAAAGAATCTTCAGATAATATTTTAAATTTAGTCCAGTCTGCTTTTTTATACAGGAATCTTTCACTTGATTCACCAATTACATATTTTTCAGGAGATATATGAAGATCAATGATCGTGGGATAATGATAGCTGCCCATGGCATCATCATGTACCTTCCAATCACATAATAATGCAATTGAGGCACTGACACATGAAACATCTATAGCTGATTGATTGTGATGTATTGTACCTACTGTTGTTGGAGAACCAGTATTTAATATGCAGAGATCATATTCATCCATCAAATTATAAATATCAGTGCCACGATTGTCTGATCTCAAACAACCAAAGGCAAGATGATGCGCATTTAGGTCACCTGACATAAGCAATGGTTTGGGCAATTTATCAATTACATTCTTAAGGCTTCTAATCCTAAAACCTCCAGAACGTGGAGGACAGTATGTGCATAAAATAGATAACCCACCTGAACAAGTTTGTAAAATTATAGCAACTGTTTGTAAATATTCATAAAATGGAGTTTCAACTACACTAAATTTAAAATTACTTTTAATTAATATACCTACACCTCCATGACCATTTTCTGCATTTCGATATATGAAATTAAATCCAGAAATGTAAAACTTATTTCTATCCTTTAACCAGGTTTCATTTAATAAGCAAATATCAATGTTATTACTATGTAAGAATTCTATAAGCAAAGGTTTTTTATTATTTACACTTTGTATGTTAAATTGAGCTATTCTAATAGAACTATTGTCCATTATTGAGTTTTTCTTTTAATATATTTTTAATACTTGCATTAGTAAGTGGTTTATCATCAGATTTATTTGCTAAGGTTACCAATGCTGCCACCATGCTTTTCATTATTGAGTCATTGTTTAAAATTTGTGTAATTAAATTATCATTACTTAAATTAATGTTAGAATTGGAGTTGTCCTTAGACGGAAGACCAGACATATTAGGTTTTGGCACATTTGACTGAAGTTTCACTGGCATAATATCTGTTTGTGGTAAAGGTGGAAAGTCTTTTTGATAGTTATTCGGGATTAATTTAGTATTATTATTGATTACAGAAGCATAACTTAATTTTTGCTTTTTTTCCAGTATTTTTTTCATTTTTATAGGGCATACCCTAGAAATAGCCAAATGAGGACCTGCACAGTTTATACATTTGACAGTACTATTTTGATTGCACTCCTTAAAATGATGCTCCTCTGAACAAATAGAACATTTTTGTGATGATTTACATACTTTTGCGCCATGGTTAAATTTAAAGCATTTGTAACATTGCAACAATGGTGCGGTATATTCATGGACACGGTAGGCCCATAAATCCAGGTATATAAATTCCGGTAAATTAGTAGAAACAAAGGTAATACTAACAGATTCAAATGGTATAATTTCACCATTTGATTTTCTAGTAAATCTACGTACACTTACGATTTCATACTGTGAAGTTAACCGATTGTAAAGTTCTTCATTGCTCAAGGATTTGGGTACAAATCTTATTACTCCAGTACTTTCTATTGTTTTAGCTGGTATATACGCTTTATATGAATGTTTTTCCAGGAAGTCTTCATTTTTTAAAAAGTTATTGGCGGTATCTGTTTGAGTGAAGGTAACGCTGATTTTCGTAGCATTGATTCTCTTAACGCAGTTTACACCCTTTATCTCCCTTTTAAACAAATCGGACAAATTAATTGGGTTTTTATTTCCCAAACATTCTCCTTTCGTGCTTTCAACAAATACTGTGAAGAACTTGTTAGTCGAAGAGCTGGGAGGGAAAACTCTTTTATAACCCGGCTTCCTAAATGGCAAATACGCCTCTGAATGTACTTGATCATCGGTGCCTCCAGGCTTTTTTCTTTTCTTGGTAGGTTCTGGAGGTTTATCTCCTTCTTCATCCACATTTTTATACATTTTCGTTGTTTAAATAAAAGAAATATTGAACAATTCAGAAATTTTCTAAAATGGCGCCTTATCTTTTCAAATGCCCGCCAAAGACCGAAAGTTTGACAAATTGACTAGTGTTGCCCACTTTCCAGCAAATTTTATATTTTTTTATGCGTTCAATTTTATTGCTATGTACCTTTAAATAATGACATAAGAATTTAATACAACAAAGTAAAAAGAGGACTTCTACGTATTTTAAAATAATAACATAGATATGGCGACCTTATATAAAACGGGGAGTAATATTAATACTCAAAATAATAAAGTCTTGTTTACATCAACGAGGGGGCGGTACAGTCATCTTCGATGGTGTGCCACCGCTCTCATCAACAATTGCACCCTGGAACTTGTGAGCTAGACCTTATCTACCATGACATTATGAAAGTTTTTCGCATACGATGAGAGTAATATAAGTATATTTCTACTACACGTTTCGCCCACTTTATAATTAGCGACCTCATACGGAAAAAGCATCTTTATAGCATATAAACAAAAATAAATTAAAATTGTACTAAAATTTGCAATTTATGCAGATATAGCGAAGAAATTTATGTAAATAATAAATTTAAAATGTTTACAACGATGTTATTAATGATTTCTTAAGATACAATAAGTTTTGCGGCGAACAATAGCTTCAAGATATAAGATATTGGAATGAAACCACCCGCGGCGACGATCTGTCAACATTTATCCTGGCTATATTTCACGGAAATCTCTTCAAGCGAAAGCGATACGTTTTAATAAAGCCAGTTAATATGCTGTTTGTTTTTTAAGATTGTGATTCATGTAAATACTTTTCGCAAATAAGTCGTGTGATAAGCTAAACTAAGAATAAAAAACTTACATAGTAAATACGTGGGTACCCCTATAATAGGCAGATGTGTGAAATAAAAGTTTGCTATAAGTTTTGTGACAGGCGATTTCTTATAAATAAATTGAGCACAAAAGCAAGTAACAGTTATTTTTTTACCAAAGTTGAAGAACATGCAGACAGCCCACCTGATGGAAAATTACCACTGTGTAATGCGAGTATAACAATGAAAATGACAGTTTACATTAAAAAAATGCATTTTTGTCGTGCGTACTCTGAAGAAGACGCATAGACATTTAATATAATAACATGAATTAATTTTATAAGTTTATTGTCACCAATGGCTTTCCCTTGTATACTCACTATATTTAAATAATAAAACTGATAATTTTCTAATTTATTTAGAACTGATTTTACAACGAAAATTTAAAGAAATATACTTTTTATATTTTGTTGAAAATTCGTATATAAATGCTATATCAAAATAAAATACTTAATCTTCACAGTAAGAAATTGTCTATTAGGTGCAAGGACATACATAAAAGACTGCTCATGTCGTATAATTAAGTAGTGCTTGTATTAAGTTGGTCTTGTTGGTAGAAAACTATTCCTTGTTTGGTCTAAATTTATATAAGTCTACAATAAGAGGTTGGCTACTGAAGTGCTTAAAATTTGTGTTTCTTCATTGAAGTGCTACCAGAAGGAATATATTTTGAGTGGTCTCTTATTATGTATAATCATGAGCTATAGCACAAAAAAGTCATTTTATTACCACACTAAAGTAACAAAGTATCTTGGTAACTTTATGGACACCTACTTCTTAATGATAAAGCTGAAATCAATTTGTGGTCACGCACTATGATACTGTATAAAACTCTATTAGAACTATCTATGATTTCGGAGTGATAATTGATTTCAAGCTTGAAGCGCATGTAACTTAACTTTTACTTGCAGATGCATCAACATACTTGCAAGATCAAAGTATTGTTAAAACATTGAGTTATTATTAGTGACGTATTTTTTGATATCATTGTTGAAGTATATTTTTTTGATGTTTAGTTATATTTAGCAATAAACGTGATATTTTTTCTGATAGTGTATTCGACGTAATATCAAATTTGTTTTATATGAAATTGTTAAATCAAAATGTGTTGTGGAAATAATATTTTAATATGTTATCTAACCATACTGACATTTAACTCCCATGTGAGCGGTTTAGATAATATGAAATATACGCAAAGAAAATCGGGTCTCGTAATGTACGACCAACCTTTGAAAACTGATTTGTTACCGTATTTAGAATCGCTGCAGCGCATCGTTCAATTCTGCAGTACACATTTAAATGTAATCGATATTAATTTCATGATCGGATTATTCCTGATGAATGGTTTGTGTGTTTAAAATAATGTGCTTACTCCTAACTGATGATGCCTTCTAATATCAATTCGGCATGTCGCATTTTGAAATCAGCTTAGGTCCGTTCAGTGGTTTATATACCTAGAGATATTCTGTACTGGTATAAGTGGCCCGCCATGGCAACTGCGACTGTTAACGGACTAGACCAGTGGTGGGCAAACGTTTTTAATGAAAGGCCACAAAGTTCAAGAAATTCTAGAGAGCCAGAATTATAGAAAAAAAAGTAATTTGTGTTAAAGCTTTTAATTATTATGTTATTAATACATTACAGCATTACACACAAGTGTAGTAGTAAGGCTGTAGTTATTATTCTATTATGTATTATTATTTTATTACGTTGAATCTATTTTATACTTCTCGACCGTCAAAACGCAATTATAGCAGGCCATATACTATCCATGTTG